>JADDOH010000495.1:0-407874 GCA_016648135.1 Agrypnia vestita
AAACCAAGAAAACCTTCCTTTTTTCTTAATTATTACTCTTACTATTGATCAAACAACCGGCCCTAAGAATGATAAGAAAACAATTTGCTTGGGATGCGGGGAGACAAGATGATTATATACGGTGTGGACTTTGTTTAAATCAGTGGCGTGATCTGTATCGTGGCTGGGAAATTTCTCAGTTGCACACTCCTAGACGCGTCTGGACATACTTTTATCCTCCAATGAAGTACGCATTCCTCCCGTTTTATCCGTGAAATTGATTTTGGTCGGTACCAAGGAGGCGATTTCAGCTCTCGTACGGAGTAAAACACGAAGCCGGCTATGGAGGTCGAGATAGAGTTTGATGAACAATATATAACATCGCAAGTCACAATTTTGAATAATCAAGCTAGTTTAAAGGCGCATTTTTTTCTAATAATATTTCTTCAACTTTGTCACTTACGAAGAGTCGCTGACGATAAAACAAGACACGCTAATACGAAATTTATTTGTCAACGTTCGAGGGTCAAATCACTGCCTGGATTTTGATTCTACTTTATTTTTTATTTGACTTCTTTGATCGGTATGCTTATTTTATAAAGATATATCGGGTTCAATTTTTTACGTGATCTTCTTTACACAATTTTGAAATAACACAGTGCAAAAAAATAGAAGTTAGGATTAGGAAAAAAATGAGGGAAAATGAATTGTTTTCGAACTCGAGGTTGTCTTAGAGGAACACGTTAATTCCAAAGAAATTTGTGACGAAAAATATGGATTTCCAATGACAACAGTTCAGTCCAAAAATAAATAATCAACGATGCGGTATAAAATGTGCAATTTCATTGAGATTTGACCGCATTTCTGAATTTTTGTTAAAAACTGTAAATTTGGTAAGAAGTATTAGACCCCTAAATTAACATAGCCACTGCCGTAATATTTTTATTTTGATATGTAATTATTTTGATTATGGATATTTCATTATTTAGAGTTTATTAGTAATTAGTCAATTTTACATAAAAATGTTCCGAGTTAATAATAAAATATTTAATTAAGCAGTTATTTATTCCGCATTCAAAAATGTTTTCTCTGATGTGGTCATGAAATTGCAACTGGGCCTTCCGCATGCCTTAATACTGCATATTTCTCCTTCAATTCACGATAATTCTGTTGGATGAAGATCTCTCTTAATGATCGGCCTTTCATTTTATCGTATGAATTCTGTATACACCTGTTTCCTGTAACTCTTTTACATGCAAAACTATAATAATTACTACCACCTAGGGTCGAACCACAATAGAATATAGATATATCAAGATTATGAAATGTATCTGAAATGTATGACTATAATAGATACCTGCATGAGAAAAAAAGACAAATCAATCGAAAGAAATGTGTGCCTGCAATAAGGTTATGTACTCAAATAATAATAATACAATAAAAATATGTCTCCAAAAATAATACTTAATTCAACGGACAATATAGATTATATTTTCCTAGAAGGTTCATCGGGTTGTTGGCAGCCGTACGTGCGTTGAACTCCCTAACACCGAGAATTTTTCAAAATAAATTTTGTGGCCCAGCTATTAAACAAAAGTCCCATTAAACTATTTTGGTATTCAGACAGGCAGCCGGGGAAGGAATCCCTGATATTTCGGTTCTTCGAAAACGTGTCGGAGAATTTCGAAATTCCAAAAATTTTAATGGTCAGGAACTGCGTATCAAATTCGGGTGTTTATCGCAACGAGATTGGGTAATTTAAAGTTCGAAAACGACGTTTCTTTGTTGGGAATAGCCGATGGGTATTCCTTGTTACATACATGGAAATGAGTTAAGCCTGGTTCTGAAAGGTCGGGTAAGTAGATTACAATAAAAGTATCTATATTAAGTGAGTAAAATTATGTATGCGATTTTAATATAATGTAATCCATCAAAAACGACGGAAAATTGGTTCGCGTCTTTGCTAAGCCCTAATATATATTCATAGCATCTTTTTGGCGGTCCACGGAGAGGTGGCCGTAGCAACGTGCGTGAAGCGACCTGTTCGGGTTTAGTGGCCCGGGGTTCAAGCCCCATCTCCGGCCGTTTTCTTTATTTTTTTAGCCGTGAACTCGAACTAAATTACAGATATTTCATGAAGTTACGGACGGACAGACAGAGGGACAGACAAAGAAATTACTATGTTTGATATTTTTTATCGGGAGCATAGCATTAAAAACAAAACAATAGAAATAGCCACTTTGAAAATTTTAAAACATTTTGTAAGAGGCTTGTATATAATTGTATATAAGCATCTTACAGGGGAATTTAGTAGCAATATTTATAAAAACCAACGAGGAATTAAAGTGCAGATAAAATACTTGTTGGAATAGATTCTATCGAGTTTGTTTGAGTCATTATCAGTTTAGAAGGGCCAAGACAGCTGAAACGATCGTCCATTTATTTGTAAAAATTAAATATAGAACCAAAAAAATAGTAAAAAATATTTTTATATGTAGGTATATTCTTAGAAAACAATTACTAGATATATCCACTTTATTTTTGTTATTTTTATTTTATTTTTTTTATTTTTTTATTTTTTAACAAACAGACCGTCAACAGGTGATAAAATGGTCCTAGAGTGACATTAAAGTACAAAGTATGAATATTTTGTGAATATATGAATATGATATGGTTACTCAATACACTTTTTACGATTAGTTAATAATAAATAATGAATTGCACTTGCTACTAAAAATCTTGTAGTCTTTATATTACTCAAGCAGAAATAAACAAAATATAAACTGATAACATATTTTATTTACGTTACCAATGTGCAATAAGAATTATCATATTTTTTAATCCTTTATTATGCGTTCTTCTAAAATTCTAATGGATGTGTGGCGATATATGACTAATCTACGTTGGTACGGCCGTAACTATATTGATAGATAATCTCAGACACATACCTAGGCATCCGTACCGATTTACATATAAATTTTATTTACCTTATCAGGCAATTCACACGGATGACACTTAGGAATCACATTACTATGTTAATCATGACGTAGCTTTGATCCATTGATAATTGCAGAATTTTTGTTACTGCCGTCTGTCCAGCTGTCCAGACAAAATGTCCTCCAGTCGTGCATACCAACTTTTTCGAGTCTTTCTCAGTATTATCGTACATCCTCCCCGAGGTCTTCCCCCAGATCGAGATCCTTGAGATTACTGATACAATGTCACATGCTACCTTGGAGGGTGCATTCTTTTTACATATTACGGCCCAGCATACTTGAGCGATCTTCCAGATATCTTCCCGATATCTGGTTCATCATTCCTTGCATCCATTCAAAGCTTTCATGGTTCATGCAGTTCATAGTTCCATTTTTTGTCCTGTTTACTTCATCTTCTATTTCTGGTGCAATCAATACCCGCATCATACAGAATTCTATTCATTCATTCAACATGGCCAAACTACTTAAGTACCCCTTACAAACTTTTATTTAACTCTCTTTGTCGGTTGTTTGTGGTGGAATGACTATATATTATAAATCCTTTTCGACATGTTTTGGTCATTATATCGGTTAAATTAATCATTTTTCATTATTATTGAGTGCTCAGCCGTAAAGTTTGGCAATTAAATTTGGATAAGGAGTTTAAATTTTTATACTGTTTGGTGATGCTAAAAATCGATTACGAATCTATTCAGAGAAAGCGTCTAAAAGCATGTCTTCAATTTTTTTTTGTATTTACTTGTTTAATTCTATTCACTCTATGTCGATTTTTTGGTGATGGAACTTCAAGGATGTGTTGTATATTGATACACGTCAATATTCTGCGATATCGTCAACTGACGTTTCATTACCCTATAGGGTGGAGCGGTCATAACACTTTAAATCTTTCTCGCATAGATAGCGATAATGCACACATTGACAGGAATACAATGTATTCTTGAAGCGCCATTACCAAAAAATCGACCTGTATGCTGATATCAGCTGTAGTGGCTAACAAAAATTTGTCAAACCAAATAAAAATGCGATAAAAACATCAGTTATAATTAGTACTACACCTTAAAAAGGTATCGTTACCAGCTACTAAATCTATATTATTTCATGAGAAGGACTAAAGATGTTTCAAGCCCTTCAAATATATGGAAGGTTTCAATTTGGAATAGTTATATACACACTTTCAAAAATTTTATATTGTTATGATGGAATTGATGAACGTTTCATTGTGTAGAGTGATCACTTAAGCCAGCTCATACAATTGTTAGCTTTGGGCCGTCGTATAAATCGTATAAATGAATTTCGTACAGGTTTCTCACATAAATAGCTTCGTCTCTGTGAGATTTCTATAATTTATCTTCATTAAAAATAAGAGAAGCTACATTTTATGTGGCGTTATTAATACCGATTCGCTCCTTGTTTCTCAGACCTCCGAAGATGTGGGAGTCCGCGTCTGTCTGATGGGGATATCGTGCGCGTGTAATTGGACGTTGAAAATGTTTAAATTGGTGACCGCATCAGATCAGCTTTGATATTTTACACGGCCGTTTATGGAGATTGGGGCTTTTTTGGCTTTCGGTGCATACCAGGAAGCGACGCGGCCGGCAATGATGAATTATCGGGCTCGCTCGCCGACACCACGTAGCCAGAAGGGCATTTTCAATTTTGTTTTGTTATTTTCCACAGCGTAAGGGTACTTTACGGGCTAACGATGTAAGTGCGCAACCGCGACGAGGGCGTCAAAAGTTCCGAGAGGCACGATGGAAAGCGGAGAGGAATCAGCGATGTAGCATTAAATATACCTACAAGAGAACGCTGAATATCCATGGTTATTAGGGTACCCTTGATAATAATGGATAAACTGGAAAAATACGGTTATTCTAAATGAATGTTTAATTTAGTTAGTTATACAAAAATTCATACAAAATGTAAGAAAAATAATTTAATATAATAATAAGTTTAATTGAGTTAGTCATACAAAAATTCATAAAATGTAAGAAAAATATTCTCGCCCCATTTTAATTACCAGGCGGAAAATCTGTATGTTAATCAGCAAAAACTCTCGGATGGTCCGCCAAGTGTGATGTATTCCCACTTTGGGAAAACGTGGTTTGGTTGTTGAAATACATGCGGTAAATAATACTGTTTTGATTTATTGTGCAAATCCGTGTTGCGGACCGATCCTACTGTGACCTTATGTTATTCGTAGACGGACCAATTTGCAACCACAATGGTGCAATTTTTAGGTGAACGCGACTATTTTCAGCTCGTAACATAATTATAACATAAATGATGATGAAGTTATATCATTGAAATGTATGTTATTGATTAGTTATGGTATTGACATTATGTTCAAATGACAAAGGGCATGTTGTAAGATAGGATGTCACAAGATGGACTCTTAGAATTGTGAGGTGGAGACCTTGGGAGAATAAAACAGGCATTAGAAGACCTCAAAAGAGACGATATAGTCACTGTGGGGGGAAGAAATGGCTACAAAAAGCATAGAGGGATAGATGGAATGAAATTGAAAAGGCCAGCAGTGGAGAGGTGAAGGCTGAAGAAGAATTTATGATTTCAAATTTACAAAACGCTATTAAGTTTGTTCCATATTTTGTGACTTTTCAGTAAGAAAAAATTACTTCAAGTAAGTAATTTGTGATTGATTCGTTTTGGATTTTTTCTATGATGTAATGGCAAGAAATCAATGCTTAAGTACTTGGAAAGTATGTTTACTAGTGACGTCGAGACGGTAAGGTCGAGAACGATATCGAAAGGAGAGTGACTGCGAGAAGCAAAGTAAATGGTGCTTTGAATGCACTGTACCAAATCTGATTTATGGAAGTGAAACCTAAAATTAGCAACAAAGGAACGAAAGTAGACTGAATGCGGCCGCTTAGGAGTATCTTTGTAAGATTCAGTGGAGAGTGAATATTTAGAAGTGAATTAAGAGTAGACGAGAGAATAAAGAATGGATCGCTGAGCCGGGTGAGCGAAAAAAGGATGGTAAAACACTTTTTGTAATTTCTAAAATTTCTAATTTATCTAACCGTGATCCGTTATTTGAATTTTTAAATTTTTTAAGCTCTTGTTAAAATCAAAATTAAGGTTTGCTTCCGAAAGATGATTCTCAAATTCGAAATATTTCAGAAATTCTATTGTCAAAATTTCTTGAATTTTTACCGATTTAAAAATGATTGCAATCATTACAAATTAATTTATAAATTCCCGAATTTTTAAAAATATTATCCTTATCCTTGTTATTTAATATATAATTTGTGAATTTATTATTATAATAAAAAGCTGGTAGTATACTATTTGTAATGTCTTAAATTATTGAATTTGAAATAGGATTATTTAAATATATGATTTTTCCCCGATGCTTTACATTATCAACTATAACTATAACTTCATTATCGACTTTTTATAGTCTTACTTTAAAATATTATCCATTAATTTAGTATAATAACTATAATTAATTGTGATACAGGTATTTGATTTGTCTGTTTTCTTTTTTAATATCAAATTTATTTGTTTGAAATATTTGATTCGCTTTCCTCAGCATACTTAAATGTTCAAAACATTTTAACTTACCTAATTAACACGATCGACTTAAGAAATATAAAAATAAAATTATGTGTCAAATATATGAATTTATATATGAAAATTCTTAAAAATTGAAATAGTTAAGTGTACCTAATAATTCTAGAACGCTCTTAAAAATATTATTTTATCATTAAAGCTGAAATAAATATCTTCTTGAGATTCGGAGTTCATTAGTCTGTACTTCTTACAAAAACAACGAATGACTCGCAAAGTAAAGAATTACTATAAATTTCATCGATATATACACCCTAAGAACTTCGCAGAGTGACAACACAATAACAAAATGAATGTGAAGAACAAAATGTATTGTTATGGAACAAAGAGTTTACGATGATTTATCTTACCACAACTTTAAAACATTTCCTAACATGCGGGCATTCTTTCAGAAACCTAAGGAATGTTCCATACGTAGCCTTAAAGAGCTGTGATTTTATATTAACCGAGGCTGAGCGGCTACCCGTATATTTAATTTTTCTTAGCATAATTTACAATTTTATTTTAACACGGTTTTAATATCAATAATTAATGACAGCCAATATTGATATCTCCTCAATTCCCTTCTACTTCATAGATACAGATACACTGTTTGTATTGGGGCGTCAGGGTAAGTGAAGGATATAGAAACAAAACCGCACAGAAACAAAATTTTAAGTGGAGAGTGAGACGTCTGAAAATAATTAATTACATAGCAATTAGTGAGTATTTCGGAAGCATTTTACTAAAAGCATATCAATTTTGGAACTCCGCTCTTGCTACAAAATTAGTTACAAATTAATTTTATATTTCTAAACCCCTTTTAGTTTTTATTTTTGCACTTCTGTTTTTCAAATTTTCGGCATTGGCAACTAATATGGTTGCTCACAAAATATTCATGTTTGAACCATTCTTGACTTGGATGTAAGTTCACGCTCGTATGCATACGTAGATATTATGAATCTGCAACGATGTATTATACAACAATATTATTTCACCCCACTTTTATCCACTCGTGTATCACTACTTCTACATTTTGATGACGCTCTTGCTGGTCTAGTGGTTAACACACTTAACAGTGATCGAGCCTCATTCGACACCAGCAAGTTAGTGCTATTTTTCATAGCACAGATGATTAGCTGGTCAGTATCTTGGTGATAAATCGAGTAATAATAATTAATAAAAATTGATAATTTAAATATCGCCATTTTTGTAAAAAAAAAAGGTAAATCTTTTTCAAAAATATGCGTTTTTAATCTTCTTTTGAACAATGTTTGTGTCAATGAATTACGGAGGGCAGAGAGAGCCCTTGGGCCTGCCACCGCAAATGCCTGTTAACTAAGCTTGGTCTTCTGGTAGTGATGAAGTAGAGTTTGGAGTCTACCGTACAAGTTTTCCAGGATTCTCAGCTCTTGAAGATAAACATCAACCAGAACAATTGTAAATCCATTATTTCAGGATGTATTTTGTTGTCCCATATATTATCCATGCTACCGCATTCAGAATATATTGTAATCGATGCGGTAGAAATTTCGGAAGGCCAGCATAAATATGATTATGTTTATGATAATTTTTATAATTTTTTTGTATGAAAGAGGCTTCAAGGGCGCTTTACAGATGTAACATCTTGAAGAAGTGAGTTTTTAGCCTCTTCTTGAAAGATTCTTGGTTTTCCACAGATCGCAACACTGATTTCAGCTAGTTGGGCCCGCAATCCTGAAACCACGTTCCGCAAACTTACTACCAACTACCAACTTGCAGAGTGCCTCCGATTTAGCTGACGGCAGTGTGAGCCGCCTTCCAGTGATATTGCCAGGAAAACAGTGGTCCATCAAATATTCTGGTGCATTTCTTAGAAAACTTTTGTATAACATCACTGAAATAGTATTGTACACCGTGCTGTTTCAGTAATCTACCCGTGACATCACAAATGTATTTATGAGTATACGGGCTGCCTCAGGGGGAAGATGTCTCCGAATACTTTTAATCTGTTTCATTTGTTAAAAGCATACACTGACAGATGGTTAATATAAAACAAAGTGACTTGTCTAAATAAAAATAAATTGTAAGCGTCTGTCAATAACTTTAGCACTGCATGTTTTTAATTCATCCCAGCTGTTTATTGTTTTGTTTTCACCTTCGATTTTTTCTCAATCATTCCCCAGCATTATGTTAAATACTAGCTTACCCGCACGGCTTCGCACACGTAGATTTTTAGTAACTCTTAGTCATATTTTATCAATTTGTATATTAACCTTCACATATATGTCATCACGAACTTTTTTATAGAACTTTTTGAGTTTTGCAACTTATGGAAAGTATTTAAATATCTCTTACCGTTAAGGCAGCTTTAAAAACGCATCGCTCAACCTCGACTTTTTTCGCCGACTTTAGTTATAAAATAGGTCACCACGAAAAGCCTTTTTATTGCAACCAATATCCACCCTGAAAGTCCATCTTAAATATTGTTGCAATAATTTTTGAAATCGGACGATTAGTTTCGGAGATTACCTCCTACATCCAAACTTACAACTTTTATCTCTATACTATTAGTATAGATGAATTTAAAATATTATTTTTTTATAAATGCGTCATAATATTAAAATGTTTCAAAACCACGAAAGCTGTTAAAAGTATCGCAAATTGACTGACTGACATTCTATTATTTTATTAATCAACCTCTTTCTCTCATGGCGAGTGAACGTAGTTCAGGTGAAGACCAGGTCCATTGAGTTAAATTTTCATTTATCTTCAGCCGCATAATGCGACTAATTTTCTGCCTCAGTCTGTATGACAGTCATCTGGACACTCAGCGTAATTGAAGCCGAACAGCCTACATCCTGAACCGCATTAAGGTTCTCGAAAACCTCGGATCAATGATATTTTGAAACCTTATTTTGCCGGTGACACGTTGGACACGATTGGAAACCATTTATTTTAAATTTAATATGGAATATAGGATACTCGTAAGAAAAGCAGGCCAGTAATTTGGTGAAATAATTTGCATTGTTTTTTATTATCACATTTTTAATTATATTAACCTTAAACCACGCATAAGGCGTCTTACTAGAAGCTTCTCAACAGAATAATAATTTTTATTTAAATACATTAAAACAATAAAAATTAATGCAGTATTTAAATGAACAAAAAATAAGAATTTATTTATTTCTTCATTACATTCCAAATGTGTACAATACACTATTCAATACAATGTACAAGTCAATACATTATTCAAATATTATTAAAAATATATATTTTTGAAATTTAACACATTAGACCCCACTAGGTGAAATCTGTTCTGCGGTAAGTATGTATATATAATTAAATGTATAGTAATAATAATAAAAATAGATATTTTATAAAACACCACTTTCGTAAAAATTTCAACTCAAGGGCAAGCAAGAATTTTTTTAGTCCTACGCAAGTATTTAAAATTTAACACTGCGAAATTATGGAAATGATTTTTCAAAAAGGTGCGTTTTGAGTCTTTTTTAAAACACTGATTTACTGTTCCGTATAATGGAGGAGAGAGCGCCACGCCTTTGGGCCTGCCACCGTATATGCTTGTTCAGTAAACTTTGTTTTCTGATGGTTGTTCAGTAATCTTTGTTTTCTGATGGTTGTTCAGTAAACTTTGTTTTCTATGCTTGTTCAGTAAACTTTGTTTTCTATGCTTGTTCATGTTTCTAATGGTTGATCGGTTCGACAAATCGGCAATCTCTCGTCTTTAACTGAAGATTTAGCATTCGCAGACATCGATTTCTGGATTAGGTATTACCTTCTAGGTGTCGCCGCCCATAGCAGCTCTGTATTGGATGGATTTAAAGTAAGTTTTGCATCATCCATTCGCCTATTTTCTCGACGCACTACGCAATTTTTTCTTTTAATTCTTCTGTCTCATCCGGCTCATGAAAATTTTCGTACGGTCTGCATAACAGTGAGCCAAAATCCTGAAGATAATATTATATTTTCAATATTTTTTGTACTAAAAATTCACAATGGTGGATCAGAACTGAACCCGGAGGTACTGATTACAGTGTATGATTACAATGTATGTATGTAAATATAATTTTAATTTACATTTATATAATTATTACAATTTATATTTTTTGCTCTCTGTCTTTCCTAATAGGTGAAACACCAGTCTCATTTTGTGCGTATTTGATTAAAGGAATGCTACGACAGATGGATATAATTTAAAACTGTTTTTATACTTTATTTATAAAAATAAAAATGTAAATTTGATAATGGTACCTATTTAGGTATTTGCGGGCATTGAAAAGATATAATACTTATACAAACCTATTGTCAAAATTGGACATTATTTATGATATTATTTATTAGTTTTAGCGCCAAGCTTTACTTGTTTATGTGTTATGAAATCCTTATTATTTCACTTTGAGATGAACCCGGTAGATAGCGGGTCCTAATCAAATCGAGCAGACTGTATTTAATGTCGAAATGATGTTCAATTAATATTATAAAGCATTTTATTGTATTTCAATATAAATCGTTCTCCTGGTCACGGTAAGCACTGTGATGTTCCAGCATGATAGAGGGTCCTCGTCACATGACGGTATTTATAGAGATGCTTTCTATTATATGAAAACATATTATACAGACGTAAAATAGTTGACGCGAGTAGTATTTATTATTATATTTTTCATTCCGATCTTATATGTGAGCGCGCGCGATTTAGCGGCAGGATGCAACCGGTCGACTTCAACCATATGATGTAGCGATACAGCTGTTAAAATTAAATATTCTATACAGAAATATTACTACTACTAAAATTCAACATTTCATATGAAATAATGTTCTATACTATCAGAAATACTTTATACGGTAAATTAACTAAAAATATGAATTATTAACTAACATATTGGGTTCGCAGACGAAATCGATAATATCTAATGCCCTTTGCATTTACTAAGTATATTACCTAAATAGCCACAGCTATACCATCCTGTCCGTCAGGGACGAAACATAAAACACAGTTATATTCCTAAAAGTGCTACCTCTTACGCGACAAAAATACCTATTGCAGTCGGGCTATGAATATGAACTATTTCCGCCTCATAATGGCGCCTGGAACCAATACTAAAAACCTCACTAGAAATAATAAATGCGACTAAATCTCGATAAATACAATATATACTATTCGTAAAACGTCGTTGAATTGGCACATGATTCGTCTAGTGGATGAAGGACCCCGTTGTGTATCGTAATAACTTCAAATTCTTTTATAGGAGCAATGTGGAAACAATTGCATAATATTACGTAATAAAAACATCTAACGAACCTAATAATCGATACATTTATGTTACAATAAAATACATACACTAGAAAGAATTCGTGTATTAGAAATAAAACATTTTCGATTTGAGACAAACCAGTAAAATCGTTCGAACGGCGCAAAGGGAAAAATTCACACATATTAAATAACACTGAAATTAATAATTATAAACACTTTGTATTAGCAAATTCTTACCTTGAATGGTTTCGTTCTAGACGTGCATGAACCTGTTCATATTAATTGCGTGAGAAAATAATACATATATTTGCTATTTACGAAATACGACATTTTTGAAGCGAAACTTCTTTATAAATAAGTAGATAAGGTCTCGGGGATGGTTTGTTCGAAAGGATTCTACAACAGCCCGTGAGTTTATATGAAATAATAGTTTCTTTGAATGCTAAATTTTGGTTTTTTAAACCCTCAGCATCTCTGCTGAGAGGGGTTGAGGCTCCGCGCCCGCCTAAACCCGGTGACCAACTTCCTAAGTGACTAAATGGCCCCCCTTGTTCCTCCGGAACTTACTGCATCCCGAGACTCTATCTCTTCTTTACGAGATGTGATCCCGTGACGCCCTTCTTTTAGGCTTATAACTGAGAAGGCCGTACTCTTTTGGTACGAGTTTCTGATGATGTGTGTTGTCTTGAGGCGCCTTTCTTTTAGGCCGGTGTTTGAAGAATCATGTACTCTTTTGGTACGAATTGATGACGACATTAGCCTCCTTTGCGGGCATAGTCAGCGATGTTACAAATTATTGTGCAATCTCATTATGCCTTTTCAGAATGGCGTCCCACGATTCTGCATCTTGCAACATTTACTTTGGTCAAATGTTAGTGTGTTAGTAACATATTTATAATATCCCAGCTACTCTATATGAGTGAATGATTTTTGTACTGCATCTGGCTCTGTCTTTTTACAGAGGATGAAATAGAAGTTAACGTTTTCTATTGAGATTTCATAGCATTCAGGCATGAAAATCCTTCCAAAGTCAGAGAATTCACGACGTTGGTTTACGCTGTTTTTGAGCAGGATGAGGCGCGAAGGTCGAGTCTAGTGGCCACTCCGATCAACAAGGGAGGTCCCGCTTTTAAGAGTACCTCACAGGGGCTTGCGCGAATTCCAGGCTTATGACACGAGCGTCATCCACAACCTCACCTAGCTCAACGTTCGTAAACCAGAAAACTCCAATTTCAGTTAGATCTCCCCATTCTGTCCTTTACTCGTCGTTCTGAAGCTACTTGTTAAGCCAGATGTACCGAGGTACTCAAATCATAAAGACTTGGCTGAAGACCGGATTGCGCAATACTTACGCAACACAATTATTATAAGGCTACTAAGCATTTCTTATAGAATTACGTGTATTCAATTATTAGTAAAAATAGTTTGAAAATCCCCATACTTTAAAATATATTCGTTCGGAAGAATTTCTCGTACGATTTGGATTGATATCTGGTTATGCAATACATAACGCGTCGACAATATTATGAATCTATTAAGCACTGCTTATAGAGCTCCGTAAAATCAATTGTTAATACAAATGGTATGAAAATCCCCATGCATCAAAATATATTCGTTTGGGAGATATTCCCGTACGAATTGAGCCAAGATCACACAAGAAATCGTGATATTAATTATACATTATTGCTCCGATTTTAAATCTTCCCAAAATAAATACATTTCAATAGTGAAAATAATTAATCGATAGATAATATAAATGTGTTCCTTAGCTGTTACACAGTGGCGGTATGATCCTCTCTGGTACTGATGAATGGTAGATTCCTCCATACGTCCGGGCAGCAACTCCGTCCGCAAATGCTGTTCTGGAACTCAGGGCTCCGTCGGTAGTCTGTCGGGCAGCGCTCCCGCTCGCAAGTCTGGTCTCGAACTGAAGGGGGCTGAGTATATCGTGTTCGCTCCTTTTATAGTAACGATTTCACCATACCTCTGAAATCCACGCTAGTGCAGTGACTCATCCTATGCGCGATGACCTCACCGCCGGCGCTCGCCATTGGCCGGATTCAGTCATCAGGACGGTCGCCTCCGGCTCAACCCGTCGAAAGGTAACGCGTGCCTGTGATTGGTCCGTTTCGTTAAAATAAGAGTAAAGCACCCGCTACACGCGAGACTTGCTGTTCCGATTCATAAATAATAAAGGCTCGTTCGCACCTACTCACAAGGTCGAGTCTATTAGGATTGGCAAACAATATTAATTCAATACAGAATTATATCTATGGTATAATAAAGATCTAAGAAATATTACTTGTATAGCTGAATATTCAATATTTTGTTAGCCTCTTGTAATACATAGAATCTTAAGAAGAAATATATCAGGCTTTTACTTTTAAACGATTCCAAACAGAAGAAATATATTTTTGATGTCCATACTTGACTTTTTTGAATATTATTATTTTAAGATTTTCTAAATTTATTAAATCTATCTCTATGTCGACCATCACAACTTCTTCTTTCCAAACTATTGCAAAAGAAATTGTGAGAATGCATATCATTGACTGAATTTATTTCTCAATATAATATATCATAGATGTCTCGCAGAGACGAATTTATATTTTTCATGGGAAAGTTGGTATGGAAGTCTTTGGGTGTTAATGAAGGGGAATGAAAAATCTTTCGATGCCGGTCGCGCTAAGGATAATTATGACATACATTTGAAACGGGTTGTGAAACTTAAATATATATAACTTCAAAAATTTGATAGATGTGGTATTTTATCATGGATGGAAATGGTGAACGTTTCATTGTGTAAATTGATCAATTAAGCCAGCCGTACGATAGCACGTAAGCTCTATGAACACCCAAAGACTTATATATATACTTTCACATAAATAATATAATTTCATCGTTATGAGACATCTATAATATATTTTGATTAATGATGTTCCTGGTACAAAATTCAGTAATGTGTGTTGAAAAATTGTACAAACTCAAAATAATCTGAATTTATTTCTCATTTTTGGTACAGTAAATTATAGCATGTTGTTTCTTGCGCATATGACAATGATTCGTGGTCGTGAATAATTATTTAAAACAATACGGTAGGGTAGGAAAATTCATATAATTTCCCAATACAACATACGCCCACTATACGCACCACTGAGAATGTAATACATGAATTTATTTTGATATTTTAAACGCTCAAGAAGAACTTTAGTGTTCTACCCATTTTAAGTCGTACGTTTTCACAACTGCTTAGGTATCATATTTTGTATTTCAGCTCCAGCTTCAGAGACTGCGCTGACCGCAGAGGTCGGCCCGCGTGGTGGTAACTCGATATCTGGAAGTAATGTCGTGGTACCCGTCAAAGGGAAATCTCCACGGAGAAACCGCCATGAAATGGAGACATGTGACCAGCCAATCATCCGGCAGGAATTTCGCTCGGATTGTTCTCGACCTTTCCCACGATCTAATGAGGTTTGGGCGGATTAAAAAAAAGATTCCCCGCGCACAGGTGAGCGGTGGGCACGCCGCGTTTTTGTACAAATTCAGCCCTCGGAATGCCCAACAAAGATATACCGCAGTCGCCCGCCGCTGTAAACCAAATATTTATTAGCAGCCCGTATAAGATGCAATGTGTGGGAAGAAACCGTACGCGTAGACTGGATCTTACTTACTGATTATTTTTTCAATTCTTTGCCGTTTGAAAATATACAATTTGTAATATTGTTGCTTGTACGACATAAAATTATTTTATATTTAAATTGGACTAATACTTAAACTCAAATGAAAGAAAACTTGTCGAATCATGCGAGTTATTCTTAATAATAATTTGATGATTTATCTAGCGCAGCTTTTGTTAGCACTCATTTCAAAGGCGCTTCACATAAAAAAAAATATAGTGCAAAAGAGCTTCTTGCTAAAAGATTTTTATTTACTATTGCTTATGCACTAGATGAGATGCAAAGAAAAAATGGAAATAAAAGTGAAAACTGTACTTGAGTGAGCTATTAAGAATTAGGTGTTTTCGCGGAGTGGAAAACATTAGGTACATTACATGATTATCTAAGGTCATACTAATTGTTATTTACGTATATTACAGTGTCCCACGACTGCATTTGTATTCAGATTTCCCGGTGCGTCGTGAGACCCTTTGCATAGACAAGACATTCTGAAAGTTAAGAATGTTCTTAGGTTTTCACGGCCACTCAGCATCTTCAAGTTTGTGCTTACTGGGGTATTATGCCGTGTTGTTATGACCTTTCGGGCCGACGTTTCGGATCCCATTGCAGGGTCCATCATCAGGGCTGATGTGTTGTCTTGAATGTTGGTGTTGTGGTTAAGTATCGGCTTGCAATACCGTGCCGAAGTCATGATGTGTTGTATTGTGTTGTATGTATGATTCGTCTGTTGTCTGATCACTATCTCTGCGGAGTCTGCGACGAGAATGACTTTGAAGCGCCGGATACCAAGATGTTTTTAATTTGAGACCATCATCTCTATTAATGTTTATCGGATGCTTGTAGATTTCTAGTGCTTCCTTGATAAGACGCGCATGGTGACTCTTAGGCTTTCCAAGGATTTTCGGTTCGAATGCAAAATGATGGCCGGTATCCAGAAAATGCTCAGCCAGTGCTGATTTTTTTGGATGACCGAGTTTGCATGCCCGTTTGTGCTTGTTGACCCTTTTGGAAATGGTACGCGCCGTTTGCCCCACGTACACTTTATCGCAGTCTTGACACTTGTCTATACACACCGTCTGTTTCTAAGCGATCTCGATCCTTCGCTGATCTCAACATATCCTTAATTTTGAAATTGGTACCAAAAACTGTCTTTTCTTTTCAAGAAAAGAGACATTAAGCCGATACTTAACCACAACACCAACATTCAAGACAACACATCAGCCCTGATGATGGACCCTGCAATGGGATCCGAAACGTCGGCCCGAAAGGTCGTAACAACACGGCATAATACCCCAGTAAGCACAAACTTGAAGATTCTGAAAGTTCTTCTTTTGAATATAAGTAATGAAGATAAAAAAATTTGGTCACTGTTTTATTGATATTAATTTGGATAAAAAAATGATTTTCTTCCTAAATATGAATTTAAGAATTTTAAAAATGTGTGTATATATATTAATTTACAGATATTATTTTAAGTTAACAAATGTATCAGTCAAACTTTATAATAATTATAACTTATTTTGTTTGACCGAATAACTTCGATATGATTATCGAGCGTACATTATTAAGATATAGCACAATGTTAAAAACTTACTTCACAATCACGCCATTTCTCCGCGGGAGTATGCAGAGAAGATAGATCGCCACGCTCCTCTGTCTCGTCCACAGGCATACATCTTGACATGCATGCTTGATGACTGTTAAGACTCCTAACAGGACCAACTTCCAGTATCTGGTCATGCCGCCCACTCTTTCTAACCATTATTTCCTCATTCATTTATTCATCATGTCCAAACCACTTGAGCGACCCTTTTTTTGATAAACATACATCATTAATACACAATCCAAAATTATGTATTCAAAAGGTCGAGATAGTGTAGACTAAAAAGTGTAAAAAATGCAAATCTAATTTTTTGATTATACTAGCAGAATAATGGGTACACGATACATAAAAAAACAATTCATTATTATTTAAAAATCAGCCCGTTATCCTAGTGCCTTCGAACTGCTCTAGCATAAACATGTATTATATGCAATGATATAAGAAACTGTAGATACGTTACAAGCGTGTAATCTTGGCAACTCAAAAGTAAGGTAATTGCCTTACTTGCATTTGTTATCGGACCTTCGTTTTGATTAGGCGCGACGCCACGTGGAAAAAGGAACAGAGTATCGTACCCTATTGCAAGAATGGGCATGTTATTTTAGTCACTGTGACTTCAAATTACCAGATTTTTCTGTCTATACGCAGAGCGTTTGCCTGATTTGTTGTCTCTTTCAATGCAAAATTTTCTACATATGAAAGCCGGCTAGTATGGGAATAACGTGTCTATATTATAATACATCAATGATTATATGTACCTACATATATTTATTTTATTACAATGTAGTGTACAATGTAATTTTTACAATCATGTAAAAATATGTGATTAAATATTTGATTTAATTCTATGGTTTCAGGTCAAGAAAATAAAATAATAAATACTAAAATACTAAAAAATAAAATTAAAAATTCCCATAAAAGTCTGGCTATTATTGATTGACATCAGCATTTTTCTTCGCTACAAAATTTAATATATAATACCTACAAATACGCAATAGATAATTATTGATTTTTTAATGATTCATAAATATTTTTGAGATTTTGATAACATAAAATTTAAAATAAGTAATTAAATTCGCAGTAGTTCCTGAATTCATATATAAGATATGCGCGGACCAGGTTTTGAAATAAACGCATTATAAAATCTACAATTCATTTTAAAACCAGATTAAAAGATGTATTTGTATTTTTATCGATGGTCATTATCCATTAAATCCTGCTCTCGTGAATATTTCTTTACATTTCACCACGATACAAACGAAGAATGAACATGTTCTAGATTCGGTGGACGCAATAAATGGCTAACAAAGGCGTGAAAGATCGTAAAAGCCTAATATAAATAAAACGCCTATAAATTACGAAAGTACCTGTCCCAAACAGAACGATGTTTTCAGTCTCGGCCACAATAGCGACATGTTTGTTTTCACAAAATGCGAATCCACCATAATATAATAATACACACATGTCCGTCACTGCGAAAAAGTTCATCTCGCAGTTCCCACACTGGTATCAAAGCGCCGTCATCCCTTCATCTCGTACACCGGCGCCTCTCAAACGGTGGATATATTACGCAAATTAATGTAATTTTATCAAAATACAAAAACCAATGTAATTTTTTGTCAATAATGTGTCGAAATTCTCCCCAATAAAGGCAGCTTTTGTGGAATAGCTTTTAAATACACATTCATTTATCAAACGTTTACAAAGTACGTTTGTAAACTTTTTGAAGTTATACTTTCTAAGGCACGTTGGAGGTAAAATTTTAGTTATGTTATGAAGTTTTCATACCATGAAGTACTTAATACAAATCTGTTTTTAACTTTGTTACCATGTGATGAAATCATCCGGATAGTTTTTGATCTCGGTATCTGTGAAGCTCGGTAGATGTCGCCGCTGCGCCGAATTACGTCCGTATCTTTGCTGACATAGAACAAGGATCTGTGATCTGCGGATATCTTTGTCAGTTGCGGCTGGAACGTTTCTCACATTCAAATATACGCTATCTTCACGTTCAAATAATAATAACAGCTCTGCATATTGTTGTACTTAGGCTGTTGTGCTCTGAGAAGTTATGCGCTGCTTATTTTATGTATGTCAAAGAAGATTATTTTATTACTGAATAAGTAACACATTCCAAATAGGCATGTTAAATCTTTTTAACAATAAAAATACTGCGACCATAGCCACATAAAAATATATGTAACGTTTACGCGGACATTTCATACATTTGTTAGAATACATTAACTTTTAAAGTTGTAATCTTGTTAACGTGCTGGAAAAGACTGAAAAAATAGAAGTTAACTCGTAACGACTTGAATTGTAACTGAGCCAAAACTTATAATAATTTGCAGAAAAGCTCGGGTATTACTTTGAAAATAAAGTGCATGGGTACCGTTCAATTTAAGATCTTACTATAAAGAATCACATTTCCAAGCGTTTAAAAAGTCAAAAAGGTAATATTTGTGAATAAAAATGATATGACGTTTTTTTGTATGTGCGCACACCGTCATCTTAAATAAAAAAAAATATTTTAAAAATTACTTCAAATACACATACTAATGGTGAATGATTTTAAGAATTCTTTGTGGCGTATTAGAGAATATGTACTCCAGGAATAGTCTGATTATCCGTCTGGATATTGCACCATCACCAGATGGTGCCTGATGGTAACTCTGGAAGAATCTAAGATGAAAGAAATTTATATTAGTTTTGTATCACAGTCTTTAAAATTGTTCAGAAACAAATGGTTTCTTTATCTTCCCCCTCGCGTTTATTTATGACAAATTTATAATGCAGTTTTATTCTTGTATTTATTCTTGCACAGTTAAATTCAACATTTACAAACTCGTAGTATTTTTTTTAACAAATCAAACGTCAGAATATTTTGAGAATGTCCAAATTTTTAAGAACAGAATACTGGATTTTATCCCCAGGGAAAAAAAGGGGAAAAGGAAAAAAATACTTCCATATCCACTATCCCATATAAAAACAACGAGACATCTATAATATATCTTGATTAAATCAAACGTATTGGAACCAGCCGTGGAACCAGATCGTGTACCAAGAAATTTAGTTTAGTTTATTTCTATATATTTTGGTGATCTGTGTTAACAACGCTTTTTTTAATTTTGACATCAACTCTCCAGAATATTCGCGCCCATAAATTTTGCTCGCTCACAGTTCACTTCGACCATGCTATTTATAGCTACCTGCCTCCGCCCTAGAACGTTCCGAAAGGTTTTTTTCATATATTTCCTTATTGTAACAGTATTTTCAACAGAATTAAAAAATATATTTTACGTTTTATATAAAAATATATGTAAATTTCATGTAGATAGATCTCGTGCACTGTAGAAATTAGTCATGTAAAAGTTGTGTAAATTCATTTAGAGCATTTCATTAAACCTTGTATCTAATTTTTGCATGATTAAAAATAATAACTTTATAAATTCTATCGCAAATATTTATTAAATTATTATTTTTAAAATGTTTGAGCATCACAGTTTTGAGAACCATCGTAATAATAACCTTGCGCTAATCCTGTTTATGCCGCATACCAACCTGCCCCATTCCCTTCTCACAAAGCCCTGCACAAATGGGAGGCGCGTCCTGAATGTGGGACACTCGGGGTGATTTGGGGCCAATAGGGTCAACCTGGGCACACAGAGGGTAGATTAGTATGAATTATCGTTCATTTATTTATTCAAGCTCTATAATACAAGCTTTAAAGCTATAATGTTTCTTTGTTCAGGTTGCTCCTTATAGAAGTCTTTTTGCGAAGGTGGTTATTCCTTTTATACGAAAAATGATCTTATTAAATTTGTTTAAATTGTGAAACAGTTGTCACATAAAATATAAAAAGGAATAATTGATGTGTATCAGGGTATATAAAAGTATTCTTACGAGTGTCTAAAACGGTGGTAATTGGACGTTATCGAAGTCTTTAGAACGTTCTACGCGAATGTGGAATTGCTTAGGTTATCCTGAAATATTCGAGGCGCGACGGATAATTATAAATGTCCAGCGGCATCGTGCGAGCGGATATGTGACAGTCCACAAACAAAGCGACAATTGAAAGTGTGGCCAGCACGTGGGTATGATTCCCGCGATAGTAAATCAAGAAAGTACCTACCAACAAGCGAGAAGTTTTCGAACCTGAGCGATTTAAGTAACGTTCATGAGAGAAGTTATTCTGGAGTGATAAATAAAGTGAGTGGGCAAATAAAGAAATTAGATAAAAAGTGAAAAAAAAAAACAGGAATAGAGGGCGTCAGGTACTACAAGTATTTGAGGATGGCCCTGTTAAAAGCCGCAACAACCGTAGAACGTGTATGAGAAGATGTATGAATGTGGCAGAAGCAAAAGTGGTGTGCCAGGATAGAAGAGTGTGGCGTTCAATCCTCTCTCCTTACTCCTGCGGGGAAACGGCGTGATGGTTGGTTAGTTAGTTAGTTAGTTAGTTAGTTAGATAAAAAGTGCGGCGAATAGAAACATTTTATGAGAATTTAAGAACAGTGCTCCGATTAAATACGTGTCCTATGACTTTGTGTAATAAATAAAAGTTTAAATAGCTTTTATTGTTTCATTTGCCTCCCATGACAGAATAACAATATAGAGTATCTTAAGGTTGAGTACAAAACGGAATACGTTTCACATCAATATTCTTACTATTTTCGAACTAAGCTAAACGGTTGTGCTATGAAAATAACACTAACATGCTGATCTTGGATGAGATTCGAACCCGCGACCTTTGGATCACGAGACGAAAGTCCTAACCACAAGACCAACAGTTTTTATTTATAGTGCGATAAGTATACAGTGTCTAGAGTATTATTTATAGTGCGATAAGTATATAGTATCTAAATTATTATTTATAGTGCGATAAGTATATGGTAACTTGAGTGCGTATACAGGCCGGATATTTGCATGATAAGTAACTGAGCGTGGTTCCTGTAATAAACCTGTAAATAAATTTCGTACTGTATACATTTCATAGATATCTTAATCAAATTTTTTCTCCGTAGATTTAAACATTACATAGGTACCTAATATTTGCTGAGCGAAGGCAGTATTTTGAAATAAACAGTATTTAACTAGAATTTCTGCGAAATAAGAAATGTATAACAATATTTATTAATATGTTATTTATTAATATTATTTTCTTTAAATTCGAATGTGGGACCCGTGTACGCGTTGCACGTGTGTGTAGGCTCGAAGAACGTACCTAATCATAAAAATTCCCACGATTAAATTGCAGTCGTTTACAAAAATATGATAGTTGTATTGACTTTTGAAAAATGCCTTCTGGTAAGACGCCGCGTGTCTTTGCTTGTGATATTTGCCGATTATAAAATATATGAACACGTTTATTTTCTTCAATAATACCAAAATAACTTTGTGGTAAAATTATTTATATTAATAAAAAGAAAACACTTCTTAAAAAACAACTCTTTTTTCCTGATGGGGGAACCATTTGCTCCGGAACATGGTGGTAATTAAGTAAATAGTGGTTATGTAAGTGTTTTCTTTATACATACTTTTCTTTTAAAATACTTTAAGTTACGTAAAAAAATTATCGCACTTACTTGAGTTAACGTTAGACATGTCACTACCTCCTACATAAAGTATCAAATTTTGAAAATACCCATTATCGAGAAAAGAGCTTAAAATAATCAACCTCAAAGTAAATCCAAATGTAGACCGATTTAATCCAAATTTAGCTTGAATATTTATTATTGTGCATAGTTTTATGGAAGATTATAAAAATTTCTGAATTTTGTAGGGGAAAACATACACGATTGAAACTAAGGATTGACGTTAAATATTGTATGTCCCGTATACCATTACAGGCATTCGTTAAAATTATATATGCGATAATTATTAGATACTTATATGATGAATATAAAAATTTAAAAAAACACAATGTTTTTTATGAGAGTTCAATATTTTATTAGTTTCTTACAGGACGATCGTTTCGGCTGTTTAGGCCATTATCAAGTGATAAACATAGCTATTATTCTTGAGTTTATATACAAATATTTTGGAAAAAAACCTTAATAATAATACAGAGGATACAGTTAATAGCTTTACAAATACGTACAATAGTTGGGTGTTTACCTTTTTAAATTATTTGCTGATTACGGGAATACCAGGTCAATAGAACAAGTTCAGGTGACATTTTCATTATAATTTATATCAGTGAAAGCAACAGATAAATTATAAAATATAAGTGATTATTGAAGGCTATATTTTTTAAAAACGTAGATACCTCAAAAACAATTTTTTATGTAGTATTAAATATATTTAGAAGGGGAGAATAACAAATATTAAGCTGTTCGTTAATCAAATTATTCTTTAAATTTTTATTTATTTCCAGCTGTTACAAAATATTTAGTTTAAATCCTTTGTCACAAAAATGTAAGGGAATTGGTTTATTATCTGGAGATTTGTTATGTTTGTTCTGGATTAAATGTTTAGCAACTTGATATGATTCTATTTTATTGTGTGTAAATGATCTCTTGTGTTCAATATAGCGTGTATTAAAGGATCTTCCGTCAGACCAATATATATTGCGTCACAGTCGTTACATTGAAGTTTGTAAACTCCCTATTTTTTCAGTTTGTCAACTTTATTTTTACAATTCTTTAAATGGTTACCAAGGTTATTGTTAATTTTGTAAGCTACGTTAATATTTTCTTTTTTGAGGGATTTTTTAAGCTTTTGAGATATATTACCAAAAAATTCTATCGTACCTGAAGTAGTAAAAACATTTGTGTTATTTTTTTATGATCTTTGGAAATATAGCCAATAAATTATTTTTATACATTTTTTTATGTAAAATACTTGTTATATCTTTTTTATGAAGTAGTAAAAACATTTGTGTTATTTTTATGATCTTTGGAAATATAGCCAATAAATTATTTTTATACATTTTTTTATGTAAAATACTTGTTATATCTTTTTTATTAAAACCATTTACCATAAACTTATCAAAAAAACGCACTTTTTGTAATGAATCCCAGACCCCCTAGCCTATATGGGCTAGCTAAAATACACAAAAAAGACAGACCGATTAGACCTGTTGTCTCGTTTGTTAATACCTCTACGGTAAAGATAGCTAAAAAACTGAATTCCCTTTTTAAAACAATAATTAAATTTATGCCAAAATATAGCGTTAAAAATTCTATAGATTTAGTAAATAAAATAAAAGACATGGACCTACCAGACAACTCTAAATTTATTTCACTGGATGTGACGTCTTTATTCACGAATGTTCCAATTAAACAATGTATTAATATTATAGACAATATTCTTTTTCAAAATAAAGTTAACCCGGTTATTGCAACTGAAATACTTACATTGGTTAAACTGTGTCTTGAAACAAATTATTTTTATTTTAATAACAATGTTTATCAACAAAAAGATGGTCTACCGATGGGTTCGCCCTTAAGCTGTTTAATGGCTGAGGTATTTATGGATTATTTAGAAAATATAATATTAAACTCGGTTTTTTCTAATAATATATGTTATTACTACAGATATGTTGATGATATCCTGATTTGTTGGACAGGTTCTGTTAGGCAACCTAATAAATTCTTAGAATATGTTAATTCGTTACATACCAACATAAAATTTACATTAGAACAAGAAATTAATGGATCCCTCAATTTTCTAGATTTAACTATTAAGAAAGTAAAAGGCAAGCATCAATTTAGTATTTATAGAAAACCGACATATACTGACGTAACTATACATGCTACAAGTATGCATCCATGGCTCCATAAACTACCAGCATATAACGCGATGATACATAGATTATTAAATGTACCATTAGACCAAGAATCATACAACAAAGAATTAAATATCATAATAAATATTGCAAATAGTAATGGTTTTAATAAAAAAGATATA
This sequence comes from Agrypnia vestita, assembly GCA_016648135.1. Taxonomy (NCBI): domain Eukaryota; kingdom Metazoa; phylum Arthropoda; class Insecta; order Trichoptera; family Phryganeidae; genus Agrypnia; species Agrypnia vestita. The sequence goes on from JADDOH010000495.1 coordinate 24,991, forward strand.
ACAAGTATTTTAAATAAAAAAATGTATAAAAATAATTTATTGGCTATATTTCCAAAGATCATAAAAAATAACACAAATGTTTTTACTACTTCAGGTACGATAGAATTTTTTGGTAATATATCTCAAAAACTTAAAAAATCCCTCAAAAAAGAAAATATTAACGTAGCTTACAAAATTAACAATAACCTTGGTAACCATTTAAAGAATTGTAAAAATAAAGTTGACAAACTGAAAAAATCGGGAGTTTACAAACTTCAATGTAACGACTGTGACGCAATATATATTGGTCAGACAGGAAGATCCTTTAATACACGCTATATTGAACACAAGAGATCATTTACACACAATAAAATAGAATCATCTCAATTTGCTAAACATTTAATCCAGAACAAACATAACATATCTCCAGATAATAAACCAACTCCCTTACATTTTTGTGACAAAGGATTTAAACTAAATATTTTGTAACAGCTGGAAATAAATAAAAATTTAAAGAATAATTTGATTAACGAACAGCTTAATATTTGTTATTCTCCCCTTCTAAATATATTTAAAACTACATAAAAAAAGGTTTTTGAGGTATCTACGTTTTTAAAAAATTTGCCTTAAATAATCACTTATATTTTATAATTTATCTGTTGCTTTCACTGATATAAATTATAATGAAAATGTCACCTGAACTTGTTCTATTGACCTGGTATTCCCGTAATCAGCAATTTTGAGAATACCTTTACTACCTGAAATCCATCCTTATAATGTTTAATTGCCCATATCTTAATAATTTAAAAAGGTAAACACCCAACTATTGTATGTATTTGTAAAGCTGTGAACTGTATACTCTGTATTATTATTAAGGTTTTTTCCAAAATATTTGTATATAAACTCAAGAATAATACCTATGTTTATCAGTTGATAATGGCCTAAACAGTCGAAACGATCGTCCTGTAAGAGACTAATAAAATATTGAACTCTCATAAAAAACATTGTGTTTTTTTTAATTTTTATATTCATAATATAAGTATCTAATAATTATCGCATATATAATTTTAACGAATGCCTGTAATAGTATACGGGCATACAATATTTAACGTCAATCCTTAGTTTCAATCGTGTATGTTTTCTCCTACAAAATTCAGAAATTTTTATAATCTTCCATAAAACTATGCACAATAATAAATATTCAAGCTAAATTTGGATTAAATCGGTCTACATTTGGATTTACTTTGAGGTTGATTATTTTAAGCTCTTTTCTCGATAATAGATATTTTCAAAATTTGGTACTTTGTGTAGGAGGTAGTGACATGTCTAACGTTAACTCAAGTAAATGCGATAATTTTTTTACCTAAAGTATTTTAAAAGAAAAGTATGTATAAAGAAAACACTTACATAACCACTATTTACTTAATTACCACCATGTTCCGGAGCAAATGGTTCCCCCATCAGGAAAAAATAAAGTTGTTTTTTAAGAAGTGTTTTCTTTTTATTAATATAAATAATTTTACCACAAAGTTATTTTGGTATTATTGAAGAAAATAAACGTGTTCATATATTTTATAATCGGCAAATATCACAAGCAAAGACACGCGGCATCTTACCAGAAGGCATTTTTTAAAAGTCAATACGACTATCATATTTATTGCAAACGACTGCAATTTAATCGTGGGAATTTTTATGATTACGTTCTTCGAGCCTACACACACGTGCAACGCGCATGTATGCGTGTGCTCAACCAAACAGATGTATAGTGCAGGTGTCCCACATTCGAGAATTCCAAACATTATGAATGGGAAAGCCCTATAGTGAATATTGTACAATATAACAATAAAAGGGTGAACTCCCCGATTGCCGGAACGTCCATAATCAAAAGATCCCCACACGCAAATCACACCCCAATGAAAAAGGTATTAAAACCCATTTTCGAATCAACAGATGCATGTCGGTTACAATTTAAAAACACATTTTCGTCTGAATTATTAAGCGGTCATGGCTTTGAAATAGTTTCTCACGCTTGTACCCTGATGTTTGTCCGAATCAGTGCCAGGTGCTTTTGCAATGATGCCTGAGCGAGACCCGGTTATTTGTCGAGCGGTTGCGCAAGCGAGACGGAAGCCGTTTTTATTACGTATGAATTTGTGATTGGACAAGACGGTTTTTGTTTTATCCCCTGGGCATGTGAATGGGAGGGTAGATCGCTGGTGGTCCTGGGATGGTGAGCCGGCTGCGGCCGACTGGAATCACAGATTAGTGATATATTAGTAAGTAATAAATAAATAGTAATTATAAGGAAATTTAAAAAAAACAATCCATTTCCCAGAGTCTTTTCACGACACTTCGTCTCCCAATGGAATAAAATTAAATTTTCCAATGTTTTTTAAAATACATCCGATAAACTTGCAGAAATCTCAATATTAGACTAAAATACATCGTTGTTCTGTAACTAGTAATATTATAACTTTTCTAAATTCGCGAAAAATTTAAATATCATTCTTTATCAAACATAATAATTTCGTTGTCTGTCCGTCCGTCTGTCTGTCCTCGCAACCTCGTGTAACGTCCGTAATTTCGTTCGAATTCACGGCTAAAAAAAACAGCCGGAGATGGGGCATGAACCCCGGGTCACAAAACCCGAACTGGCCGTTTTACGCATGTTGCCACAGCCGCCTCTCCATGCAGCGCCAAAATAATGCTAAAAATATATACTAGGACTTAGCAATGTTCCGCAATGCAAACCAACGGTCCGTCATTTTTGACGGGTTGTACCTAATTATTAATAATTCTTTATATTTATGTCCTGAAATCTTCTCCATTCCGCTGTGCGTAAAGTTAGTAAAATGAATATTTAAGTTTAAAAATAAAAAATAATTTGATCTGGGGTATTAATTTAATATTCACCAACACATTTCCTTTCTTTTCAATATTCCCATTACAACTACCCCTTGACTATGGCTATTTTTATCAGTACATAATGAATTTAAGGAATTTCCATATAAGCCGTGATTTCTAGACTTGAATGTAGATAGTTTCTTACTTCACCTGTCGATGAGAGGATCTGCCTTGGAATAATGAAACTCAAGAAAAGCTTTTCATTTTATTCCATCGAGTGTAATGAGCATTAGTGCCATGTAAAACTTGACTATCTCGCTTGTCTTCTTCTGGGACGTTGCGAGCTACTGCAAGGAACGTTTTGCAATTTATTCCTTTGGAGAATTTAAAGATTGAGCAATTTTTTTCAGGACAAGAAGAATTCTTTTCTGCTTCCTTTTGTGTTGGTTTGTTTAGCAAAATTGAAGGTGGCACATTATTTTCAATGTATTTTAAGTAATGAGAATGTTCATTCACGGTTTTCATTCACCACTTCATTGCATAAGTGGGCTAAAAAATTTTGTTTTAATTAATTAGTTGTATCGATTAATTTATTCTACTCTTCTTTGCATAGAAATACTATGTAACATATATTTTATTTTAAATATTGATATTGACATTTCTACTTTGCGAGGTATAATATAAAATGAAGATATTTGCATTGAGTTTAATAAGTGAGTTTAAAAATAATATACACATAGATGGACCATGCAATGGGATCCGAAACGTCGGCCAGAACGACGTAAGAACACGGCATATTACCTCAGAAAACACAAACCAAAATGGCCGTGAAAAGTGAAAACAGAACATTCTTAAAATTTAACTTGTATTCAAACCAACGTTTGTTGTTCTAAATCTAATATCGTACAAGCGCTATTGAAATATGAATTTATTTTCTTTTTAAGATATTTGCAATATTACATACAAATGTTTAAAGTCAGTCAATAATATTCTAATCTGATAAAAAAAAACAATTTTGACCATTATCAGATGGCGCCCTGTCACACCATCGCTTACCTACTTGTTTCAGAAAATATATGGGGCGTGTGTTGAAGGCGGCAACAGGAATAGAGGGCGTCCGCTAAAAACCGGGCATGTTCAGATACTAAAAGTATTAGGATGGCCTTTTTAAAAGCCTCAACAACCATAGAGCTTGCATGAGAATATGTACAAATGTAGCCGAAGCAAAAGTGGTGTGCCATAGATAGAAGTATATAGCACTCTATCCTCTATGCCTACCCTTGCGTGGAAATGGCGTGATGGTTAATTAGTTAGTTAGTTAGTCTAAGGGCGATACATTTTACCTACGTACGGACTGCGTGTTTCTATCTACATAATTCATATAAATATCAACTAGGTCTAGCAACACTAAAAAAAATTAATCAAAATATCTGAATAAATGACTCTTGATTCCGGATATGGTTAGTTTACATATCGTGGGAAAACAGAAAAAAACTTTTTTAAGGGAAGTTAAGGGTCGACTGAGCGCGGGCGCGTGCGCATTTATCCGTGTAATTTATTCCAATTTCAAATCAAATCCGTCCCACACGTGCATCAGTCTGGGGTGGGAATACGGAACGGGAAGTAGATGTTTTAGGGGATGGTTAAATAGCCAATTCCCGCCCAAAGAACCGTAGAGTAGTGCCAAACAGGAAGCACCTGTGTCTATGGTCAATTTTAAATTTGAAGAATACGCTCCGAGCGTGTGACCCGTCTTGTTTTCAATATGATAAATTAACATATTGTTATGCATATAGGATGTGTCAATGCTCTTTAATTGCCTATTTAAAAATACATTTATTTGAGCTTGTATATTTAAAAGATTCGATATGTAAGGTCATTTGTATTTTAATTTAATTTTAATAATATACGTTCAGTTGTTTTTCCTGAGATATATTTTTTTATATTTTTTAAAAAATTTATATTCATGATCATCATCAGTGATTAGATTCCCACTAGGACCGTTTTATGAGCGATTGTTGATATATCGGTTCTACTCATACGTCGCCAGGTTGACAAATTTTTTTCTAAGGCCATCTCCATCTGAGACGCGTAAAGGGCGCACCATAAATGAGAGGCCATGCAAAAAATTCAATCACTGTTCCTCACCCACAAAACAAACAGCTTATTAGTATTTATTTATTTATTAGTAGTAGTATTATACAAAGATACATGTTTTACAAATAATGCCAAGAAACATAAATAAAGTGTAGATGGTAGAAGTTTTCAATATCATCATCAGTGGCGCTACAGCCCAGTGTGGGTCCTGGCCTTCTCAAGAAGAAGTGTCGGCCTTCACCCCTTTCTCTCCATCACCATCTTTCGGGAGTTGGTCACAGGTCCTTTTCCACCCCGTACCCCGACACTTCTGCTAACGAGCATTGTGAAGTATACCCTTTTTATTGAAGCACTGTTACTCATTCTTTTCACAAGCCACAGCCATCGGAGTTGGTATATTTTAATGTTCTTGGTGATATGCACATCTTGGTGTAGTTGGTAGAGTTCATGGTAGTACCAACGCGCCAAGCTCCGTTTTCACACACATAGGTACGTCTTAAAATCTTCCGATCGAGAACTCCAGTCTCAGTTAGTATGCCTCAGTGAGGGTACATTATATTAATAAATATTAAAATAGTTAACAATATTTTGATATGTAGGTATATTCTAAGAACACAGTGGATTTTGTCTCCACAGGGATGATTAATTAATTAACTATGATAAATTATAAAAGTCTCATAGAGAAGAAGCTATGAATATGATAAACTTGTGTGGAAGTCTTTTTATACATTGCCCAGGCCTTACAACCGGTTAAAACCTGAGCTGGCTTAAGTGATCACTCTTCACAATGCGACGTTCACCAATTCCACCGTAGTCCACACATTATCAAAATTTTAAAATTCTATATATGTTCAAATCTGAGGACCTTTCGTTTATTTGAATGGATTATACTAGAGATATCTGTAGTCTTTTCCCACATAGTAAGTATACATAGATTTTCGCAGCTGGTAATGATACCTCTACGTTTTAAATATTTTTTATATTCATATTCTTTTATTTATATCTTCGTCTCTGTAAGACTTTTATAATTAATATTAATTATGAAAACAGTTGTAGTCAAAAAGCAATGTTTTTAAGAGCTATAGCAGCAAATTAATATATTTTTTAATAATATGCAGACGGATATCAGTTTAGAAGAAGCTTACGCTTAGAACTCCATTGAGATTCAAACAGGGTTATTGAAATTTTGTGATTTTTTGAGAAATGTTGTGAAATGTTTAAAAAAAATCTTGATGCTAGTGATGTCTCCTATTTCCATTCTCTGCTTGGACTAGTGTCTTTGGGGCAACTGTTTTACAGACCCTATATTTTTCCATACAAATACGCAAAGTGGAGATAGAGAAATATTTACAAAAGGATAGTAATTAGTCAAAATAAAAATAATGAATTTCTAAAATTTTTATAAACAGTTAAAAATGAAGATACAAATATAATAAATCATATAGTTTAAGTATCTTGGTCACCCAGTGCTTAAGACACTAGCATTGATTTAATTGGCCCGGAGTTTGATTATTATCTTTCCAGAAGACAATCAAGTTATTCCTAATTTCGTAGCATAATCAACTAATTTAGTTGAAAACTAAATCGAATATTGATACGTATTCGGTGTACACATCTCTAATGTATTTTAATTAAATAAAAATATTACCATTGTGAAATTTTTATTGATCTTGTTTATTATTAAGTAATCTTAATTTTCCTTGCCACGAATGATTTCAAAGCTTTCTCAGATTTTGCAAAAACGTTCTTGCAAATCATCGCTGAATATATAATAAATCATTCTGAGATGAACGAATTAATTTGTCAATTTTTCATATAAATAATGGAGATATACAAAAAAAAAACATTTCCGTTCATCTGGAAAGCCTGCCTAGTAATTATTTAACATAAGTTTTATAAATCTAGTCTGTGTAATAATTTTTTAAAATAGTTTTATTCGTTTATCTCAAAATGTACTAAAACGTCACATAGGATTAATTTTATATACAGCGACGAAATGCTCTTTTATGTTGGATTAGGTGAATAAAACATTTTTCATTAATATGCAAGTAAGAGGCCAAGATCTTATACAGGGTGTCCCGTATCGCGACATCAAGCCGAAATCGGGTGATAGGCCAAGTCATAATAGCTATCAGAAAAATATTTTAAAAAATTAAAAAAACAGTCAGTTAAAACTGGGCAAAGTATAGATTTTTTGATTTTTTTTAAATGCTTACAATTTTTAAAACACATGACTTAGATTTTTTTAAATATTTTTCTGATAACTATTATGACTTTGGCCTATCACCCGATTTCAGCTTGACGTCGAGATATGGGTCACCCTGTATATTTTCATGATGACTGCTGTCAATTTATTTCACGACTGATTCATTAAACATGAATGAATTACTCGATATTATGTAAGTTGACCGGTCCATTTTAATCTCGTAGCAATTGTAATAAACTTGATTTCAGCAATTTATGGAGTACAATACATGTTATTATTCCATGTCTTTTTACATTTGGCAATGATAATATATTGTTGCCTGCAGCCTTTGGAACTGGTAATAGTAATATGAATGTTCTCAATTCGCTTTGAGTTTATTAATCAATTTTGGAAATTTGTGAACCAACATTTTTGAAACAGTATATATGTAGAGATAACGTCTCGAAGAAATTTGGTTTTGTTGGGTGAAAAACTGGACATTCTTGGATTTCCTGGAATTCACAGCTAAAAAATGAAAAAACACGGCTGGAGAAAGACCCCAACCTCGGACGCGCGGACGGCAACGCGACAAATAAACGACACACCCACCATCACCTCTCAGTGGCCCGTCAAAAATATACTGTATCATATAGTACACAGTGTAAGAGGAGGGCGTAGCTAAGAAGCGAATTATTAATTTACGCCTCTTCCGTGATTTTTCACGGGTGTATGGTTAGTATTACTACAATTTTTACTACATGAATTACGATAATATATTTTTTATCACTTTATATAATATTATTATTGAGATTGCTAATATTCATTTTGGCAATATGCAATCTTGACGGGAATAATAGTTGATATTCCAGAAATACTTAGATCTTTTTATTCTTAAAATAGAGATTGGGCAATGTCCTTAGGGTTTAATTAATAAAAGTGTTGTTCATATATATAATAAAAACGTCTAGACTTTACACTGTTAAAAAAACTAAATCCTTAATTATTTTTTTTAATTATTACATACGTAAACCTTTGTGGCTACCACTAAAATTTAAAAGTATTTGATTTTGCTTTTTGTTTATTTATTTATTTTATTTCAACGGTTTACACCTATTACAATAAAACAAGAAACTTATATATTTCTAGATGACAGTGTACTTTATAAATGTGAATAATATCTGCTTACATCATCATTTAAAAATGTATACACATGAAATTTATAACACAATATCTACCTGTACAAGTACATAAATCACAAATTAAGTAAAGACAATTAAAAGTGTATATCAGTAAGAACAAAGACATGTATTCATATATGTATTAACAAAGCTTAATCAAATAAATTAACGGTAAAGTGTTCGTTGAGGAGATTTCGGTAACGACTTAAAAGTTAATGTTGAGAATATCTGCAATTTGTGCATACTCGTTTTCTAGGATGGAAAGTCTGTTTAACTTGATGTGTTTTTTGTTTTAAGCCAACACGCAGTGAAACACGTTACAAAAACACTCTAGCCTTGAGTTGACCACAGAGATGTACTGTGACCTCATTGGGAATCGAACCCGGAACCTGTAGTATGGGAAGCCAGTATCATGCCCACTAGACTACGAGTGCTGCCAAATTACTTAAAAACTTCTTAACTGAAGTCCTCAAAACTACTTAGTAATTAATTCCTTAGTAACTACTCTAATAAAATAATTAATGTTAACGATTAATTTTTAAGTTGAAAAATATATACGAGGGGCAATAAACGTCGAATTATTCAGCTGCGGTTAATGCGATTACATTTATAGGAGGCTGAATGTACAACAGAAATGCTATCTTCAATCCGGAGTTTATCCATCACGTTTTCACTCAGGATGCTAGCCTATAAATTAAACAATTTGTTCAGATATAAATAAATACAGGTTTGGTGTTGCAATCATTATTGCCGTTGTGAACGGATGGACGTTAAAGGCCATTTTTAAAAAGTTTATCCAGATTTAAAAAAAAACGTGATTCCTTCCGCCAGGTGCGACCGCGGCCGCGCAGGATGGCACGATCTTTGCATACGAGAGAAAAATACATTCATTTTTTATCCCTCACATTTGGCCTTGCAGCATCCGGTCAGCTCTTCGGGTCACCATCAGGAACGTCATTTTCCATTAATACACCGAGATATCATTTTATAACTTTTCGTATTTTAGAACGTATTTTCGCTTACACAGCCTGCGTAATTAGCAAAAAGTGTGAACAATCTTTGGTGGATAGAGTGAGGAATGAATAAATTAGAAGTTAATGTCATGCTAGACGTAGCGTGGTAGATAGAATAAAGGAAAGCTCGCTGAGATAGTTTGATCATGTGGAAAATGCGAGCGAGAAGGGGATGGTTAAGAAAATATACAAGTGTCGAGGGCATTAGGGCGTCCGTGAAAGACCTGGCATGATCAGGTACAATAAAATTGGAGGATGGCCCTGTTAAAGGCTTCAACAGGACCATCCTCCAATTTAACCGTAGAGCGCGCATAAGGTGATATATGAATATAGCCGAGTAGTGTGCCAAAATAGAAGAATGTGGTGTTACATCATCGTTGTCTATCGGAATTGGCTGAATACCACAATATGTCAAAACGTACCACAATATATCAAAACGCCGTTATTCGAATATACAAACTTTGCAGTACTACGATGAAGAATCTTAGTATTAAAATATGATGAGTTGACGTTTTCAATGTTTCTGCTTAATCCTTATCCTGGAAGGTGAGAATGAACAATGCGCAATCTCATCCATTTTTTTCTTTCCTATCTTAAAGTTGAAGGTGAAGATAAACCCTGTGAACAAATATATAAATTCGTAATCTGTTGTATAATATGTTATATACTGTTTTGTATTATTTTTCATTTTACTAACCAATTTTTTTCATTAAAAATAGGATTTCAAAAGTAAGCGAATAGGAAAGGAAAGAATAATGATTATACTATTGATGGATTTGGCGTTAAAGTTGTAGAGATTATTCATGGTGATTATTAAATTCACAATGTTATCTGTACGTAAGTTAACTATAATTTTATATTTTACTACTCAAGTTTCGAGAGTATACATACGTCACCTGTCGATGAGCGATTCTGATACCAATTCATTTAGTTAGAACTGGTTAATTTTTACTGTTATTTACGATATATAACGAGAATACAAAGATAAACTTTTCTGTTACATATTGCGAAAATTTGTAATGTTTTTAAATAAAAATTATGAACAATATTTTCACAAAAAGTGTATGAAGTACCTACGTATTGTTTAAATTAAATGAAAACTGATGCAACTATAATCGTATCGCCAATTACTTTTCAAAAATTTTATGGTCATCCTACTGCGCTTGTTATTAAGGTTGTTGCAAAATAGTCTCAGTTTAATTGTATTCGACATACATAAGTGTACGCTCGTTGGATTACTAGGTACAAGATTAATATATAGGTACCTAAGTAGTTACCTGCATGTATTCCTGACATTCAAGGGACCTTCACGTCGTATATTTTTGTAACTATATTTTGAGTTGACTTGAGCATTTATTTTATTGTGTCAGATATGTATTAATCCAACAATAAAATGCTAATAATTTCTAAATAGGGTCACAGATATAGCTGTATAAAAATGTACACTAAATTAAACATTCTTTATTATAACACACACACACACAGTTAAGCATTCTGTATTATATCACATTCTGACACACAACTCTCGCCTCATCCACATTCATACATCTTCGCATGTAAGCTCGACGATTGTTGAGGCTCTTAACGGGACTATCTTCCAGTATCTGATTAACTATTCGTGGCCACGTTCTCTTTCTAGCGCTGTCAACACTTGCGTCATATATCCTTTAATTCCTCATACATTCGCCCAATATTAGCAAATCACTTTACTATACCTGGACACAGCAATATATAGCATATATATTAGATATAACAACTACTCAAATTTAATCATTTGATTGCTGTAGGTGTTTAGCAAAGATTTGAATATCAGTTATTTAATCTGGAATAATATGGTTTAAAGCGATGAAAGTTTGATTTTTTTTTTCTTTTGCTTAGTGAACTTGTTAAGCTATTTCGGATCCTCCTAGAGTTTGGGCCCTCAGTTGGTTGAGAGGCCCACCTGCACAGGGTTCCTAATACAGCATTATAGTTTTTCTTACATCTTTATGTATTACGTAAGTACTGTGTAGTTTCCATGTTGAAGTCAGTCCGAGCATAGCACGCATCAATGTTGAAGTAAAATCTAAAGTTAGTCATGTTTAGAGTAAACTCGACACACTTCCATAGACTGTTTGCACTGTTCGTGATGCTATTCAAAACAACCATCGACCTGGATTTTGCCATTCTCGCGGAAATACTGTTGTTTGCATATTGTATTGGTCTATTTCTGCGACTGAAAGCGTAAACTCTATTTGCGGATGCTTTGAAAGATGCATGAGTTTCTGGTCACTGGCTTTGGCAGCTATTAAACAACTGCAACTCATAAAGGCTCCAAACTTGTGTTACTTTTATTTATTGACTTATTTTATTATTTTTTTTTTATTTATTAAATGAAAATCATTATATATTTTCATATTTGATACATAAAATTTAGGTACATAATTTTTTTATATCATTGTACCTCTCCAAAAAGAGACTAACTCTTGTGTCTGGAGAGGGAGTTTCACTTATATATATAATATATATATATATATATCTAAATATATATATAATTTTTTAGTACATAAATATATAAAGAAGGAAATATGAGATAATTAATGCGTAAAGTAAAGTAAAGTAGATAGTACATAAATATAGATAATAAGAAGAAAAGTTACATAATACGAGATAATAATTAATGCATAAAGTAAAGTAAGGTAAATAATACATAAATATATATAAGAAGAAAAAAGTTACATAATGTGAGAGTAATGTCCAAACTTAAAAAAAAAAACTGTACAGGTAGTTGCTTCAGAACAGACATTATCTAGTGAAGCAACTACCTTAATTTATATGTATAAATAAATTTAAAATAAATAAATAAATAAATTAAAAAAAAAGAAAGAAAAAAAAAAAAGAAAAAAATGTAGAGCAAAGTAAATAGTACATAAATATATAGGTATATAGGTAAGCAGAAAAAAGTTACATAGTAACTAACTAGTAGTAAGTTACATAGTAAAGAGAGAAATTTAATTAATTATGACGGTTTATTTTAATGTTTTTTTTAAAGGTCTCATATTTTTTTTCAATTCTAATTTTAACGGGTAATATACAACAATAATTATTTTTTACGTACAATAATAACTATTTTAATAATGGTGATGACGCAGATATTTAAATGTTTATTAGGTTATTTTTATTTTTGATTGCTGTAACTACTCCCTCCTCCCTCCCTCCATCATCCCTATAATTTCTATTTGTCGGCCATATTGATTTACAATTACATAGTTCCAATATTGCCTCTGAAGATGATGGATGTGCCCATCGAAAGCACTTAGGCTTATATAACTCAAATAAGTGGAATAAAACGTTGTGTATAAATTATTGTGTATTAATAATTAAGTTAAATAAATAATGGTTAGGTACTGAAAAATGAGCTGAAGTAACTGGTGTAGGTTGTGGTTGTGACGGAAATTTGAATTGAAGAGGAGAAGAGTTAATGAAGGTGATTTTGTTAGTCAGTTTGATACCTGTCGATGAGAAATTCTGATTCTCTCGAAAAAGTGAAAATACCAAATAATATTATAAAACTCGGGTAGAGATAACTTAGTAAATATAATAAAATATTTTAAATTATCTATCATCATCAATGTCTACAATGTAAACGCCAAATCCATAGACAACATAATATAATTTTACATATACGTTAAAATTGTATGTTTTTTTATAATACGAGTTTTTACAATCACGCAATCGCGATCGTTTTTACAAGACGCCTTAGTGATCGCACCTCCACCGCATTCAGTCTACTTTCATTCCTTTTTTGCCGATACCAGGCTTCACTTCCATATATCTGAGTTGGCTCTAGAATGCTATTATGTACCACTAGTCTTGCTTTTTTTGACAGGTTTTTATTGATCATAATTGCATTCAGAGCGTCACATACTTTGTTTCCAGCAGTCACTCTCCTTTCGATATCGTTTTCAGCCTTGCCGTCTCTACTAAACATAATTTCCCAAATACACAAACTCATTCACATATTCTAAGCATTCATTGCTTACAATTACATTACACTTAGTCACTTTTTCGTCTCTCAACAAGATCACTATCGATTTGCTGACATTCATCAGAAGTTCGCTCTCCATGCAAACATCGGACATACTGGATACCAGGCACTGAATACACGTAAAAATATATTGTATCATGATTTTATTTCATTAAATAAAAACAAATAATAACCGGAAAATCCGCACATAAGGTACTTACTACCTACGCAAATAGTCAGGGTAGGAGCCCAGGAGTGATCATGTGCTATTTGCCACATTTTGTTATCTGCTTACCATCTGTCTTTGACTTAGTATTTAACACGCAACTTTTTTCGTCTTCGTAGAAACATTAACAAAATTTTGCATGTGTCAACTAAAAAAGTCGCCATTTTGACATTGAAACACGTGATGCAATTCGTGTTGGGAAGCGGTCCATGCCGCAGACAGCTGTCAGTGGATGCGGCGGCGGCTTTCGTCGAAATCCTGAAATCGAACAGGAAACATGGGCGGTCACGTGGTGCGCGATAACGGGCGTAAACAGGCGCTGGAAGAAACAGAACATCCCTTCGGCAGCGGCGAAAATATGGACGACACATTGAGCAAGTGTTTCGTGGATTTCAAGTGGGATGCTATTCGCTTGCTGTGCATGCCGTGTAAGGGCCGTAATGTTTTAATCCAATATTCCATGATATATGTAGAGCCAACAGATCGCGCTTGTATCCGACAGAATGTAAAACGAAACATTGGACTTCGTGGATTCTTAGTATAAACTCGAACTGTAAATATTTTCATTTTTGATATATACTTCTAATATGTATGCCTTAAACATTTTGTTTGTCATGTACATATTATCATGAAATAAATTGAATTGAATTGAATTACATGAGTAGTTTTAAGGCACTTAAATAATTCATTTTATTTCGATATCACATGAGCGATCACCTTCCTGCAATATATTGTATTATACCATCCGAGATGTGATAATAGAATTTGTCCTCTAAATTGACACAACTTCCATAATTACTAATTCACATTTAGAAGTTAACTTTTAATATTATTCAATATATAAAGTAGATATTGTTTAAATAAGTTTTATTGTCCATTAAATGTCACAATTTGAAATTGCTTAAAGGTAAAATATAACGACGAAATTATTAAATACTTAAATTATCATTTAAATTAAATTTGTTCATTTAAGCTTTCCAAACCCAAATAGCTTGCAATAATAATTATATTTTAATGAAAAATTACAATTGGACGTGTTAAAGATTTTTTATATTTTCCAGAAATTAACACAAAGAAACTGTGATAAATTTGTGAACAAAAATATTCTACATTTATTATAATTGGTAGTTAAATGAAGCTCTGACTTACTTCACGTATTTTTTTCTAAAAATTGACTTATCTGAATACGTTTTTTGTCTTTTTTTAATGTGACTTATATCACTGTTACTTTCACCCAAACATTGCAGAACATATAAAATGTTCTGCAATGCAATAAAAAAAAAAGAACACGTAAAATAATTTTCAAAATAAATAGGATGAATCAATTAAAAATATATAGAGAAAAACTTATAACAAAAATATATATTTTATAATATTAAATTTAAAAAAATGTCTCCCGGCAAGAGAATATTGTGGGTTCGTATCCTAATGAACGTCTTGCGCTCATAAAATATAAAATAAAATATATTTAGATTTGCTATATTTGCATGTAGCATACACATATGTGTTCTAATTTTTTACATTAATTACCTAATAATAAATATCTCGAGATAAATGTATAGTATTTGTTTGTTCCAGGAAAATTAAATATCGAAAATGTTTTCGTCATGCCAATGTAAAGCTAAGATAAGATAAAATAAAATATATTTAGATTTGCTATATTTGCATGTAGCATACACATATGTGTTCTAATTTTTTACATTAAGTACCTAATAATAAATATCTCGAGATAAATGTATAGTATTTGTTTGTTCCAGGAAAATTAAATATCGAAAATGTTTTCGTCATGCCAATGTGAAGCTAAGATAAGGTTGGAAACCCTTGAGAAGTCTTATCAATGGATGATTTCTAATATCCTCAAATATGGCTCCCTCGTGTTTACAAAGTTATTTCAGTATGCACTTTTTTGTGGCTTTTTGTAAAATACACGGAAATCAATCAAACAATATTTTTTCCTATAGATACATATATTAAATTTTTTATGATTACCTAAAATAATAAACTTAATGTACATATGGCGGACAGTTACATATAAAATTTTGTGAAAAACTCTTCAAGTTATTAGATATAAGGATGTACCATTGTAGTAGCTTGTTGGTATTGTGGTTAGGACTCTCACCTCGTAATCCAAAGGTCGCGGGTTCGAATCTAACTCCAGACCGGAATGTTAGTCCTCCTTTCATAGCACAAGCGTTTAGCTTAGTCTGAAAATAGTAATAATATTGATGTGACACATATTACGTGTTCGCATCGCTATTAAAAAAATAAATTACAAGTTCGTTATAATAATACTTTCTATATTTATTTTATATTTATTGATCCAATATAGTATGTGCATACAAACTTTTTAGATTACAAAAGCATATTCATGTACCTACCAATAACGTGTATAATTAATAATTTTTATGTATAAACATGGCATATCGTAAATCACATTATTTTAGATCGCATGGATGGTGTATGTGTTTTTGAATGTGTTAGGATGAATAATGGGTTATGTACGATTTAAGAAGTTTTCAATTCAATTTCAATTTCAATTTTTATTTATTACATAATATGTACATTACAAACATTCTGTTCAATGCATACATATTATTAACTTACATCTAAAATTATACATATACACATATACATACACATCCATATACACATATACATAAACACATATGTATACATACATACACATATACATACACATACATACATACACACATACATACACATACATACATACACACACATATACATATTGTGTATTAAAATACTAATTTATTATTAAACAATTATTAAACAATTAGAAGTGACCTGTATAATCTGGTCAAAGGTGTAGGAGAATCCTGCTTCGGAAAACCCCCTCAGACACATGGAATATATCAATATCCAAAGCGATCTTGTTCAGCATAGCTGTAGCTTTTCCAACAGGCATAACCATCGGCAGGTTGGTCCTGTATATTGGAATGTGAAACAATCTATGCTGACGATGTCTAAGGTAATTATCAGGAACATACAAACCAATGCTCTGCATAATTTCAGTATTGTCGATCATACCGCGCAACAATCGATAAAAATGTGTAATCAAATACACATTCCTTCTAGTCTCTAAACTATTGTAGCCAAGCATACCCTGGAGAAACTCGGTTGGGTAAAGCCAAGGATAATGCCCGTACTCTCTCATGTAGAGATATCTCAGAAACTTCTTTTGGACTTTCTCCACCATAAGAGAGTACTTGCTCTCATGTGGCCCCCAGATCATCGAGTCACTCTCGAGTCTACTCCGCACCAAGGAGTTGTACCAAGTGAACTTATTGAAGAAAAAACTAGTAAAGCAAAGCAAAAGTTTCTTTTTGAAATGTACAATATTGTCGTAAAATACATTCAAGTTATTTTCAAAATTTTTAAAACTATTTAAGAGTTTTAAAAATGTACATTTTAATTTTATCTCGATAAGTCTCACTTGAAAAAGTGATAATGTGGGACATTTTCATTTTTGCTCCACCCCGGAGATTTTGCAGCCTGGCTTGTTTATCTCCTTAACAATCCATATTTGGTGATCATACAGTCAAGTTTTTTTTTATATTAAATCATATTCTAACACTAACTAAAACAACCTCTAAATACTTTCACTCATCATTTGAGTCGCTAAAATAAGAGCATAATTTCCAGAAAATATTCTTCAATACACTGCGTTGATAAACGATTGATAACGTATAAACTGCATTCATGATATATGTATTAGATTTCCATAATATTATTTGAGGGATTTTTTTATTTACGTTAGAGGTCACACTTTGATCTTAAGTGCGTTGATCCGTATTTATGATTAATTATTACATCTAGTCCGATGCAGAATTAAGATTTATAGATTGTTTATTTGAATTCTGTGTTTTTGATATAAACTATGAAATATTTTTGATGACTAGGCTTATTAAGCAATTCATAAAATTATAAGACAAATTTTATGTATTAAGAATAAGACTTTCATATATACAGAAATATTCACTTGATAACGAGCCTTACTACAAGAACTAAGCGAGACTCGAGTATATTCCTTAATGTAAAGACTTTGTTTATTGTTTCCTTCTTAAAATTTTCGATAACGTCATATGGTAGCTTCAATCAAATGAGACATGGCTCCATAAGTCTCGGTCTTGGATTGACTTCAATTTCAGACACTCTTTCAGAACTTCATCAGTACAAAATTGTCACCTCTAGTCGGCGTTCTAGTGCCAACTCTGATGTATGAATGTGATGCTTGGAATTGGCAAAAAAGGAATGAAAGTAGACTGAATGCGGTGGAAATACGGTCACTAAGACGCTTGAATGGAAAATCTTTGGTGATAGATTAAGGAATGAACAAATTAGGTGAATGTAATGTAATGTAATGAAAAAAATAAAAATGAGTAGCTTGTTGGTCTTGTGGTTAGGACACTAGACTCGTGATCCAAAGGTCGCTGGTTCGAACCTCACTCCAGACTAGCAAGTTAGTCCTATTTTCATAGCACAAGCGTTTAGCTTAGTTTGAAAATAGTAAGAATATTGATGTGACACGTATTCCGTGTTCACATCTCTATTTTTTTAAAAAAATAAAATAATAATAATAATGCTGGCTCTAGTGTGGTAGATAGAATAAAGAAAGGAGCGCTGAGATAGTTTGGTCATGTAGAACGTACGAGTGAGAAAAAGATGGTTAAGAAAATATTTGAGGATCAGATACTACAAGTATTGGAGGATGGCCCTGTTAAAAGCCTCAACAACCGTAGAACATGTGTGAGAAGGTGTATTAATATAGCCGAAGTAAAAGTGGTGTGCCAAGATAGAAGAATATGTTGTTCTATCCTCTCTGCCTACTTTTGCGGGGAAACGGCGTGATGTTTAGTTAGTTAATTATCACTATTGTGGAACGTTCAAGTTTCTGCTGCATTCATAATGATGGGAAAGACCAAAGAGGTTATAAACTCTTTGGGAATAACACTTTGATCTCGCTGTCTTTCCATATTCTCGTAAATTTACGTAAACAAAAATACATAGTTCAATTTGAAGTAGTATCCGACCCTTAGGCCATAAGTACCATGTGTGTGACAGTAAACAATAACCCAGCTAAGGGTTTAACAATACAGTTTAGCCGCTTCAGATCACCTTGCTTCACGCGGGGCCTCGCATAAACATATCAAGTATTGGTATGCTTCGGGTGATTTACAACTTTCATATGTTGGGACTAAATGAGATAACAATTTGTTGAAATGTGTCAAAACTCAACACTTAATTTAGACTTTTCATTTAACATTTTTGTGTTGGAAAAAATCTTCTCCATTCCAAAAGTTCCTACTTGCGAGATTAATTTTTATTCGGTACTTCAATATGAAGATTAAATGAATACATGCGCGATTATAAAAAAAATATGCGCATGTCGATTTAAATATTGGTAATGATTGTATTGGCCTTTCAAAAAAACCGAATCGTTTGAAACGCAAAAACAATCAGAAAAGAAAAAAAATGAAGTGCGTTAGTTGGATAATCTTCATTTGTAAAATTAATATTGGCTCAAAGGGGGTTTAATTTCAATTCCATTGAACCTTTCAACATATGTGGTGTATAAAAGCAAAAGCAGCAATAAAATAAATTAATGCAGTCATCGAATATTATTAATTTAGTGATGAATTTATAGGAAATATTTTCTATAAATTTATATAAAACATGATTTTTGAAGGGATGGATACATGAACTCTATATTTTAGTGCAATCTAAATTAGTAATCCTCGATGACTGCATTCAAAGCATTTTTTAAATTTTTTGTATATTGCTGCCTTTGCATTTATACCCCACATATATTATTGAGATCTGTAGGTGTTATACGAGTATAAACGGGACACAAAGCACTGGAAGTATGTCATATCCATTACCTCTTACCTAAATTGGTTTTAATTTATTTTTTTAAGTTGAAGGAGTCAACAAAAAGGTACGTCTCGCCCTAGAGGTCACCCTTGTACTTTTTATTTATGAATGCCGATTTTATTTAGGTGCTTTTTCAATACATTTTATCACATGTCTGTACTAATCTCTCATCAAATGAAATAAAATGATGGGCTTGTATTCAAACTCTAATAACGTGATGAATTTCAGTAATAGACAGTAAATAATTGAGCATTTGAAATGGGATGAAATGCCCGACAACTCATTTACAGCGCTGTGTTTTGCTTTGTAAAATATGATCGTCTGTGATTTCAAAGATGATTTACAGCCGCTTTTTGAAATTATTCCATGCTTCATCTTTATGGCGCTGTTCTCTCACACTGCCCTCGTCCTTCTGCCGTACACATGGTACGGGAGGACACTTGTGTTATCCTGAAGGACTCTGCAGGACGAGGGTTCCACATATGCCGATACAGCGCGGACAGTATGGCGACTGTTTTGGGAAAAATTCAGATGCCGTGCACGTGAATATCAGAGATTCTGTGAGAACTCTGATCGAACAACATATTGCGAACATCACAGCATGAGCGTGTGTAGTTGTCGACCCACAGTAGTACATTCAGTACATTTTTTTTTTGAGAAACCAGACCAGTACACAATCTCGCCTGCGACATTTTTAGTAAGTAATAATTAATAGTAAAATCGACGTTTCTATTGACATAAAATATTATTGGTACAATTAATAAGAATACAATTTGTACTAACCACTAATTTGTTGAAATATCAACAAGTTTCGGGGGCCAATGGCCCCTTCATCAGGATGCAACGTTTTTACGTTGGTACAATTAAGGTCGCTAAGGTGGTTTGGGCATGTTGAGCGAATGAATGAGGAAAAAATTGTAAGTAAGATATATAATATCGCAAGTGTCGATGGCGCCAGAAAGGGATGGCGACCGCTGAAGACGTGGTACGATCAGATTAACCGGATACTGGAAGATGGTTCCGTTACAAGCCTCAACAACCGTCGAGCTTGCATGCGAAGATGTATGAATGTGGATGAGGCGAGAGTTGTATGTCAGGTCAGAAAAGCGTGGCGCTATATCCATTCCGCTTACCCCCACGGGGAAACGGCGTGATTGTAAGTAAGTAAGTAAAATTGGTTATTAATTTCCCAAATATTTATTTTTGATTTTGTTAATGTCTATACTTCAATTTTGAGTAGATATACGTTAATAAAGGGACCATTGGCCCCGAAACATGTTGATATTTCAACAATTTAGTGGTAAATACAAACGTGTCCTTGTGAATTATATTAATAATACTACCACAAAGTCATTCATTGAAAAAAAATATATTATGCTACTAATGTGTTTGCCTAAAAATTGTTAGAATTGCCGACATTCCTGTCAGTCACATAATCGGCCGTACACTGAAAATAGCAATATTGCAAGTTCATTGATCTAGTTTACCATATTATGTAATTAACCTAATTAATTTAATTAATTTAGATTATTCATGTTTGCGTGCCAAAGCGAAATTAATATACACAAAACATAATAGATGCACATTAAAACTACATAATATGTACCCACATACCACGTTATCATAATAATAATAACATTTAACGTAAATATATATACAAATATCGAACATTTTTTTTTCCTCTTTTGTTACAATGTCTGCCTAGGGAATAGGTACATGTCATATGTTTTTTTTATTAAATGTACATTTTTTTCTCTCTCACATTTGTATGGGCATGACTCAAAAATGTTTGTCTGTGTATTCATTATAACAATTTATTATTAATAACTAACATTAAATTAATAAAAGTTTAGCAATATTAATTATGCAATATTTGAATAAACAAAAACAAAAATCTTCTTTGCCAGTAAAAGTTAAATTGAATTTAGAATATACAATATGCAAATGGACAAAATTATCTATACCTATAAAACTATATGTCTGTCTGTCTGTTCTCTATACAAATCCACACCGTTTGTCCGATTCGATTCTAATTTTGCATACTTATGCTTTAGGACCCGGCGGGTAACACAGGTAACATTTCCCCCCTATTCTCATACCCCTTCCCCTCCCCCTGATTTGTTTTCGATGCAAATCTGTACCGTTTGACCGATCGGACTCAAAATTTGGAAATTTATTCTTAAGGACTCAGCGGGTAACAAAGGCAACAATTCCCCCCTATTCTCGTACCCCTTCTCCTCCCCTGACATATTTTCGATGCAAATCTGTACCGTTTGACCGATCGGACACAAAATTTGGAAACTTATTCTTTAGGACTCGGTGGGTAACATATGCGACATTTTCTCTCTATTATTTTAACCCTTCTCTTCCCCCTGATATATTTTCAATGCAAATCTGTACCGTTCGACCGACCGGACGCAAAATTTGAAAACTTATTTGTTAGGACTCGACGGATGATACAAGCTACATTTTCCCCCTCCTGTTTTATCTCTTCCCATCCCCCTGATATATTTTCGATGCAAATCTATACTGTTCGACCGATCGGACTCAAAATTTAGAAACTTATTCCTTAGGACACCGCGGATAACAAGTGACATTTCCTCCCTCCATTTTTACCCTCCCCCTGATATATTTTCGATGGAAATCTATACCGTTCGAGTCAAACCTTTGTTTAACGCCACAAATTTATTTTCAACTTAATCCTTAACCCGTGCAACGCCGGGCACGAACAGCTAGTAGTTTATATTTTCAATTGTAAAGCAATAAGAAGTACCTAATGCAAAAAAATATCGCAATGTTTATTTCGTTTATTAAAAATAAAAATAATAATAAAACATTTAAAGCATGCATCGATAAATAGTAATGCAGATTAAAAATGTATTCTTTTTAAATATGCTGAATAGAACTAATAGTGATAAACAATTTTTTCAAATATGTAGTTTTTTTTAAGGTTTTGCGAATGTGTAAATCAAATGTAGAATATTGTGTCTTCTGTGAACTATGAATCGAAGTGAATATTATTCTGCGTCGCAACGTTTAATTAATACCCAAATTGTATAAATGTATATATAAAAAGTCTATAGACTACTCTGCGAAGCAAGATATAAATAAAAACTTTAAATTAAAATAAATGTATTTAAAATTTATTTTTTTGCTTTTGTACTTAAAATAGTTCTTGTTTTTTTTTCACTTCTGTTTATAAAATGAATGCCTATTATTTATTATTATTTAGAAACAGTGTAACATTAAATTGCGTAAATTAACCTGCAGACAAACGTCTGTTAAGACGTTTTGTGGGACTAGAAATACTACAATGTAAAGAAAATAAATAGATGAAAGAAATAAAAATTACCTACATTCACTTTTTCCAGTCTACTGCTACTTTTCTTGTCTTCTATTTTTTATGTGTTTTTATTGTTTATACATTTCCAATTTGTTTCTATATGACATATGTTAAGACAGGTTAATTTATGCGATTTTGATGACTCATGCCCTTATTCATACATATCATTAACTTGTGTCTGTTTTACTTCTGAAAAAAAATCTAGCTAATAAATTTATTATCGACTTACGTTCTGTGTTCATTAATTTCCTTATTTAACCCTAATTTATATTTAAAAATATGACATCAATAAAACGGTTCCGCGGCATGATTATGTCAACGGCCACAAATGGTCGTTTCTTCCACGAAAAACCAGTGAACCTCCTTACAGCTACCGCTTTGATTTCACCTTTGCGACGTAACCTGCGCTGGAGGAAACGGATTCAAATGTGGAACAATCAGTCACACCTGGTTCCCGCCAAGACGCTGCCAAGTATATCGCCTTCCGGTCGGCCGTCCTCTTTTGAATTGTTAATTTTATTGAGAACCACGTAGGCTCGCGATTGTTTTGCTTGCTGACCCTTGAATCTATTGTGGTAACCACGATTTAAATTTGAAATTTTGTTTTGTTGTTCGAAACTATAATTAAACCAGCGCTCGGATAGTCACAGCCAAGAAATTACATAAAATATTTGTAAATACATAATCAGATTGTTCAAAAATGAATCGGAAAAAATATATTAATGAGTTTAAACACGTTTTATATCAATTTTATAATATAACTAGCTGTTCGTACCCGGCGTTGCACGGGTTAAGTATTAAGTTGAAAATAAATTTGTGGGGGAGAAACATAGGTTTGATTCGAACAGTATGGATTTGCATCTTAAATATATCAGGGGGAGGGGAATAAGGGGTAAAAGAATAGAGGGAAATGTCGCCTACGTTACCCGCCGAGTTCTCAAGCATAAGTATGCAAAATTTGAATTGAATCGGACAAACGGTTTAGATTTGTATAGAGAATAGACAGACAGACAGACATTGAGTTTTATAGGTATAGATTCTTTTAAAACTATATCGGAACCAAGGAATGATTATAAAACTAGCTGTACACCTGTTATAAATCAGGGGCTTAATATTTGCAGGAATTTGAAACTGAAAGTTCATGAATAGAAAAACGTTTGCTTTTAAAAATTAGATTTATTCCCTTAAACCAATAACAAAATATAAAAAAAGAAATAATATAAAAATGCAAATACCGTGTAATTTCGACCTTTGCATACCTCAAGCAATACGTGTCACACTCTATTTAATCTAACTAATCTAATTCCAGCAAGTTACGGATGTTACGAACCGACAGACAGACAACGAAATTATTGTACTTACTTAGATGCCCATAACCTCATTAATTTCAATCTTATAAAAATGATAAAATGGACGAAAAGAATTTTAAAAATTAATGATGTGTATTTTTAAACAAAAAATATTATAAATGTATGCAAGATTGAGGCAACTAAGAATTGTAATATTTAATTGTAATTTTAATTGTAATTTAATGTAAATTTTAAATTTTTTGTGAATTAGCCGAAAGCAATAGCAAAGAATTGAGTGTTTCATTACACAGGTAGTCTTCATCTATGCCGAAATAAAATAAAATAAAATAAAATAATCCCAGATGTTTAGGGTACGTTTAGGGTACCTATATTTACTTATCTCACTATTTATAAATACAAACTGTAAATTGGAATGGCATCTCCCATTCTAAGAGACCCTATTTATGTATTTTGAAAAATTAAAATTCCGAAAACAAAGATATTGTTTTTTTTTTAAATAGAGATATGAACATGGAATACATGTCGCATCAATATCCTTACTTTTTTAAAAATAAGACCAACCAATAGGGCTCGAACCACCGATCACGTCACGACATTACACCAACAAGCTGCTCTATACTATTTTTTGCTTAGATATGCATACCTATTTGTGTATTTAACATATTAAATAATAGTTTTCTTAGAACCTAGAACGTCTTATTTATAATCTTATTATAATAAATAATACCCGATAACTCATACAAGTTCCATGAGGAATAGTATATATTTTCCTTAGGTTTGTGTAACCCTTCACCAGTATGCACTATTCAACAAAATGAGCACATGCTCGGCATTTGTATACAGTTTATGTTGGCGGTACGTGAGGGAATCTGTCTTAGGAGCAACTCATGGGATGGAACACCTTAACAACATTTTATATAAAAGTCTCATGGCACTCGAGTAATCAGGAGACCATGACGCTCTCCATTGAGCCCATAATGAAAATGAAAATTATTCTGCTCCGATATATTATGACTATTGACAAGTCTTTTTTTAGTGTCCGTAGGGCTTACGACCTATCGTACGGCTGGCTTAAATGATTACTTTACACAGTGAATGGTACCCACCACTTACCCAGGACCGTTATAAGAGCAAAAGCTTCCATATCCTATTTTCATAGCACAGGCTTTTAGCTTAGTTTGAGAATAGTAAGAATATTGATGCGACACGTATTCCGTATTCGCATCTCTATTTAAAATAAAAATCTTCATAAAGGGTCCATTGGGCTCGAAACGTGTTGATAATTCAATAATTAGTGGTTTAAGCAAAGTGTTTTCGTTTCATTAATATTAATGAATTGTTTGTTTTTGTCGGTAAAAATCTCGTTAAGTGATCCACGTCGGATAATATGATGGTGAAAAAATCTTGGAATAACCTTTTAAAAAGAAAATTCGATCGCAAAATTCAATCAGGCAGAGTGAAATGAAATTGTATTGTAAACTATCGGAGGACATTAAGGATGAAAAAAATGTAACATATTTTAAGAGGAAGCTAAAGAAATATGTGATGCTTGCATTTGAATGAAATTTATATCGATTACATGTAATTTTGTTTACATTCTTTTAATTTACCTACATGAAAACCAAATAAATAAATAAAATAAAATGAACTTTAAGCTTATGTTGGTAACTTTGTAAATGTAATCATTAATAACTTTCCTAAAGAAAACATTACACATCGACCAAAAACTTGTGATTTAAGTACCTATCTATTTTCTGGTTTGTGTCTTCTGGGGTATTATGCCGTGTTTTTACGACCTTTCCGGCCTCATCAGGGCTGGTGTGTGAAACATGGCATAATACCCCGGAAGATTCTGAGAGGCAGTGAAAACTTAAGAACATTCTTAAGTATCTATTGTTCGATAACTTTTCCTAAAAATTATGTCGGATTTACAATTTAGAATGGCGTTCTAATGCCAACCCTGATGTATGGAAGAGAAGCCTGGAATTGTCAAAGGAGGAATGAAAGTAGACTGAATGCGGTGGAAATGCGGTCACTAAGGCGCTTGTGTGTTGCAACCGCAAGATAAAATTCCAGAAACAATTTTATTTACGTATATAAATGTAGGCCTTCAATATATTTACAGCATCGCGACGAGTAAATCTATGATAAAGATAAATAATAATGATATGTAAGCAAAATGTATTTGGGATGATTTTTGAGTGAATTATATTTATTGTTGTCAAAAGGATTATTACACCTTTCTAAATTGAGAAATCTTAATTCAGTCGTTACTGAATTAAGTCAAGTATAATCGCATTTAGCAAGCTAGCATCCTAAATTCAAAAGCAAGGATGACTGACTGACTGAATCATTTAGAATCATTCTTTATTTAGACGAGTAAATTCAACCAAGTGTAATAAGCCTTTAAATAATAGATTCGGAGTCGGGTATTAAATTTTTGATAAATTGCTATTGGATTTGTTTTTATATTTGTACCTTTTGATATTCATCCTTTCCCTGGAACCAACTAATGACGCACATTGATGGTCCACTGTAGTAGTTTTCATGTGAACAAATCTATCATGCGGTATCTTTGTACCAGGCGCGTGCAGTGGGAACATCGAAGCATGACTTTTTTGTAAACGTATATTTTGGAAAAAAAAATATAAATCACTCATTTATGCTACAGATTTTTATGATACATCAAAATATGAATACCTACTATGATAACAATTGTGATAGAAATATTACGAAAAATATGTTGTATTCTGATTTTTTTTCTCCAAATAATTGGTTCCGTAAAGGTCATGCTGCGATGTTCCCACTGCACGCCCCTGCTTTGTACCTATTTTTTGAAATCATAAATTAACACTAAATTAAGTATACGACTGCCACCGGGGTAGGTACCCTAAGTAGGCCAGTAAAGATGTGCCCAAATAACGAGTATATTTTGAATTTGACATTTCGTGTAGGTAGTTAACACGTGCTCGCCGATCGTACATTGGACTCACTCGCACACACGCAGATGAGTGATTCGCGGTGGAGCGAGAGGCCGCTTTGAACTAGATAAATAAAATTAAACAAGGCCGTCCAACCAAACAGTGTGACACTGAACCATATTTATGGTCGCGATGCGAAGTACCTATGCGTCATGCATAGATTGTCAATCGACAACATGAACCCCCACGCCTGTCGATCACACACGTAGGTGCTTGAAATGGAATGCATTAAATCAGCGAATAAGTTAAGGGGTTGCGCCACTCCGGGAGCCTGAAATTTGGGTAGAAATTAGAGACGGCGTGAAGTTTTTTGGGATTCTCTGTAGTGTATATCTGACCTCTCTGGCCGACGTTTCGGATCCCATTGCAGGGTCCATCATCAGGGCCGACATGATGATGTTGTATACCTTGCGTTGGAACATGAATATGAGCAGTATGCGCATGCGCATTTCACCCTGATACGTTCGCAATCGACAAGTGAAAATCTTCGATCGATAGGGTGAGAAATGAACAAATTAGAAGTGAATGTAATGGTGGCTGTAGTGTGATAGATAGAAAGGAGTGCTGATATGGACTGATCACGTGGAACGTATGACCGAGGAAAGAATGGTTAAGAAAATATATGAGGCGAGTGTTGACGGCAACAGGAATAGCGGGCGTCCGCGAAATACCTGGCACGATCAGATACTACAAGTATTTGAGGGAGGCCCTGTTAAAAACCTCAACATCCGTTGAACTTGTATGAGAAAATGTATGAATGTGGCCGAAGCAAAAGTAGTGTGCCAGGATAGAAGAGTATGGTGTTCAATCCTTTCTGCCTATGAAACGGTGTGATGGTTAGTTAGTTTGTTAGGATTCGGAACAAATAACACTCGAAATATTTTCATAATTTATAAATGATCCTGAAAAGATGCAACTAGCGACTGAAACCATCGATTAGTTATTAGTCCAAGATAAATCTTGAAGCTATAGAGAGAGGTATATATATAATTTTTTTACTGTATATAAACTACATACATTGCGAACACGACACGGTCCGTGTTAAAGTTATTTATGAAAACGCAGCAATTCACACGGTTGCACCGGCCGTTTTTTGTACTTGATATTTATAATTTTTAATTATTAATAACGTTAAATGTTATCTTCCAAGAAATCAACAAACCCCTAGTTCTCACAATAGAGTGTACAAGATGGCGTGCAAGGATTGCCCTTTGTGGAGCCCGGAAGGAAGTACGGTGGGTGACTCCTGGGCAGTCAAACAGATTTCAGTGGGCAACGTCTTCGGTCTGAAGAGTTATTATAATTAGGCCGTTTCCCTGTTATTACCTGTTCTGGACTCACCTGTTGGCCTCCTCGCTGTATGTTGGCCAGTAATAACATATTAACCTACCTGTTACTGTGTTCAGGTACTGAGACAAATATAAAGATTATTCAAGAATAATAAATGTTTTTTTATCATTTCTCTTCACGCTGTGTTCCTTCGAGGGGTGAACAATAATGGTAGAGAAACGGAATCATATATCGTTGCACAACAGCTAAAAACTAAAAACTATTTTGAATAACTCCTAATTATAATTATTGATGTAAGTCGCATTTTAGGTACTGAATGATAATTATTTTTGTAGGGAAAATGACCACTTACTAATTTTTTGCAGTACAGTATATGCCATATATTTTTTATGAATATTTCTTGCTTTGTTACCACAGACCAACAAATTATATGGAGATGAACTAACGTAAATTTCTTGGTACACGGCTGGTTCCAATGCATTTAAAACAATTACTACGAACGTGTAAACTTTGAAACAATTATGAAAACGTTAAACTGAATGCTCTTAAAAAGTATAAAGTCTTAGTGAATACAACTATTACGATCTTTAATAAAAAATATAAAAGTTTTCACTTGAAGATACTCACTTTGGAATGAAATTTTGCGTGATCGCGCAACATCGGCCGTGCGCTGATCGCATGTCACGCTCTAATTTTATCTAAAGTTGTCATTCTGGCAAGTTACGGACACACAACGATATTATTTTATTTCGAAGAAGATAGTCGGCCACCAGTTAAGGATGTGAAAACAGTGTTATAAAGATATAGAGTAGCGTAGTTGCATCTCATAGAACAGGGGAATATTGCGGGAAGTCGGGGCCCTGGAAGATGAAGAACATCAAGGCTGAAAAACCTAAGACAGTGGTTTTGCCAGACCTATTGATAGCCAACCTCCGTTAAACAGATAGGATACAAGAAAAATAAATTTTACTTAATGTATTGCTGTTAGCAGTTAATATATCGAGGGTAGAAAGCAAAACGGCAATAGTGATTTTGTAAATGTTTCGTTTATTATTAAACGATTTCCACATTTGTTAATCCAAAACAAATATGGAAATCATTTAATAATAAAACAAATATTGACAGAACTTTATTTTGCTCACCTGTAAAGTTAGAAATAATCCTAACGCCCTTTTGGCTTTCTGCCCTCGGTAGAGCTCCTGGATGACTCAGTGCTCCAAAATATTACAAAGAAACGGTCTGGATGAAAGCGATACCCAGAACCGAAGAAGATATAGCCTGAGAACGAGAAGAGCCGACCTAAACAGCCTATCTAGGCAATGAGTTGGGACAGTGCAAGGAAGATGAAGACCCTCGGTATGTGGATATAAAAGCGAAGGCTGCAATATCCAAAAAATTAAAAAAAATGTTTTAAATACAGTCACTAAGAATTAGTAATTTAAAATGCACTGAATTCTAGGTTTTATGTATCTATCCCTTCACAAATCATGTTTCCTATATATTTAATTTATAGACTATGTTTTCTATAAAATTTTGAATTTAGTACATTATAAATTACTTATCCTCGGTGACTGCATTAATTTTTTTTATGTTTCTGCCTTTGCTTTTATACGTAAGACCTTTAAAAATGTAATAGTTTATGTCGCACATATGAGGTATTGCTGCCTTTGCTTTTATACCCCACATATAATGTTATGCAATCTCCAATTTTAGTCCGAATATCCTCTACAAAGTTTTTAATGAACAAGAAAGTATAATCTGGATATACACTCAGTGCTAATAAATCACACTTTTATTTCCTTTGCACTGCAACTGCCAAGCAAAGCTTAGAAAATGCAGTAGGCAAGTTATATTCTGCAAATATAAACGCGATTAAGTTATTTCTGAGATATTTTCCACGTGCGAAAACAGCAGACATTTCATTTTGTGCGTAATCGTAAGATTAAGCGAAATAATTCGCTTACTAAAGTTAATTACGTCTCGAATCTACCTTTATCATAATGCGATCCTGTTTTGCAGGTTTCATCTGACATGACTGTTGCGGCTTTGCGGTACTTGCCGATTGTAATCTGAGAAATTTGCAAAAATTGAAGTTTATAAACTAGATTGACAAAATATACACCCTCGGTAATAATAATTTCGAATGTCCGTATGTCATTTCGTTTTCAAAGTTAGTATGATTTCAAAATTGTTATTAAATAAAATGAAAACTTTGACTTTATGCTTTTTTAATAAAATACTCAGAATGAGATTTTTTTAATATTTCAGTTTAGTGAAAATTTATATTAATAATTACGTCCATTTCTAGAGGGTGTCCCGTATCTCGACGTCAAGCCGAAATCGGGTGATAGGCCAAGTCATAATAGTTATCAGAAAAATATTTTAAAAATTACAAAAAAAACAGTCAGTTAAAACTGGACAAAGTATTGATTTTGAATACTGGGTTTGGTCAAAAAGTGACATTTTCTTCCAAGCTGGAGCAGTTGGCTTTGAATTTTGGTCAAAAGTTTACAGAAGCATTATTCAGGATTACATAATAATAAAAAAATGAAGAAAAATAAAGATTTGTAGCAACAGGAGTGAAAAGACCATCGCAGGGTTTTTTTTAATTTTTTTTTATTTAATTGCTTATAATTTTTAAAACACATGACTCAGATTTTTAAAATATTTTTCTGATAACTATTATGACTTTGCCTATCACCCGATTTCGGCTTCACGTCGAGATACGGGACACCCTGTATATCGCATATTTCATTGGTATTAATTATAAATCAGAGTATATAATCTCTATGTAACAATGTCCTTCACTAACGTCAGCAAATGGCTCAAATAATAATGAGTACAGTAATGACAAGCAAAAAAGCATAATTCACTATTTAATAATGTCCGTCACTAACGATATCAAGACGCTACGCTACTCTAAATAATGCCGCTCTCACATTCTTAACTGGTGGCCGACTGTCTTCTCCGAAATAAAATAATATCGTTGTCTGTCCGTAACTCGCCGGAATGATAACTTTAGTTAATTAGAGCGTGACACGCGATCAGCGCGCGGCTGATGTTGCGCGATCACGCGAGGATCGTTATTAATTATCATTATTTCCCGCGATTGTTTAAGGATATATATATGCTCGTATGCAAATAAATTTATTAATTTATTCTCAACAATAATTGTCATTGTATTTTTAATCGTTAAGAAATTAGGTAGAAAATTTCAAAATGTCAAACTCTTGGAATTTCTTTCTAGAATCATAGTATCGTAATGTAATTGGAAACTCATTCTTCAGGTGAGAAAAGGTCGGTGTCTTGGTGATAACTATAATTTTTTTTCGGTTTTAGTTAAATCATTAACTTAATTATTTTGTCTGAAGAGACGCTTCTCTTTAGTCACAATTATCACAATGAGTCGTAAATTGAGGATTAATGTTCCTCGTTTCAACACTTTAGTGCTTCTTATTTATAATTGTAAAAGCGCCCCAGATATCACCTTACATTGTTGTTCTCATATTTCGCAAGTAATATCATTGTTTCTTCAATAGCTGCAAAATGACTGGTAAAATCATTTATATAATTAACAAGTATAACGCGGTCGTGCGTGCGGCATTCTATCCGCTCGAGCTGTTGAGTACACTTCCTCAGGGGCGTGGTTACAAATGACGAGTAATCCTCGGTGACCAGCTGGGCAAGCGCCTAGAGCAGCGCCTTGCGGTATCGCGACCAACCCCGGATTCTGCTGCTGGGTCCCCAGACCAGGTCCTCCGTTGGTTGCTGTCCTCTCTTCGCTACTGGAGAGATTACATACTACAGATTCCTCTACCAGGCCCCCAGACCCCAGACTAGATCCTGTGTTAGTCACGTTTTGTAAGCCAGCTAACGAAGGCCAAAGGCTCTGACTTAAGATCAGTTAAGATCTCTATATGATGTCTGTATTTGTACTGTATTCACAACAGCGCAGAACATACCAAAGCACTTGTGTTATGTAGTACTTAATATAATGACATCCACTTTTCGTATGTGGGTTTGTTAACTATGGCTGTCAATTAAAGGTAGATAGCATTTTAGCGCCATTAATGGAATTATTTGGAAAATAAATTATGTTGGCGTTACACAAAGGAATTATATAATTCTGTATAAACCACTATTTAAAAAAATATATAAACATGTTTCGGGGCTAATGGTTCACTCATCAGAATATAACGTACACTAACAATTAAAAATCGAAGTATGTATAGACATTAACAGAATCAAAAATAAATACCTTTATAAGAGATGAATAACTAAATAAGCACTATTCTAATATATCCGACTATAATTGTACGTTATTTTTATGTAAAAATTGCACACTATTATTAATATTAAAATAATGGTTTATTTTCAAAGGACGATTAGAAAATTCTTAATAATTATTAGGTACTCCTTAATTCCAATAAATAAATTTTAGAAACTAGTACAAGTGTTAATAGCAAATTAAGTATTATAAATAACCAGATCCTTTTATGATAGAGTAAAGAATAAAGATATTAGGAATGAATTTAAAGCTGATCTTAGCATAATTAATAGAATTAAGCCGGACACTAACTGAAACTGTATACCGTATTACACAACAATTAAACATCGAAAGCATTAAAAAAATCGAAACACTTAAAATCATTCACAGACTAGCAATTGGCGAAATACAAGTTGAAGACATAAAATTACACAAAATACACGAAAAACACCAACACAACACTAGAATGGCTTAAAACTATCACATAACACACGCCAAAACAAAAACAGGACAATCCCGACTAATTTGCAACGGATTAAAGCTGTATAACGACCTGCCACAACAGACCAAACAACTGACCACTGACAAATTCAAAACAGATGTGACAAAAATGCTAAAACTCGGCGAACTATAAAAAAATGACTTTGTATCTAAATTATATTATTATTATATTCCTATATTGATTCATGTAAAAATGTTATCCATTAACCTATTAGGTTTCTATTATATTTTAAATAATAATAAAGAAAAAATTAAAAAAGGGGTCGCTCAGATGGTTTGGGCATGTTGGCGCCAGAAAGAGAGGGTGACCGCGAAAGACGTGGCATGACCAGATTAACCAGATACTGGAAGATGGTCTCGTTAGAAGCTTCAACAAACGGCAAGCTTGTATGCGAAGATGTGTGAACGTGGATAAGGCGAGAGTTGTATGTCAGGACAGAAGAGTATGGCACTGTATCCTCTCTGCCTACTCCCACGGGGAAACGGAGTGATGATATGTACCTTACATTACATTTTAAATTCGTTTTCACACGAGTTCTTAATTAGTTATTTAACTCCCATTTTTGATTTCATTAATGACTAGACTTAGATTTTTAATTTTTAGTATACCTCCGTTGTATCCTGATGAAGGGACCAGTGGTCCCGAAACATGTTGATAATTTAACAAAACAGTGGCTAATAAAAAGTGTTTTCTTGTTAATAATAACATTGTTATTCGCAAAATTCGCTTAAAGAATGTTAAGTGATTTATCTGTTCTATCAAAGAGTGTGATGTTTTTAGAGCGGAGATGTAAAGGTAATCCATGTGTTTGCGCGGCGCTGCGCAGCTCAGCGCGAGCGGCCGCTGAAAAGATTGGAAAGTCCTTCGGTAATTGGAAACTATAAATAATAACATTAAAGTCACCAGCTCCAACCACCGCGGCTGCGGTCCGAGTTTAATAAAACTTTCGGCGGAACAATGGCGGGCATTCTCGGCGGGAAACAGAAACACCGACCGCCATTGTGAAACAAGATGGCCGATTCGACACACGCAACACGTAAATAGTACAGAGAAAGAAACGCGATACAGAAAACAATGTGGACTGTGGCTCGGTGGTTTATGACGTCGCGGTTAATGCCGCGGTGGGAGAAGACAAAGGAATCAAAAGTCGCGAGAAATTAAACGGGTGAGCGTCGCAAATCGTCGTTAAATGTCGTTCGCTTTGCCGATGTCTGTACCGGCCGCGGCGCGATGCAATTTCTGGCGCACACATCGTAATTCAATACGAGACCGTCAGACGTTCGTAAAACAAATTCCTGCGCAAACTTTAATTGTGTACGGAAATGTGTTATGTGCACCGTTGTCCATCGCAAACACATTGAAACATTAGGTTGTTGATTATTATATAATATTTATATTTTTTATTTATAATAATATAATAATAATATAATAATAATAATTTACAAAGGAAACATGCCAACCGAGGCAAGACTAGTGGTACTTTAATTATTATTTATTTCATTTTGATTGCAGAAATCCAAGTCATAACACGAAATATTAAAATCAAAACATAACAGAAAAAAACAATAATAAGAATAACCAAATACAGAAAGTAATCTAAGTGGTACAAGTAAAAAAGAAAAGTTATGGAAAAAATAAACAAAAGCACTTAGAGATAGAGGTCTAAAGGAATAATCCAGAAGGCCAAGAGCAAAATATTAAAAAAATAGAAAAATAGGAGTGGTACTGAAAGGAAGAAGTGGAGTGAGTTGGGTGGAATTTCGATTGAGCGGAGAGTAGAGTTGTGTATGTGGTGAGGATAGAGGCCATGTACAAAGAGTACGCATCGGAATTTTGGTACCAACACAGATGTATAAAGGTGAAGAGGTTCTAAAATATACTGAATGCACTGTAAATTAGTTCAGTTAGGTCAATCTAATTAAAACCATCTCAGAGAAGCGAGCTCAATGGATCTGCCACATTATGCGCCATTAGTCTTTTATCTCCTGCATGACACAATAGAAGGAATGGTTGAGGGGATAAATTACAGATGGTGCTCCCGACGAGTGTATTTGAAACGAGTACGCGAGGACATGAACTGCGCCTCATATGTTGAACTGAAAAGGGCTGCAGAGGTTAGAGCGCAGGGGAAAACGTGATGCAGGACTTTTCTGTAAACCTAATCCCAGGATTAAAGCAACAAAGAAAAAGGTGTATGTATGGCGTATCTATTTATGGTATAATATGGTATATATAAAGAATGAAAAAAATACGAAAGATTGTAAAGCTAACCTTAGCAAAAACAATAAAATTAAAAAAGGGTCGCTCAGGTTCTTTGGGCACGTTGAGCGAAGGAATGAGAAAAATTGTAAGAAAGAAAATATAAATATAACACATGAATAAGACCACTTTTGAGTTTAAGTATTACACTATGTATTAATTTCGAAAACTTATGTAGTTCTCGAAACTACTAGTGTACCTATACTTAAACTCAAAAGTGGTCTTATTCAAGTGTTTTATATATATAAATCAATATTTTCTAATCTGTACCTATTCAGGATTATTTTTCGTACATAATATAGTATTATTATTGTTCATTAATACATGGTTTGCGCACCTGATATATGTATATACAGGTAGGTATAGAGTACCTACTAGAGTGATAATAAATCACAATGTAAAAAATTGACAATTAGGGTAGGTACAAAATAAGACATTTATTTATGTTTCAGAATACACTTTTTGTTTAGATAAAGTTCTTGGAGATATAAAATTGTCGACTAAGTCCAAAATACGCGGGATTCAAGGTATTCCATGAAACCCAAATAATCTTGTTAAAATTAACAGATATCAGGACTTATTAATATAAATTAGTCAAAAACGACAGTATTCTGTATTCCATAGTCCATCATATCTACCTACTTAGTTTCTAAATAGATGCGCCAACCACCCGCATTCTTTTTTGTTGCTTCCAGGGTTCATCTTCATGCACTGATGTTGGCTTAATAGTGCAGTATATACAACACATAAATTACAAGAAAAAATAAATATGTATATGTGTATCTCCTTTTTTGAACGATAAAAAATGGTAGATTAAAAAAATTATAACCAACGTGTGCTTAAATACCGAAATAATGATGAATGAATAATAAAAAATAATTAAAACCGATCAAAACAAGTTTCTATGCACATTATCAATGTGACTCGGTTAGTTTTCGTTTTTAATTAATGAAAGACGACATCTTTGGAAAAACATTGTGATTAGAAATTATTATTATGACGAAATCGCAATAAATAATACAAAACAAATTGTGTTATTTATTTATTATCCGCACTTCAAAACGATCCGGCGATGGCGTTACTTTTTGTATATATCATATATATTATTATTGTCAACACTGCTAACAAAATAAGACATTATTTATATCGGACAGATAACCAACTGTGTCGTCACTTCACATGAATGAGCAGCTCTTCACTCAACCTCCTGACCCTTACATCAATTATGGCGTCGCCTGTCTCGGTGTGTCTTCATTGTGCAAACATCGAATGAATGTCGTCTCTCTTATACGTCGAGTTCTTGAATTATTGCACATTTCAATTAAGTTTTTATACAGTGTCAAGCCGGCGTGGCTGGCTTTGCCTCAACTTCCAGATAGCCTTGATTTCGTTTGGACCTTCATTTAGCCTCTGAGTGCAAGGTTCTTCAATCTGCTTCCATCAGATTTTACCCGGATGTCCAAGATTGCTCATTGACCTTATTTTCATGGTCAAACCGCAATTGTTGAGATTTCCCAATCTTCCTGCGTTGTAATAACGAAATCTTAAAAAACGACCACGAAACATGTTGATAATTTAACAAAGTAGGGGTTTGTGTTGAGATATATGTTGAAGAGTGCAGCAATACGGCATTGGCATAAGGTATATGTCAAATAAAAAAACCTATATAATTTTATATGTTATAGACATAGTGTAAATTTTGGCAATGTGTACATTAACTTATAGTTAGTGCATACATATACTTGTAAATGTAATCATTATCAAAACTAGACTTACAGACTGGTGCACTGACGCGGAAGTCCCGGCTCGCAAGTGCGTCATTCGTTATGCGAAATGTCGCTCATTAAGGGAGAAATTTTTTCGTAATTTTTTTGATTGTTAAGCGAATTACTCGTTATGAGAGGTTCCACTATAGGTATATCGTTTAACTCAGTAAAATTAAAAAGCTTTATATGTGGGGTATAAGCTAAGGCAAGCGATATCAAAAAAAATTAAATGCAGTCATCGAGGATAGCAAATTTAAAATGTACTGAATTTTAGATTTTAAATATATATATATCCCTTCCAAAATCGTGTTTTTTTATAGATTTATAGGAAATACGATTTTGGAAGGGATATACATATTTCTAAAATTCGGTACACTTTAAATTAGCTATCCTCGGTGACTAAATTCAAAACATTTTTATATTTTTTGGATATTGCTGCCTTTGCTTTTATACTCATCGCAGGCAAATAAAACATTCCAATACCAGCTTCGTTCTTCGTTCAACCAAGGAAGACAAACAGTCGGTAGTCTGTAATAAATTAATGAATGGCCAATGATAAAGAGCCGAGCTGATAAGCCGGCTCCGATAGCCGGGGTGTTGGTTACATTACCATGTTAGTGTCGAACGCTGCCGATACTATCGTCTTCATTGCTTTGACATTTGCTCTCTTGTGCTGCACAACACAAGTGTTAGATTACGGACAGCTGGGCCCCGTCTGGTGTACACGTTGATTAGTCTAACAATATCACTCCGAGCCACTTCCAGGAAACACGAATACCATCTGAACCTGATCTTTAAGGCTCGGGCTACTTCTTCCTACGTATAAGATTAGATTAGCAACTGGCAATTAGAATATGAAAATAATGAATACGTTGATGGGGGAATGATTTAAAACGTTAATGAAGAATGTCCGACTATAAATCATCTTCATATAAACCACTGCATTCTATTTTTGACTAGTGATGAACAAAAGTAAAGACAATTAGAATTTATCGCAAATATATTGTGCACGTACATTTAAATCAAACATTTAATGAACTTTGTTTGAAAATTATCTAAAAATAATAAAAATATCGTAAGCCATCAAATTTAATCACCGATCCTATTCTAAAAGTATTTCCTGTATTTTATGATTTGTGTATTCTTGGGAATTCTGCCGGGATTCTAAGATCTCTCCTGTTGATGTTTCGAATCACATTGCAGGGTCCATAATAGTGCAGTCCTGATAATGAACTCTACAATAGGATCCGAAATGCTGCAAAAACACAAACCAGAAGATTCTGAATGGCCGTGAAAACCTAATAACATACTAATATTTTTAATTGATATGGCAGTTAACATGTGGTGCAAAATGATTATTTTCATTTAAACTAAATTTAGCTTTGTAACATACACACTTTGAATTATATTTTTATCACAACTGAAGTTTCGAGAGGAGCGGTCCCTCTCATCACAGGTATAATTATTAATTATTATTAAAATAACCAGAGAACATTTATATTTCCTTTATTAAAATATTATTCTTTGCACATTTTTATCACACTATGCAAAATGTTGAAAATTTTGTGAAAACTCATAAAATAATATGTATATTATATTAAGCACTGGTCTTAAGAATTACAGTTAAATTTATTACTTGCATTTTTTATAAAATTGTATTCATATATGTATGTACGTACACGTAATAAATTATGCTTAGATTTATAATAGAATAGAATTGAAATACGTAGACATAAAATATTGGTTAAAGATTTGTAAACGGTGAATATATTAGTATGTAGACGCTATGAGGTCGCTTAAATATTTTACTTACATGACATATAACGAGCAAAGAAAGACTAAAATAAGTAAAATTACTACAATATACGTTGGAACCGGATTCTTCTTCTTTTTCTTTTATCTGAAGTCCAGCTATCCCTCCATCATTTCGGTGGTCTTCCAGGTGGACATCGTCCAGAGGGGATTTTATTCGTAAGTGTATACACGAGTCTGTCACTGTCCATTCAAGCTATTTTGGCTTGGCTGGAACTGGAATGGTTTCCCATGGTTTGTTCGATTGGTACTTACGACTAAATAATGTTTTGATATTTTATTAATTAAAATATTTTACTTAAAAAAAATTGTTTAATATTTATACGTGATTTCTGGACTTGAATCCAGTTTTCCGAGACGATACTAGTAAAGCTGATTCGCAATGCCCGGTAAACTAGAATGTCCATTTCCATAGAATGTTCGAGAGAAATGAAAGTATGGTTAAGTGTGATCAATGGTAAGGTAAGCAATGAAAGCTTAGAATAAGTTAACTAATTTGTGTATTTAGGAAGTATGTTTATTAGGGACGTCAAAGCTGAGAATGATATCGAAGGAGGATCACTGCGGGAAATAATGTAAATGGTACCCTGAATGCTATTACGGCCAATATGGATCTATCAAATCAAGCAAGACGAGAGAGGTACATAATGGAGTTCTGGTGCAAAGTGTAATGCATGGATGAGAAGCCTGGACTTGGAAAAAATGTAATTCACCAAAGCATCGCTACAGGATGATAAAAGTGTCAGTGTTAAGTTTTTGGGTCCATTTACTAAATTTCATCCCGTGTTCAATAACAACATTTTAGTTCACCATTCGTTTGACACTTGCGACCCCAATGCAGAGATCAAGATTCGACAACACAAGGCCTGTTTCGCATTCTGACAGCAGAAATAAATATTTAGTAGTCTCTGATGATAAATTGACAGTCAAGCGTCCATTGAGAAATGAAATTTAATATTCGTTTGTGATTGCTTCGAGGCTGAGACATTGAAGGAATTGAATATTTCCACATTACCCGATTACTTACTAACTTACCACTACGCCATTTCTCAACAGGGGTAGGCAGAGAGAATATAACACCTAACTCTGCTATCCTTGCACGTCAGTCTTGATTCGTCTACTTTCATGAATTTTCTCATGCACGCTCCTCGATTGTGTACGCTTTTAACAGGGGCAGCCCTCCGAAATCTGCTTTATCTGGTACTTTGAGGAGCTGATGAATTCAGTATTATAAATGGAGATGGATTGTGAAGTACTGTCAACTGAAAGAAGTGGAAGGCCATCATTAGAAAATTTAATTTAGATTTCAGGTACCTACTGAAGTGAGGAGAATTGACAAAGAGATCATAAAGTAGAGATAAAACATGGATGTTATGAGGTTGTCGGATTTAAACTGGTGATTATAGAATGGAGAAGATTTCGGAATATTTTGAGCATTAATCAAGATATACGAGTATAGATGTCTCCTAGAGACGAAGCTATTTTTTTATATGGGAAAGTAGGTATAGGAGTATTTTAATTTTTTTATTAACCAGCCATACGATAGGTCGTAAAGCCTATGAACACCCAAAAAAAAAGATTTCCTTACCTACATCCCCATATAAAAATATAGGTCCATCTCTATGAAACATCTATAACCAGATTGCGGAAATAGAGGGGTAATAGAATTTTTTGAGGTTGAAGATGAAACGGATACATATATTTTTAAGGTGTTCCAGTTTATTGAGATGTATTACGTTGATATCCAGATAACACATATATATTATAAGTAACAGTTAACAGAAATTAAAAACGAATGAGGCGTATAAATGCAAAGGCAGCAATATCCAAAAAAAATTGAACGCAGTCATCGATAATTACTAATTTAGAATGTTCTGAAATCGGCCTATAATTATATGGCCTATAAATATAGGAAACATGTTTTTGGAAGGGATAGAAACACACAGATACATAGAATCTCGAATTCGGTACATTCTAAATGAGTAATCTTCGGTAATTGCATTTCATATATTTTTTATATTTTTTTAGACACTGTTGCCTTTGCTTTTATATTTCTCAAATACAATATGGTGTGAGCAGTGTGTGGCACGCAAGCAGCACGCCTATGGTCCGGAAAACCCTGTACGAATATGTAGATCATGTGACGGCTTGGCGCCGGCCGACCTCTGAGATCACGCAGCTGTTTCAAATTGCCATATCGATACATTAGATAACATTTTAAAGTTCACTCGGGTGTGACACAAACACGTTTCAATATGATGAGAGCTATTTTATAAAAAAGTCATTTGTAAAATATATAAGTATGTTAATTTTAATAAAAACAGTAAGCCGCGCAAAAAGAAATCGCTGTCCCGAGATGAATTTCTTTAAAATATTGCTTAATAACTTATTTTTAAAATGAATATAAAAATTATTCCCCAGTATCATCGGGTTTGAACTTTCTGGGATATTTTGCTACGTTTCTACGACCTTTCTGAACGGATCCCATTGCAGGGTCCATCATCAGGGCTGACGTCTTGTAATGTGCGTTGATGATGTTATGCTATACCGAGTAATCCAATACTTTACCACAAAATAATAGCATTTTAAAAAGTACCTACAAATTAATTAGAAAAAAAAAACACACTGTTATACTCTTTTTTTGCATACATTCGTAATCGATTTTTTAACAATACCCTTGCAGTATTTAAATATTAAACCCGTTGTTTCAAAGTTTACAAAAAAATTTCGAACGGCATGTTCTTCAGCTGTTTCTGCAGTTCTTATTTGTGAGTGACGTGATTATTAATTTTAATCGAAATAATGACCAAATCAAGTCGAAAATGTGATTAAATGATGTGTAGCTTTAACCACCTTACCTAAATGTTGAAAGTGGTGAAAAATCAATTACAAGATTCCATCACA
This sequence comes from Agrypnia vestita, assembly GCA_016648135.1. Taxonomy (NCBI): domain Eukaryota; kingdom Metazoa; phylum Arthropoda; class Insecta; order Trichoptera; family Phryganeidae; genus Agrypnia; species Agrypnia vestita. The sequence continues at coordinate 66,845 of JADDOH010000495.1, forward strand.
ACAAACAACAGATAAAGAGAGTTAAACAAAAGCATGTAAAATGTACAGACCTCGTTACATTGAAGAAGGCAAATTACTTTTTATAAAAGCCAAATCTTCACTAACTATGACTCAAACATCATACACTTAAGTACTTATTGAAGGAAGTACATCTCACTTAATTTGAGAGACCAAAATATCTCTGATTGTGATAAATAAACAAATAAATTAAAATGCTTCGAGTTCCAAACGCTTATGAGCTCGTAATTCAGGAACTCGAAAATGTCGACGCATGCATTTAGGATTAAAATATTTATTTTATCTGGGTCCTACAGATAAATACCCCAAATGTGTCGAGCTAAAATAATAAATAATCTTTCAAAGATAATACCGACTGTGGATCATCGTAACATTGATATAATATTTTAAACACTTAAAATTATATTGCTTTCAAAACACCTCGAAAATTCAAGACTAGAACCGCTTGTTTCAATTTGAACCTTTTTTCGGAAACAGCATTTTAAAGCTAAAATTAGTAGGTACCTAGCTGAAAAAAAATCAAAGAAAATTTTAATACTTTGCGACTTTCGTCACGTTGTCGACTTATAACAGGCAAAAGTTAATCCAAACGAAAAAAAATTAAAAAATACGGAAATTTATAATTTTTTTAATATCTTGAAAAATCAACAAATATCAAAATAAAGACACTTTATTTGAAGTGACAAGACACAGCTCAATATATATGCTAAGAGCATTCTTTTACACCAATTTAAAAATACAAAACCAAAAAAAACTCCGACATACCTATAACACCAGAGGCACTAAAATGGATATCAGAAAAGCGCCAACTCAAAAAGTTATATAAAAAATCCGCGACGACATATATCTACATCAAACTATATGTTAAAGTTAATACACAAATTACTAAAAATCTACGCGTGCGAAGCCGCGGACACAGTTACTATTGTATAAATTTAAACAATAAATTTATTTTTAACCGCATTACAATAATATAGAATAAAATATTTTATTACTTAATTATAAATAATGTAACTATTAATAAATATGGGGCCTCATCTCTGATTAATCTTTAAAAATATTATTCTAATCTTAAGATGAAGGTTATATCATATAGAATTACATACTCGTACATATAAATAAGCAACAAAGTAACCACAAAGTCTATCAAATATACGGAACCCACTTTACAATAAACATACCTTCAATATATCATTTCATTTTCATGGTTGTGTAAATATTTTACTTAATTTGACGAAATATTTATTACTGTTTTTTTTTTAATACCGCGTGTTTAAATATGGGTGTACATTTTCTCCCTTGACAAAATCTCGTAAAATATGTGACCCCATATTATGTTATTGGTTGGAACTGCTTGAGGTCAAACACAAATCGGAGGTGGGGAGGCGATAAATATATTTTCGTTTCTGACACAGATATTTTCACGTCCCAGTGAAGAATTGTGTCTTTTCACATTTTTGTCATTACGATCACTTTTAATGTGACGTAAGGTAACGCTGATAAATTAACTAACTAAAAAAAGTATGGCGGCCTTCGTAGCTCAGTAACGACACTGGCTTCTCACACCAAGGGTTCTGGGTTCGATTCCCGATGAGGTCACAGCTAATTTATCTTATTTACTGAAGCCTTTATGTGATATGTTTCGCTTCTGTAATTGTTCCTTAGTTGTACAATTAAACATAACGTGACCTATGGGCACGGGCTGCTCACGCTCCACGGAAGGTGTTCATTCTTTTCTTAACTCTAGCTTCGTCACCAGTGACGCGTGTACTACTTACTGCACATAATTAAATACAGAGAGCAGTTTAAAACTGCGTTTAATAAATTGTGTTACTTCTGATAAACATATTTTTTTTAGCTATATTTTTTTTGTATTTCTTATGAGCCTTATAGCTTGCAATCTCTTAACACAAAACTCAATACACAACACGCGACATGCATTCACAAATCGAACACAATACCTACCAAAAGAAGCCCGGCGTTAGAGACAGGACTCCGTCGCACTTTCATGCACCTTGTTATCAACCTTAAAAAACGGTGACCTCCATCTTATCAAATCCTCTGATGTAATATATGATACACTTTAACATGACAAAATTTGAAGAAAATCTGATCAATGTGCAATTACGTCAGAATAATACTATGGCAAATTTGAGCTATCATAGATTCTTGGAATTTTTCGATATATTACTAGTGGATAATTCCTGCAATGACCGGTATTAAAGGGAAGGGTTAGAAGGTGGTGGCCCACGTGCTTTTTTAGCAGGACCTAAAGAGTAATAACGCAAAATTGGTCTAGGTAGATGAATGGTAAGATATCCAAAATATATGGAGTATGGTGATAATATTATCCCCAAAGTCCTGGAGTGGAACTGAGAAAAAATTTACTTGTTATAAATTGGTCGTTTGTCCCGTAGAATTCTAACTATCCTTAAATCATATAATTTATCATTTTTTTTGCGTTTATCTTTATAAGTAGTTACCAAAAATCGTTCAAACTGGTTGACTTAAAAGTTCAAAAAAATATTATTTTTTAAATACCTACATATATTGTAATTACTAAAGTTAACTCGATAGTTATTTTACTCCTATGGGAGAAGGACGTATGGTTATCTTCTCACTATTAACTCACCAAATCTGAGATATAATTATTTATTTGTTTATGTGTCGCCCTACAGGGCTTTTACAAACAAATAGGTAAAGTGTACAGTTATATAATAGAAGGTTTAAAGAAAATAATAATAACATATATACATAATAATGACATTAAGTGGAAATCAAATACTAAAATACAAATACAAATATATAAATATAATATAGAGTAAAAAGCAAGTATATAACAAAGCAGAAGCGTGAGGAAAACATAACATAATTAAAATTCAAAAAATAAAAAGTAATAATACAGAGTGAAAATGGTATGGGGGACTAAAGAAAACTTTCTATCAATCTCTTATTTCATCTACCACACTCAAAAATTTTCCATCAATTTTGTAATCATAGTGTACTACTGTTCGGGTGCGACAAAATCTTATACTTGATATTTGGGGACATAATATATAATATCAAAATTTGTGTACGAAAATGACATAAATATATTTATTATATCCATTTTAAGCTAACACCTCAATTATAACTTGTTAAATGGCACAAATCGCTCTTTAAGGGCGGGTTACCAAATTATAAGAAGATTGCGATGGCAGTATCAACAGGATTAAAGGTAATATCAACACCTCCAGAATCTTCATATTATATTAGTTGATTTGTGAAATTGTCACAAAAAAATTGACATAAACCTACATCGATTATCGTACGGACAGATCTGTTCAACGAGTTCGAATAGCGAGAGCATATGCTAGTCCACTGGGATTAAAACAGACACACATTGACGAATAATACCCTATTCAACTATTCGACCATGTGCTACGCTAGAAAACATAAACATTTTACGACTACACGGAATTAATATTCGAGAACACTGAAAGCTTGTGTATCGGTGGTGTTTATATGTTTTATTTGCATACACACCTACAAAAAAATTGTGAGATTTGTACATACAGCTTGTAATATCACTACAAGAAATGCCATAAATAAAACGGTGTCGACATCCATGACGTACTTTATTTTAAATACAGTAGGTATAGATGTGTATGTATATACACATATGTTTAATAATAAAACCATTGTGCAAAGATCCAACCAAAAAAACTATGTTTTTTTGATAATTTGTAATTTTTTTCTGTTGTTGTGTATTTTTATGGCTTTAACGGGTCAAGCGGCCCAATTACTGAAACGGAACACAAACAGGTAAATCACATAGATGAGTGATATCGAAAGGATAAAGCAATTAGGGCCAGTAAAAGGGAAGCAAGACTATCGGCACATAATGCGGCAGTTCTGATACCAACTCTTATGCATGGAAGTGAAACCTGGAATTGGCAAAAAATAACGAAAGCAGACTGAATGCGTTGGGAATGCGGTCGCTTAGACGTATATGAAGAAATTTTTTATATGACAGAGTAGAAAAAGGATAACTGAAATGGTTTGGCTATGTGGAACGGATGAGTGAGGAAAGGATGGTAAAGAAAATTTATGAGGTGAGTGTTGAAGGCAGCACATAGAGGGCGTCCGCGGAAGACCTGGCATAACCAATAAATCGAATATTGGAGGATGGCCTTGTTTGAAGCTTCAACAACCAAAGAACGTGCATGAGAGGGTGTATGAAAGTGGACAAAGCAAAAGTGGTGTGCCATGACAGATGAGTGTGACATTATATCCTCTTTACCTACCCCTTTGGGAAATGGCGTGGTGGTTTGTTAGTTAGTTAGTGACCTCACTAGAAATCGAACCTGGAATCCTCGGTGTGGAAGCCAGTATCACGCCCATTAGGCTACTAAGGCCGCGCGCCCTCGTAGCCCATATTACGCTATATTTGATCACTTTTTTTAAAAATCATTTCTTATTGTAATTATTTTATTAAAATCTTTTAAAGGATAGGTACCTGCGCTATTATTACTCATTAGCTAAAAATAATTTGTACACGTTTTTATAGAATGTTTAAGAGCCAAGTGCTCACCATTTAAAAAATATATTTTATATCTATTCATATACTAAATAAACAAATAAATAAGTACATTAAAATGTTAAACGAATGCATGAAAAAATAATAATTGGTTAAATTAACTTCTTCAATAACTGCAAATTTAAAATAACGTACTTTTAGATTTAAGTATTCAAAAATATTTAGAAAAATTGATGACGAACATAAAAATAAATATTACCTTGGATGACGACGGACACATTAACGGTTTCTGATTGAAAAAATGGTGATAACAGTAATGATGTCCCGCCTGGATTAAACGACCGCTGATTGGATTGAAATGTAATCAATCGATAATGTCTGTCTGGTTACAAAGATGGACGCCTTCGTAAAATGGAAATACTGCACCAATTTATTTTTATTTACATTCTTTCTCCTCTTTCGCGAAACTCGTTTTCAAATCAAAACAAATTTATTCATTTGCATTTATAGTATATATAATACATACATAGGTTTAGGAATGGCGCTTTGCATACTTGCGGCAGTATTTCGCAAATTAATATTGGCAACAAACAGGATGTGGAGTCAAAACAGGTGTTGTCTCGAATATTTTCTATGTACATATAAAATTTAAGTGTGCAATTACTTTTGTATCAAATGAGTTAGTAATATTGGCTATTAGAGTGTAAGTGTTTACACCAACTTACATAGTTGACTCCTGTGACATTTGTTTTTTGAAAATAAATAAATATAATTACTGATTTTTACTCTCCTAGAGTAATTTCTGTTCTTTTTATTTACTTTGATTATGTAGTTATACGACAATATTGAATCCATGTATAACCATATATATAGCTATAGTGCAAAACTAGGGCAATATCTCATTCAATCTCATTTCTAAGGAAGAGAATAATAAAAACAATATTAAAAAATAGGTACAAGAGTCATACAATGAAACATTATTTAAAATAATAGTTATTATTTAAAATAATAATTAACAATATTTTTATATGTATGTTCTAAGAACACAATTACTGGATTTATCCACTGCGGGATTATTATTTAAGATAAATTACAGAAGTTTCACAGAGACGAAGCTATTTATATAAAAAAAGAAAAGCAAGCTCATACAGGTTGTGAGTCACGGGCCGTTTCTCATATAATTAGCTTCGTCTCTGGAAACTTCTATCGATATTATCTTATAATTAAACATTACATCAAATAAATTGAATTAAGTATGTCTAAGGAAGGGTATGGAAGTGTGGTATGTCTTCTAAATCAATAGCAATCTCGAAATTTCTTTTAAATATGATTAAGTTGGTTTTGCATTTAACCTTCTCATTTTCTTATTACTGTGTGGAATCATTGTACAGGTATGATTAAGCTAGGTTATCGTGCGTATATATTTTAAGATATTCAAAGAGCTACACTATTTTTAAATAGATATTTATATTTTTCATAGCATAGAGATACTTCTCTTTTTTAATATGGAATACGTGTCGCATCAATCAATATTCTAACGATTTTCAAATTCAGTTAAATGCTTGTGATATGAAAATGGAACTAACTTACTGGTGTTCTGGAATGGGGCTCGAACCATTGGATATTTAGACCTAGTGATCCAGTGGTCGAGTGTTCCAGCTTCAATCGTGGAAAACAGCAAGTTAGTCTTACTTACGTATCACAGGTGTTTAGCATAATTTGAAAATAGTAAGAATGTGACACACATTCGTGTACTATGTAAATTTATAAAAATTAATTTTTTTTTTTTCGAATCTATGATAACACTGCCATAGCTTCGTTCTTCTACCGCCCAGCATCAAATCGTCAGGCATCAAAGCTGCGTTTGAGGGCACGTTACGCGCACCTGGACAGGGTGAACAGTTTTGATTTTGGGGTGCAATCGCCATCAGATTTGTGATATTTTCCCATAGAACTGGCGGCGGCGCACATGCCTAGCCGCCATGTGCGGACTGTGGGCCAGGGGGCTCGGTTCCCGCCGGGCTGCAGCTGACAAAATCCGCGGGAAAGCCCCGAGCAGATGACGCTTTTTGGCGGGACAGATTTTCTTTCTTTCGAATTTGATCGCAGCTGTTCGCGTTAAGCTCGTGGAGCGCAAAATCTGAACCTTTATTATTTATTTATTTATTAATCAACGTCCTAGTGGGCTTTTGCAGTACAAGAAAATTAAAAAGATTTTTATGTGCCTACCTAACATAAAACAATTTATCTATTTAAAGAGGAAATGAACAATAATTAGGACACTACATATTTTTTTTAAATTAAATTTTTAGATTTTACATTAAAATCATCATTTATTGCCTACTAACAATTAAGATTTGGGCATGTCGAGCGAATGAATGAGGAAATAATGATATGAAAGATATATAACGCAAGTGTTGACGGCACAAGAAAGATAAGGCGATCGCGGAAGACGTGGCGTGATCAGATTAACCAGATACTGGAAGATGGTCCCGTTAGAAGCCTCAACAACCGTCGAGCTTACATGCGAAAATGTATGAATGTGGATGAGGCGAGAGTTGTATGTCAAGACAGAAGAGTGTGGTGGTCTATCCTTTCTGCTTACCCCCGCGGGGAAGCGGCGTGATATGTAACCTAATCATCATAATTTATCTAATAAAATAGCAATTTTTTTAAAGTTCTAGAGTAACACGCTTGTGAAGAGTATTTCGTGAAGGTGTTGGTGTGTAAATAATACTATGGTGTAGTGTGTAGTGATATTTACATACTGGTTTAGTGGTTGTTCTGACGAAGAGATGGGTTACGTCTTGAAACCGGTAGACAAGGAAGTAATTTTTAGTGCTTTATTTTTTTAATTTTTACTAAAATAAATAATATTTTGATAGAGCAAAATGAATTTGTAGTGACAAAATTGGAAAGAAGAAAAATTGTTAATAGAAATTGAATATTTTAAATAACCACATTCTTTTTACAAATAGTTATTTTTTAAAGTTGTTTTCATGTTAGTACTTAATTATTATTCATTTCCCGTATATTAGTTTTTATATTTTGATTTTCTGTACTTCGATTTTTGATTTTTAATTTGTTAGTATACATTGTATCCTGATGAAGGGACCATTAGCCCTGAACAATATTGATATTTTCAATATATAAGTGGTGAAAACAAAGTAGGGGAGATCCGCTATGAAACGGCCGGGTTATGAAACGGCCAACACCTGTTATTCCTAAAGTATTCGCGCCAGTTTCTTTAAAATTTTACGTTGACAGCACCTAACTTAATAGACAATACCAAAAAAAATTTTTTTTTGATATTTTGACATATAAAACACCCTTACAATGGAAAGGTTTTTCCGAAACATTTTGGTGTAATTAATAAATGTATAAGTAGATTAAAACAAATAATAAAATTATATTTTACAATATTATTATATTTCATTTTTGAACATCACAAATAATAATGTTCATACATTTGTTCATAGATAGGTCATGTTCTTTGACATTCTGCGCCTTGCAGTTCATTTAATAGCATGGGCACCAAATATTCTAGTGTCAATAACGACCTGCTAACGGTCTATTTGTTAAAAAATAAAATAAAAATTAGTTTTCGGTAGGTATCCAGTGGCATTCAATGATATTTAAAGTGATCATTAGTATTACGGCAGCGGTTAGCAACGACTGCCGATTTAAATATATGGAAGTGAGAATGAAGTATTTGCCTCACGTATATGGTGAGTGCGTTCAGAAATAGCCGCGGTCCGAAATTGGTATGCAGAAGGCGTGCGACGGTAGTTTGCATACTGTACTCTGTACCAGGGGCCATCTCTATTGGGACATCTGTATGTACCTAATTGAAAAATTCTTCAGGCAGTACAGTAGGTAGAAATAGCAGAATAATAATCGCCAGATTCTGTAAAATCAATTCCAAATTTTGTAGCAAATCTTGCATTGTGTTTGGTAATATTTTAATTCACATGGCAACGGCAGATTATTTCATTATAATTATATATTAAATGTTTTTTATAAAAAATAGTAAATAGATGTAATATTAAATAATTTGATTCAGATAGAAGTAGTATCTACTCACTACACTGATTTCGTGTCAACACTATATTTATGGTGAGAACATGTTCTTATAATATATTCGCTATGGAGTGCATGATCAAAATCTGACCGTCATTAAATTATATAAGTACGTAGAAAGTATACGAAACAGGCGGATGTAAACAATATTAATGGATTATCAGCTGTAGAATTTCTTAATATTGCATGAATTAAATAAATTTTCTACTATTTTCTCCGAATTAGGAGTGCTATCCCAACAGCCTATTATATTCTACGGCATATTGTGCTTATCGATAATAATACAGAAAAATGTTATTAGTACATCGAGTGCGCAAAATAATCCTTTATGCAATTTTAAGATCAATTGAAAGAACTGGCTAATATAACACAACAAAAGTCTGGTAAAACAGCCAGGACAAGGCTGATCAGTGGTGATACCTGCTAGTACCGGGTTCCACACAAAAATATTAATTGTAAATTAATTTCACAATATAGATAATATAATATTGCTATAGTTGTGTGAACAATATTATAAAAAAATTAAGTACACTGAATAAATGTACTCTCTGATGGTGTACAAAAGTCTTCAAAGAAAAACACCACAAAACGAGGTCTGTATCCCAGACAATATCACTGGATGACGGCTCACACTGCGGTCAGCTAAATCGGAGGCTCTCTGCAGGCTGGTAGTACCAAGGAGACCTGGAGACACCAAACTTGCGGGCCCAGCTATGTGAAATCAGCTGCCTCCAGTGTTGCGATCTATGGAGAACCAGGAACTCTTCAAGAAGAGCCTAAAAACTCATTTTTTCGGAATGTCGCACCTGTAAAGCGCCCTTGAAGCGTCTCTTATGCAAAAATGGCGCTATATAAAAGAAGCGCGAAGAGAAATTACGAAGAATATTATACTTCTTTCGTTTTAAGAAAGATAATCGAATGAGTACGTGTTAGCCGTACGTTTGAGGCACATTGTTTCGTTGTGTTGGTGTTTATACCCGTACACACCAACACAATGAAAAAAGTGTATCGTACTCACGGCTTATACATACTAATTTGATTGTTTTTCTTAGGTAAATGGAAAGAGATCTACCTAGGCTATTTGTATGAGCTTGTATATATTGTCAGGAGACTGTAGAAACAGAATAAATTACACTTAATCGAGAAGCTCCCAGCACTCTGGATGTTTTACATTAAATTGGAAATAACTAGAAGGGTCTAGAATAAACAGTGGAAATACCGACCAGATTCGCGAAACGTCGTGAAAACCAATATTGTATATAAGTAGGACGATGCCATCGCGACACACAATTGTTGTTTTGACAGGAGTGAAACCAGAGACAAAAAAACGATAAATGAACGGCTATCCGGTGCGCGTCAATTACCCAGCGAAATAATTTACCAGAGTACCTACCGTGCATTCGAGAAGTCTTCATGAGAAAATCAAGAAGACATTTTGACAATTGCGTCGAAATTATGTTTCAAAGCAGTGTATTTTATTATTGTGTAGTTAAAATTAGTGTGCGCGCTATATCTTTGTTGTGTCCCTGGGTTACTATTAGGTTTGATGTACGATACGGACTCCACAGGCAGACGGAACGTGATTGTTAGAGCCGACGTGCAAATTTGTACCAGCAAACGGCTTCCGCTGGTCAATCATATTCGCTGTAGAATCCCAACCGGTGGAAGTCATAAGCTGCTTTCCTCAAGAACTCATAATTATTTTTTAAAATAATTTAATGATATCCAATGCAAACATGCCACATGTCAATAGATGTGGGTTGAATATTATTTTGTTCTCGGTCAAGCGAGTAGTATTGAAGGAAAAACATTAAAAATCAGATTTAGAATCACCTAGGTATTATTTATTTGTTATAATTTTATTCATTAAAAATAGAGATCTTAGTAAACAATGTTATGATTGAAGAATTTGGTAGTACCTATCTCTGATTATTGAATGCATTAATCTCAAAAACTAACTAACCAACCATTCGCCGTTTCCCGCAGGGGTTGCCAGAGAGGATAGAACGCCATGGAGACAAGCATTTAAAACATTATTACTCTTTGAAAGTCGTGTAATTTTCGCCATATATTTGAGGAGCTCTACCCATGGATAGCACTAGTTTATGCAATTTTCACGATTACTGTCTAAATGTAGCTTGTTGGTGAGTGGTCATGACGCTCGCCTTGGTGGTCAAAGGTTCGAGCGCCATTCCAGGACATCAGAGAGTTAGTCCTATTTTCATAGCACAGGCACAGACTTAGTTTGAGAATAGTTAAAATATGGATGCGAAATGTATTCCGTTTTCGCATCTATTTAAAAATAAAATGTTTGATTACAATTTTGAAACTTTACAACATTACAATTTTTTTAATACTTGCAACCGAATCAATTTAATCTCATTTTTGAACTTAGAGAACTCAACTATACCGGCGTATTAATTTGTTATTTATAAATAAACCGTCTCAAATTTCAAAATGTATTATGAAAATTTCAAATTTAAATGTGTGAAATCTTTTTTAGTACTTACCCCCAATTAATTTTATTTCATTTTTGAAATAATTCAACAATGCAAATATTTCGAGTGAATTATTGTTAATAATGAAATATTATTTTAGAAGTTTCATATGAGTGCCATGTTATATTTAGATCAAACACTTATCTGTTTGACTCCTTAGTGAAAATGTGTTAAATCGGCTACTTTATAACAATAAACACTAAATTAATAAAAATTAATTTAAAGTAAAATTATTTTAAAAGGAATCATTATTAATCTTAGGTATTTTTCTTATTCATGTCGAGTTTTTAAGGTCTCGGGTTTTCAGGCTTTTGGACTATTCATCAAATTGCCTGTACAGTTATGTAAACTATCATTATTCCTTTAAAGCAGACGTCTACCTTGAATTTTAAATTTGTTGTCTTCGCAAAGAGATTCAGGTCTTCTCACGATAGTCGGTCGGCAAAAAACCTGGTGTTTGGGCATGCGGGTCGCGTGCAAGAAAGCCGACGCGGCCAAGAGATCTTCACCAGACATGTTGACGGTTTGTTTCATGTAATAAGTATCCCAATAGTCACCGTCTGGAACGGGGGCATGTTGGTTTTCTTACATATGTTTTTACTTCTCCTTCATTATTCACACATAAAAGTTTACAATTTTTTTGCAATAAGTTTTAAGTAAAGATTTATACTGAAATAAAAACATTAAATATAAGTACACGACATTTGTCTTCTGTGATTCTAGTAAAAATATGTATCAATATATGTACCAATGTATGTAAGGATAGTAACGGTAATAAAGTGCTATTTGTAAACCAATAACAGAGATCTACGACACAAAACAAATGCAGACAACTAACTAGAACATGAAATAAATAATCAAAAGCAAAATAGAATGACAAAATTAGTGTGTTATAAAAAAGAAAAGTTATGATAAAATAAACTAAAATAAAGAAAAAAAAAATTTCAAAATTTTTTAAATATTTGTTTTTTTTTTGTTTTTCTTTTTGTGTTTGTTTGTTGTGATGAAAATTTTTTCGAAATATTTTTTTTGGAATAAATTTTTTTCGAAAAATTTTTTTTTCAAAAGATCTTTTTTCAATTTTTTTTATATGAAATAAATAGGTATATACTTATTCCTTAGGAACCGACATGTAAAAGTACCGTCATTTTTGACGGGTTACAGCTAGTAAGTAACTAACTCTCTCTAACTTTGTACATTTACACACAAACTCGAATAAGTCTTCTTCAATAATTATTTTGTTATGACACTATCAATATAATATAGGTATCTTACTTACATTGTTTTCACCACTTATTTGTTGAAAACACCAACATATTTCGGGCCAATAAATGGTCCCTTCATCAAGATTTACTAATAAATTAAAAATCATAATTGATGTTAGAGTTAAAGAACGATTAAGGTGTTTATGTAGGAATAATTTTTCCGAATTTTCTGGTCACATTTTGGAAATGGTTAATTATTTTGATATTCATAATGGTTTAAAAATTTTACATACAAATTATTATAGGACGACATTTGGATAAATTAGAAATTTTGTAAAGAAGAAAAAGTGTTCGGAGTAGGATGAATATAATAAAAAATCAAGTCCTTTCTACAAATCATTATCTTTTAAATTAGTTTTCATATTACCTAATGCTTAATTATATATTCAACTCGCAAAGGTATATTTATTTTTATTTTGTTATTGTCTATACTTCGATTTTTAATTTTTAGTTTACGTTGTATCCTGATGAAGGCCATTGGCCGGTTATTTTCAACAAATAAGAGGTAAAAACAAAGGACATACATTTGTATTAATTATATCAAATACCTAAATCTCTTTACAGAAATGTTTTTCTTTATTTCTTCCCCAACGCACAACTTATATATTTCGAATGTACAATAGATTTACATGCATATACCGCAATCCAAAGTTATGAGTAACACGATTAACACTTATCTATATTTTATTTTAATTTTAACTTCCAAATAAAATTAAAGAATTTTGCGTCGATAATTATGTCAAAAATTTCATCCAAAGTGACGATAATAGCAGCGAAAGATTTGCATTGAATTGAGTGAATATTTGAAGCTTGAAAGAAAGAATAAATTTCGTACGTGAAATGGTAGAGTGATTTTTCACAGTCGGGTCACAGTTGCGAAACAAACGGAATACGAATTAATTTGAAATTCATAGAAGACAAAGCCCGCAGGTGGGTGTTCTATATTTAAAACATTTGAATTTTACTGTTTGGAAACCGGATAAGGCTTTACTATATTTAAATCCGCACGAAAATCAAAAAATATTCGGAATAATAATTATTAATGCGAGCCTTCTTTGGCCGTCGGAGCTGACAATGGCAATGTAAGAAATCGTGGATTGAATATGATATGAACAATATATGAAATGAAGTATGGAAGTGAAGCCTGGAGCTGGCAGGAAAGGAACGAAAGAAGACAGAATGCAGTGGAGATAAGATCCCTTAGACATATGTTTTGCAAATCCATTTATGATAGAATAAAGAATGAATATATTAGGAATGAATGCAAAGATGATCTTAGCATAATTCATAGAATTAACAAAAGGGTCGCTCAGATGGTTTGGGCATCTTGAGCGAATGAATGAGGAAAGAATGGTAAGAAAGGTATATAATGGTAAGAACGATAATAAGTGTTGACGGCGACAGAAAGAGAGGGCGACCGCGGAAGACGAGGGGTGACCAGATTAATCAGATACTGGAAGATGGTCCCGTAAGAAGCCTCAACAACCGTCGAGCTTTCATGCGAAGATGTATGAATAAAATAATAATTTTTTACATACTTGTAAATTAAATTTCTATGTAATGTATACTAAAAAAATAAAAAATCCATGATGTGACAAAATAACTGAGGTACTTATACGCAGTACAAATTATAATTTTGTGAAAATTAAAAAATCATAATACCTATGTAATAGTCACGAATAACAATTTGTGTTCATTACAAAAAATTAAATTCTACCAGTGTCAGGATTCAGGATGAACTTGGCATACATTATGCAATGGCATGATATATACAATTTTTGAAATTATGGCTGTTCGTTTCCTAGCATGTGTTATGTCTGCCCTTTTCAATTGTGTGCCGTCTGTTATCACCCTTCCTATGAATTATTCATGTATCGTTGACATGCATATGTTTCACTGTTATTGACTCCTGGTCGTAATAAGAGATTGATTTTTATTTTAGTGGAGTTACAAAATTCGCACGGAAATAAATGTCTAGCTTTTTGTGCAATGATTTATTTTTAAAGAAAAATTTGAAACGAAACACACAATGAATGTAGAGATATTGTCAAAATATTCTAAAATCGATGAAAAAACTACATAATCGAAGTTTTAGAATACACCAGAAATTAGTAAAAAAACGCGATTATGTTCGAGAAACTTCTAGAAGTCCAGGATCGGATACGGCAGCGGACGCCAGCGCCAGTTTTTTTGTGACAGCTAAGAAGCACTACAGATAAATAAAATAGGCGATTTAGTGCAAATATTATATATTATATAAAGTATCACAGTACCTACATGCATGCGAAATATTTTCGATAGCCAGAATCAGTGCCAAAAAAAATGTAATTAAATGTTCCACAGAAGGGTGGAAGATTTTCGAGTGACGATTAACAACATGACATAGTGGTGCACTTAAGTTTGTGTCCAATGACTTATTGCATAAACTAAAACTTTATTTTATTTAAGTATTTCATTCCATCTCCCACCGCCGCGAAATCCTGATGTTATATTAATTTATCTAATAATAAATTATCTAATCAGATCAATATTGAATAAAAGCCTCATATTTTTGCTATCCACAGCTCCCTATATTTTGCATTCTGCTTAAATTTTGCAATTTTTCTTAAAATCTGTTCTATAGCATGAATGATGTTATCTGACCACCGCGTCTTAGGACAAAATAAAACCCAGTAAATATATAAATGTTTTCCGAGAGTCTCAGTACTTTCGGTATTCCCGAGTATTTTCATTTCGGAGAAAATATGTTTTCTAGATACACAAATATTGACTGAGGAGTCTTTGACTATGTTTTATAGCTCCAGATTTTCTATTGCAAAACAGCCAAAACCTTGAATAATGCATTAATGTCTGTCAAAAGGGAAGATAAACGCCGGCTAATCATATTTTCAAAGGAAATATTATTATTATTATTATTATTATAAGGAGTTTTTCTATCTAATAATTACGGATGAGTGAATCTAGAAACTTATTTAATAAACTAGTGTTTAAAATACTTCCTAGATCGACTACTAACTAATCTAATAACTAAAATTAATCATTCACAGGGCGTAAGCCAAAACTGGTCGATATATGGAGCACCCATTTTTAGGTCAATAATTCACATACTATTCGTAGTAATGTCAATCTCAAGACATCCTCAGGATGTTAATTGGCTGATAAAATGCCCAGCAACGTAGTTTCTTCCGAATCACTCGCATCCAAATTTTTGAATTTCGTAAAAATAATTAAGGGTTAAAATTATCGATTTTTATGAAATTAATATACTCTCTATTAAATAATCAGTTCCATGATAAGTGCATGTAAGAAAAGTGCACACAGTTAATTTATTACTTTGCTATTTTTGTATAATGTTAATATATAACGTATATTGAGGGAACTGGCCGTACACCCGTGAAAAAAAACGGAACATGAAATAGTTCGCGTTTTTGCAAAGCCCGAGTATATTATGTATACTATATTTTTGACGGTTCACGGAGAGGCGGTGGTTGCAAGGTTATAAATTT
Organism: Agrypnia vestita; assembly: GCA_016648135.1. Lineage (NCBI taxonomy): Eukaryota > Metazoa > Arthropoda > Insecta > Trichoptera > Phryganeidae > Agrypnia > Agrypnia vestita. The sequence continues at coordinate 82,731 of JADDOH010000495.1, forward strand.
ATGGGAAACATGATTTTGGAAGGGTGGTAAATACAGTGCATCATAAATTAGTAATTCTCGATGATTACATTAATTTTTTTTGGATATCGCTACTCTTGTTTTTATACCCCACATTTAATATATTTTTAGAAAATACCAATATTACGTATGTAGGTACATATTATGTTGGTCTTCAGTGAGATCATAATCCCAAGACGATGTACACAACACATGACGTCGGTGATAATCGATGGATTTTTTATACGATTCTCCGTTGTATCATTACTTCGCCTTGATATATATTTGCACTAAGCTATCTGCATTCTTAAATAAAATAATGTATAATACCTGTTTTAATTTCATATTAATAATGAAATATGTGATGGTAAATACTGTAACGTTATCATGTCCTCACGTGTAACACGGAACCAAACAAATTTGTTATATACGCACTAGAAATATTCCGTCCATAGTGATAATTAATAACTTTTACAGCCATATACTATTTTTACAACATAAATGAAAACAAAATCGCAAATTATTTAATTATATGCTAACATCAAAGTGATAGAATTGATACCAGATCTTATTTGTGTATGCTGCAGTACGGATATCCTGCGACACTGGAGGAAGGATATGTAGAAATATACAGGGTATCTTTTATAATATCAAGAAAGTAATTTATATGGAACATTAAAAATTCGCTCGTTTAGATACAAGTGAAATAAAATAATAAAAATCTGGTTCAAATTTCTGCCCGGTTATAATCAATCATTTCACTGGTATTAGAGCGAATGAATTTTATCGTTTTATCGTAACTATCTATATTTCACTTACAGCGTAAAAACATTTTCTATTAAAAATTTAATGAAGAAGAAGCTACGAGGCAGCTGTACATATTTGTATATATCTCCTGTCCAACCCACTTCATCAACATTATATTTTATGAATGTGTATTATATTGAATGCCATTTCTTAAAAAGTACCGACCCGCCAAATTTATTATCAATATTGCATACTAACTGATTATTACATTGATTACTGAGACCCACAAAAGCTTTAGCTCATTGTTGTTCATCTTCTTCCTGGATCCCAATATCCAGCAATCTTTCCCTGCATTATTTTATTACTTAAGGTAAAAGCACCGGTAGTTGACACATTTTAAATTATCAAAGTATATTAAACAACCTACCTACGCAAAGCTGATCTCAGAATAATTAATAGAGATAAAAAAGGGTCCCTCAGGTGGTTTGGTCACGTTGAGCGAACGAATGAGGAAAGATTGGTAAGAAAGATATATAACGAGAGTGTTGACAGAGACAGAAAGAGATGGCGACCCCGGAAGACATCGCGCGGTCAGATTAACCAGATACTGATGGTCCCGTTAGAAGCATGCGTGCGAAGATGTGGATGATTGTGGATGAGGCGAAAGTTGAGTGTTAGGACAGAAAATTGTGGCGCTTTACCCTCTCTGCTTACCCCCATAGGAGACGGAATGATGGTAAGTAAATGAGTTTCTACGTATTTTTGGAATATTCAGGAGTGACAATTCGTGTCCAGTAATATTAGTTAATTAACAAAATTTTAATTAATTTTGAGTGTTTCATTTGCCTACCACAGCCACGTCCCATGACAATATAATTTTTTTAAAATAATTTTTATTTACTGCGGGAAATGATTGTGTAATACCGATGATGTCCCGTCTGCACGCTCTCGGATTCATTGTCTTACGGCAACACTTCCACGAATCGCGCGCTGTAAAACTGGCATTGCGAAAAATAAGGTGAGAATACGCAATTTGTTAAGCAATTGATATTTCGCCGACGCGTGCTGCATAAGCTCGGGCGCATGCACGTCCGCTGCACACGTCACTCAGGTGGAGCAAATTATACGTGCAACGCGCTGCACAATGCATGACGATAACGCGTGATGCATTTTATGTCTGAGCTATTAATATCGGACATTTAATTTCTCCATTTAGGGGACCTTCTTTTAATTTTGTAATTTTAAGACCGAGTGATGTCATCGTATAATGCTGCATTCTATATACAGGAATGGTATGCCCAGCTGATAGGCTGCACTTAATTAGAATTTGTAGAAAATAAAATATATTTATATCACAATTATTATAATCATATTATTTATTTCTTTTGTAAGATAAGTTTTTAATTTCCCTTTTTTAATAAATATATGATTACGTTTAACTAATGCTATAATTTTCTGAGTGCTCGCATCATGGAATATCATATTTCTTTTTACAATTTTAACAATATACTTATGAATTAAATAGTTTATATTATTTATTTTAGTTTTCTACTTACAGATCAACAGCAGATCGATAATGACCCTGGTAGATAGTTCTAGACGTTGATCTGCAGTGTAAATTTTTTTTATGACAAATAGGGAATCACAATTTATAGAAAACAATTTTTATTGCTAGGAAATCAGAAACACAAAAAGTATAAAATCCAAAATAAAAAGTAAAATTAAAAGATATATTATAAATCAGTAGTTTATTCATAAATATATAAATTACTGTACAAGTATTGAGTGCGCATGTTCTAATTTTGTAATAAATAATATTATTATTATTATATATATAATAAAGTGTTCAACGGTTTAGCCGTAAAACTTACCCATTTACGAGAACACCTCGTTAAAATAAAACGTATTTTGTGACCTTTGACCTCGCGTAAAAAGTTTACTACATCTCGGATCGACGGGAATTTTCGACATTTTATTAGAAACAATTTCATCAAGGTCCACGACAAAACTCAGCTTTCCGGAGATTATTCCTGAGTTTGACCTTTTATTCGTCTAATTTGGATGACTACTAAAGGAGGCACTGTAGGCAAGGTAAAGGGTCCGCACCTAGCTAACTGGCCTTTATTAAATTGCAAGTAAAATTGTTAGAGAGTTTTTGGTAGAATTTTTTACCCTTTTGATTCCTATATTAATATAAAATACACAGATGTGTTTATTGTAATAAGTAGTTAGTAAAATTATCAAAGCTATTGAGCTGATTCACTTTCAGATTAGAATAAAGTACTCTACAATACGATCTTTTAAAGTATAGTAGGTACTCAGAGTATCATAGACTGAAAGAAATTCGAAAAAATTTCCACGCTTCACGTAGATCTGAGAACTAAGGGATTTCCATTTATTTCCATTACAACAACACAACATTATTGTTTAGGACCCGGTAGTTAGCATTGGTTTCATTTTACCCCTATTATTTTACCCTTCCGTCTCCCCCTCATATATTTTCTATGCAAATCTATACCGTTCGAATCGAATCTTTGTTTACCCTCAAAAATTTATTTTAAACTCAACCCTTACCCCGTGCAATGCCGGGTATGAACGGCTAGTTGTTTATACATGAAGAAAGTAAAGTCATATATAGGTATTGTACCCGTGAACTATCTCGCGGGGGTAAAAATGCGACTGCGACAGAAAGATTCTTTTCGACCGCTGGGAAAGTACAAACGGAAAAAAGAAATCTCCCAACGCCTGAGAAGTTATAAATGTTGTGCTTTTTGAACACAAATTTGCCGGTGGTAAATTTTAATTATTAAATCTCTTAGTAAAAAAAGTGGTGTATTATTTATTACCTTGTTGAATTATTCGTATTCGTATTCGTGAAAGTACTTAGTATTTGTTGCATCACTAGCTAGAATATATGATTGGAAATATATTTATATGAATATTTTTCAATATATCACAAACATTTTTTTTTTGAAACTTAAATCGGATTAAATCGATTTCTCCAGTCACATCCACACGATAAGCCCACTGACTACATGTTCAGGCTTAATCTGTTCAACTAATACCAATAAAACTTTAACAATCGTCACTTGTGTCCGATTCTCCGCTGTAGAAACAGCCAGCACATTCAATAAACTCCAATCCTTCAACGAAAGCCAGATGTTTTCACCCGCAGCACATTTGTTCAGAGTAAAAGCAGAAACATCTTGAGATCAGGAGCTGTATCGCCTTACAAAACCACATTTAGGGTCAATTTGAGAACAATTAAGGTCTGTTCCCCCTGCAAGATGTTTAATTTTACCTCTCATAGATTTTCAATGTGTGAAGTGGAGTAATGCAATAGTAAACATCACGGTTGTGAAGATTTCTTTAATAAATCTATTAAAACAATTATAAACTATTCCACTGTCAAGACAAAATAGTCCAATACCTTAATTAATCAACGTCTACAAAGCATCACAATTATTTTTTAAACTGAATTTTAATTAATTTCACGTTTTTAAACATAACTTAAACAAATCAAATAAGTCGAGTGTTAAATATGTCATTAGATATAATTTCAATAAATAAGCTAATAAATAAACCAAGACAGCATTCGATAATATTTTATCTAACAAATACCATGTTAATTTAAAAACCTTTTGATATAACTAAAGTAAATGACTTTCAAATTGTCTGATACATATAGATGCGGTGTATGGTGCGGTATACATGGCACAGAATAAATAATGAAAAATTATACATCAGGTGTTTTGCTATGTAGGTATCACGATGCCGGAGCACACCGTTTGAGAGATAATTACAAAGAGACAATCTCAAAAACAATAATATTTTAATAATTTAAAAAGCGCTGTTTTTGTGAGAACACACCTCAAGGGCGCTTAAAGTAAGCACTAATTTGCATATATTTTTCATGGTAAATTGTAAGTTAAAACTAATCATTTTTATATAACAGTCTCTTTTCATAACAGTAAAAATATAAATAAATTTATTTTAACAATTTTTTAATTGAGTATATTTGATACTTATATATATATATATAAGTATCAAATATACTCAATTTGATACTTATATATATATAAGTATATCTAATACTTACTTATTTACCATCACGTCGTTTCCCTGTGGCGGTAGGCAGAGAGGATAGATCGCCATACTCTTCTGTCCTGAGATACTACTCTCCCGTCATCCACATTAATACAGTATGCAAGCTCGACGGTTGTTGAGGTTTCTAACGGGGCCATCTTCCAGCATCTGGTTAATCTGGCCATGCCACGTCTTCCGCGGTCGCCCTCTCTTTCTGTCGCCGCCAACACTTGCATTATATATCTTTCTTACCAATCTTTCCTCATTCCTTCGCTCAACATACCCAAAACACCTGAGCGACCCTGTTTTAATTCTATGAATTATGCTAAGATCCGCTTTACATTCATTCCTAATATCTTCATTCTTTACTCTATCATAAATGGATTTGCCACACATACGTCATCTCCACTGCATTCAGTCTACTTTCGTTCTTCTTCTGCCAGCTCCAGGCTTCACTTCCATACATCAGTGTCGGTACCAGAACTCCATTATGTACCGCTAGTTTGGCTCGGTAGTGCAATATTTCTGTTAGAAATTATTGCATTCAAAGCACCGTTTACCCTATTCCCCTCAGTCATTCTCCTCTCGATGTCTTTCTCAACATTCCCTCTTCTATCGAAAATACTTCCCAAGCATACAAATTCATCTACTTGTACATCTATCTATTTAGCTAAATATACATTAGATGAAAGAAATTTTTGAAAAAAGTAGTTAAAAGCCAGTATCATACCCACTGCGCTACGAGGCGGCCCTCACAGCGCAGTGGGTATGATACTGGCTTCTCACACCGAGGGTTCCGGGTTCGATCCCCGGTGAGGTCACAATTTAATCTGTGTGATTTACTCAAGCCTGGGTGTTTTCTGATGTAATGTATCGCTTCTGTAATTGGACCTCTTGGCCTGTTGAATCGGAAAAAAAGTGCTGTAAAAAACACGCGGGGATTATCATTGTAGTATGTATTACATTTTCCTGTAAAAAAAATCATTGCAATTTGTGTGAGGATGTGTGTAATTTCAATTTCAAAGCCTTACAGACGAATATTTTTACCGAATGTTTTTTAATTGGATATTTAAGTTATTTAGAGTATGATATTTGAAAAAGGTGAAACATTAATAGAAGTAAAAATGAATCTTTTACGTCCTACCTCTAAGAAAACAGTACTGCTCGTGTTTGGAAAGCGAGTTCACTTACAGCTGAACTTAATTCAGTCTAGAAGTACAAATTAAATATTTAATTGAATTAATTAAAATAGATGTACTGTAAAAATACATGTGAAGTAATAATGGAATATTCAGTAATAGATAAATTTTAGGGTATAAAAGCAAAGGCACAAATATCCAAAAAATTAAAAAATGTTTTGAATGCAGTCATCGAAGTTTACTAATCTATTCCTTCCAAAATCATGTTTCCTATAAAATCTCGAATTCAGTACATTAAAAATTAGTAATCCTTGATGACGGCATTAATTTTTTTTTGGTTAATGCTGCCATTGCTCTTATAGCGCACAATTGAAGTAAATAATGAATTATTGAAAAAAATTTAAAGAAATTTAAATTAATTTTTTATTTGGATTTTCAATATGTTTGTATAATTTTTAAAATTTTAATATATTTTAATTATTTTTTAAATTTAATATTTTTTAAATGATTTTTAAGACACTCTATTTTTAATATGGTATATTTTAATTGAATTCAAAAATTCTTATTTTCCCTGAACAAACCGGATGAAGGTTCATCTTTCAATCACACTTAATTAGTGGAACTGCGATTTTTCGCGTGTGGAAGTTGATAATCACCTAATGACAAAATGCAAAAATAACAGGTTAAGTGCCTAATCGTCGGTTAAGTTTCGGTTTCCGTAACATTAGACCCGGGACACTTGTGGGCCAGACCACATGCGAATTTCCCGTCTCACGTTTCGTCAATATTTGAAAACACATTTCTTCTCCGTTTGAACAGGGCTTTACATATTTCAAAAATATTAAAATAATTTTATTCTCGTAATACTAAGTATTGTATCACTATTGTATGTGGAAAAATTTGTTGTAAAGATGTTCCTGTGTATTGTATCACAAGGGCGTGCAGTGGGAACATCATTATGACTTTTACGCAACCAATTATTTGGAAAAAAATCGAAATACAACATATTTTACGTAATATTTCTGTCACAATTGTTATCATTATATTCGTATTTTGATATATCATAAAAATCTGTAGCATAAATATTTTATTTCTATTTTTTTCCGAAATACATATACGTTTACAAAAAAGTCATGCTTCAGTGTACCCAATGCACGCGCCAGTTGTATCACAATCTATTTAATCTTCATAATTTCCATTTATTGGCAGTGTAACTAATTACCGAGAAAAGGGTAGCAAAATTAGGAGCAACAGAGAAGGAAAAAATAAAATAGGAAACTATTAAAAAGTAATGCGCTGCTGCTCCATAAATACTCACATATCCTATTATGTGCTCAACTGCCTTCGGATATTCATGTTTTTTAAGTTCGGTCATTGTGAAGACGGCTCTAAAGGTATCTAGGCTCCGGGTGAATTATTAATAATATTTTTTTAACCTGTAACATTGTGTATCTATATCCGTGTCATGTTCGTAGTTGACGTTATGTTGATTTTTTTTTCGGGGCCCCCTTGTCTCAAACGCGGGCCAGCTAAAATTTCTAGTGATACAGTCCTCATTAATCAGCCCTTGTTTTTTGAAAATCGATCTCATAGCACTTCGCAAGTTTGTTAAGAGTTTAGTATTGAACCACAAAGGAATTCCCACGTATTTATTGCTTCTGAGTAAGATAATGATGTTGATGATGGAACACGAAACTCCAATATATTGTCAATCGATTGATGATCAAAATATTCTCTCGGTGACATTTTCTGAAAGGGTGGATTCTGGTAGAATGACGATTTGGGGTGGGATAGTGGATCCTAGTGGAAGAGTGGAGCAGTAACTAACAAATTTCGGATCCCAATATAAAATACTTTTATTAAATTTGTATAGCTACAACAGGCTAAGAGGCCCAATGACTGTATAATTACAGTAACCAATCCATAAAAACATCCACCCTTAAAAATCATATCATTTTTTTATGAATTCAGCGGAAATTCAACCCGGAATCCTCGATATGAGAAGCCAGTGTAATGCCCACTGGACTACGAAGCCCACCGCCGATTTGGATCGATTTAAATTGAGTATATCTCAAAATACAACATAGATATGAAATATATACGTGTAAAAATATTTTTATTTCTTAAATTGTATGGGAATGTTTTATGTTGTTTCCCATTTTTATGAAAATGCCGCAGATCAATCGTCAATATCGTCTTTTTATTATGTAAAATAATAAATAGTATTAATTTATCTTTCCACGTCATGCAGTACTTACAAAAATTTTGTAAATTTATACAACATGTAAATCCTGGTTATTGTAATTCTAAACGGGTCTTATGAGTCCCTGAAAATAGCATACATCCTGTATCCATCGCCGTGTGCACCAAATGTGTGTGCTGTAACATGTTGCGCCCAGGACGGCACTTCGTCAGACAAACGGTACCTACCCCTAATCAAAGGACCATATTTTGTTAAACACGTGTTTTCTAAAATTATCCAATTCCATACCACCGCTTCCTGCTCCACTGGGGACGGAAGATCCGGCCCCGCCCATCTTAAACAAGCCTATTAATCTACATTCTTGTAATTCTCCACTAATATCGACATGTAAGTTAAATATAATAAAATGATCTTGATTGGCTGTTACTTGTGTCTGTTACTGATGACGTGTGACTTCCTCAAGTGATTACAGAGTCCAATTTGGAGGACACTGCGAGGCTCAGATTATACCCTGATAAAACAAAATAGACAAGCTTAAAAATCTTTCAAAACGGAAGAATTACAGTAATACTGAAAAATGGCTATGAAAGGGTAGGAGTGCAAGAAGATAGATAAATACTAGATCAGTGATGGTGAACTTATGTATCAAAGATGACAGGCCGTAAAGTTTTGGGTGACCCGTAGTCTTCCAATTTACTGGTATATATTACTATTATTGAAACCATTGTGGAAACTGGCATTAAAGAAACGCGATTGTGGCCTTTGCCTCGCACGCAAGCATCTAAATTTACCAGTCAGTCATGCCCCACCCCCAAAAAAGCCAAACGACCATATAAACTAGTACAAACACGTACCCCGCTTCGATACCTCTGGAGCATACATAGGTATGACATGCTACCATAATTCAATCGGGTGTTTTACGAATTTCTGACACACCGAGCACAAAAGGTCCGCCATCACTGTAATAGATCCTAGATACGATACAATTTTGATTTTTATTTTATCCAAAAATACATGGAATTTCGTTTAATTAAAAATCTCTTTATTGTTCATTAATAATTATTTTATCCCTTTCAAAGTATTTTTCCTTCTATTCCTTCATCAGACATAAATATTTGCGCCAGCTTTTCAAGGCACGAAGCACTTCGAACCTATTTTTAAGTTTAGCTCCTTCAGGGATTCTGTATTTATTTATCTTCTCAATGTTGTCAAAGCGTCTTACTTTTTTTCATTTTCGGGAATAGAAAGAAACCGCACAGGGCCATGTACAATGAATACGAATATTGAGGCAACATACTAGCATTGTTTTTGGTCAGAATCCAGAACTTTAGAATTCTTTCATAGTTTTTTCCATTAGTAAAAATTCCCGAGTATCCGATGTTTCTATTAATGCCAAGGTACTTCAGGGCTAAGTGTAGCAACACAATAAAAAAATGTGGCAATTGGACTTATACAGCCCCGGAAATTAAAAAAAAAGAAGCGTTTTTTTATAAAAATTGTATATAAATCGTGGAAACTAAAAAAAAGTGGAGGAACGATAAAAAAAAAAGATTTTAAAACCACTATATATTTAAGTTCTGAAAACATAATTACTGGATTTTGTCCACAGAGGGATAATTATTAATTAAGATAAATTGTAGAAATCTCACAGAGATGAATCTATTTATAGGAAAGTCTTTTTTATAGCCCTGATATTTTAGTTGAAAAATTAGTTGATTTGAATACAGTTAGATTTTATGTTAGGTTTTATGATAAGTTAAGTTAATGTTAAGTCTGCAAGTATAGTCCAATGTACCTACATTTTTTTTAACTTAGGTACTTGCAATTGAAAATCTTGTATGAAGCATTGTAAGTCTAGTTAGTTATTAATATCATGTTAAAAAAATAATTAAATAGAGGTGCTAACAGGAAATACGTGTCGCATCAATATTATTACTATTACCGAAATAAGGTAAACGCTTGGGCTATGAAAATATAACTAACTAGATGGTATTCTGGATACTTGAACTCTCGACCTTCGATAACTCGAACCATCGAGCACTGGATCACTAGGCGAAAGTTATAACCACTACACTAATAAACTATAAAATGCAAATCCCGCTCTCAGATTGCATAAGAAATTCCACGCAACCGAATAGATGGCGACAGATCACCTACGCTATCATCTGTGGTATCCGTGTGACCAAACGAAGAAGAAGAAAAATAAGAAGTCAAAATTCTACCTAAATGTTACGTCAATATTTAATATCTTTCATATGCTTACATTTTTTTTTAAACGTGTGCTTATCCTTGACAATTGTGACATCTGTCGATATGACTAAGACCCCAATAACCTAATAACAAATAACCCTGCGGAGGTTGCGAGGGTACCTACCAGGCCCAGGTACCAGGCTACCATAGCACGAACAAGTGTCGAGCCCGATGTGTCACAAGACGTGACTAATTGAGAGGCTAATAAGCTGAGACGTTTAAATATTTAGAGAAGGGTGACCACCTTTTACATTAATTTTGGTGACAATATCATATTTTTTTTATATATACATATATACATTATGCACGATCTGAATCCATCGTAATATATCAAAGACGACAAAACTATGGAATGCTCTAGAACGCAAATTCTGTAATTATCTAAGAACGTCTGATACAGTTTAGAAGCGACGAGAATATTCTCTTTAACACTAAATGTATAGAATAATTTAGGAGGTTCGAAAAACCAACGTGTTTCGTATAAAAAGCGGAGTCAGCGCCGAGGCGGTTATTGTTTGTTTTGACGTTTGACCGACTTGACTTAGCCAGCGACTAACCACAGTGTGTAACCCCCTCACAGATTAATTCGAAGTGACAGGTATCAAGCGAAATACCTACTTAAGTGCGATAATTGAAGAAAATATTCTAGAAAGCGAAAAAAAAGTGTTTTACAGACGAGGGGTTTAGTGAGAAAATCCTGAATTTGTTAAAATAATTAAGAAATCGTTAATTAATTTCCAACATGAGTAGCTTGTTCGTCTTGTGGTTAGGACTCTCGCCTCGTGATTCAAAGGACGCGGATTCGAATCTCACTCCAAACCAGCAAGATAGTCCTATTTTCATGGCACAAGCGTTTAGCTTAGTTTCAAAATAGTAAAAATATTGATGTGACGCGTATTTTTTTCATTTACCTTCAACCTCCCGTGACTTAAACTCCATAAATAACTTTTTTTACACTATTTTATTTAGCTTCACTTGTATGTCTGTCTCAAAATTTTGTAATCAATATTTGATCCACTTCCTTCCAACAATAATTATTGATTAATTTTCAAAATAACTTTGATTATTCAAAAAAAATTTAAAACGCTAACATATTTTTTATCGGACATTGTACATGCCGGTGACGTATAATGGATTGTATTATTATAAAAGTGATGTTTGAGTTTTTAGGTTAATAGCATTCGGAAAAGAAACATCTCACAGATGCAATTCGAATTAATTACGAGATTTAATGTGACGAAAACTAAAAAACTAACCCATAAAAACCAAGTTTTTATTGTACTCCCTTTCTTTGTAAAATATAACAACAATTAAAGACATATAACATAACACTATAACATATAAAACATATAACATAACACTAAACTTACAGTTAAAAGACATACAACATAACACTATAACATATAAAACATATAACATAACACTAAACTTAGAGTAATTTAATATATTTCTAAAATGTCAGATGTTTTGAGTTTTGATAAGACACTTCATGCTTTGAAGATTTAATTCTAAAAACATTTGTCAGTCAATTTAGATATTCGAAATTTGTAGTGAAGTACCTATTATGAATACTGACGGAGTAATTCTGATTTAGAAAATATTCCGCGACGTTATCGGGCCGCTATGCTAGTAATCAAACTTTCCTAATGATGTTTTTGCATTAATCTTGCTTCAATAAACGTTCAAAACATTTATTTATTAAACATTTATTACGCTTTATATTTTATTTAAACTGCAAAGTGAACTTAACCTTAGATTCATAAACGTCTCTCATATAACCTCAAAAGTCTCACAGCGCGTGGCGCGAATGTCATTTTACGTGTCATTTTCTCCGTATTTATACATAAATATTATTATTTTTCAGAATTCCGATGGAAGACTCAACATCACAAACCGGCAATTTGATAATGCGATTCGAGTTCACAATATGAAAGAAGAAATGCCAGACGTAGACTGTCAAACATAACAGAAGAGGAATGTGAAAGAAGGAATGCTGACCGGCGGGAACGTAAAAATGCTAGGCAAAGAGTGTATGCTGAAGGAAGAAATGCGAAATCTTATTTTAAATGTGCCATTAACAATTTTAATTCATGGCCACGGAGAGTACTGTAGATCATTGCAAAGCGGTTCATTTTGATGCTGAAATGAGTCTAAAAATTTTAAGGAATTTATTCGTCAGTACAACTGTGCTAATGCATTTGCATCTTTCGGAGTGCAAATAAGTGACATACCAGGTGTAGGCCCGTATTGTTTAAAAATTTCAGGTGAAGTATATCATAGAACGTCTAGAAGTTTGCAGAGTGATGGAGAGGTGCCGGCATATGCGCAACTATATGTTTACGATGCGGATGAAGCAGTCAGGGTACGTATGAGCCATCCGTCTAACCTTAGATGTCAACAAAATATAATGGAAACTATTGATAATGTCATCCGTCGTGTAAGTCCATATGCTCTCCAATACAAAAGGTTGAAAGAAGCGGTTGAGGAAGAAGAATCTATAGTTGCAGAGCACGGGGGCCAGATGCGGAATATTCAACTACTCTTTACGCGTTCTTCGTTAGATGACCAAAGAAGGTATAATGCTCCATCTAATAATAATGAAGTCGCCATTGTGTATGTAGCAGATTACGAAGGTAGGTTACCGCCAAACGTAGATTTTGCTGTTCACCCTAAGAATGTAGGAGGTCTCCAGCGTATTAATATGTTATCAAAACATTTAGATCCGATGGTTTTTCCATTGTTATTTCCATCAGGTGAATTTGGTTGGACTCTACAGCCTTAAATAATACAACATTAACTGCATGGTTTAAACTTAACCAACAAGATAATGAGGCATGTAATATTAAGTATCAGGATTTAACTAATTTCTATGTTTTTTCTAGCAATAAGCAGTGGAAGAAGAGGCAATGTGGCGGGGACAAGATTATTGGTCGCATGTCCCCCGTTTCTCCTAGAAATATAGAATTATACCATTTAAGACTTATTCTTTTACAAGTGACTGGCGCTACGTCCTTTGAATCTTTGCGGACTGTTAATGGTTGTCTACTTCCTACATTTCGTGATGCAGTACGAGAATTAGGACTCATCGATGATATTGGAGAATGGCAGCGTTGCATGGCTGAAGCTTCAACGTATATGATGCCCAAAGCTCTTCGCGACCTATTTGTCTTATTAATGATTCATTGCCTCCCACCAGATCCGTTGCAGCTGTTGAACGATTTCAAAGATTTGATGTCAGAAGACTTTAGTCGTCAAGGTGCTACTGCAGAAATTGCACAAAATTGTTCCCTTTTGTATATTCAAAAGGCATTAATAAATGAAAATTCTTCTTGCACATCACAGGGTTTGCCGGGACCAGATTACAGCAATACTTATAATGAAGTGGTTGATATTAATTTAGCATTAGAAAGTTCTTTAGGGTTAGAGATGGCTGGAAAACTCAATCGAGAGCAACATTGTGCTTTCGACAGTATATTAAGTAAAAAATTTCAGATATACCTGAAACAAAAAAATGTTTCTTTATTGACGGTCCTGGTGGCACAGGTAAAACGTTCCTTTATAAGACTATTATACATACTTGAAGAGGAAGATCTAAGAAAGTTTTATCTGTTGTTTGGACAGGAATATCAGCAATTTCATTACCAGGTGGACGTACATGTCACATGGCTTTTAATTTACTTCTTGATTTATAAAAATGCAGAGTGACATCCAAGAACCGTGCAATTATAAGTGCAGCTGATGTTATCATCTGGAATGAAGCACCGATGGCGCCAGTTATAGCTTTAGATATAATTGAACATACTCTGCGCGATATAATGGGTAATAATGATATTTTTGCCAATAAAGTAATCATTTTGGGCGGCGACTAGACAAATTCAACCAGTTTCTCGAAGGGCTTCTCGCGGTCAGTTAGTAGCAACATCTATTAAAAACAGCCAACATTGGAAAAATTTTACTATTTTCAATTTGAAAACTAATGTCCCCGCTTTAGAAGGTGAAAATTCATTTACACAGTGGCTTTTAGATTTAGGCGATGGAAAGCTGTCTCCTGTGGAAGGAAAGTATTCGTCATCAGTGCTTATTCCAAATGAAAGTGTAAGTCAAAATGTTGTTCAAAGCATATATAATGAAGTACATTCTATAGCGGATGTTCCCCTAATGAGTAAACGAGCGATACTGTGTCCAAAGAATGAACATGCTCGATTGGTTAACGAAGATGTACTCGGGCGTTTAGAAGGTCCAATCTTTACATTTTATTATGTGGATAGTATTAAAGATGATGGTCGTGAAATGGACTACAAAATGATATATTTTTAAAATACATTCATTTATCAATAATCATTAAACTAAAATGCTATGTAATTTATTAATAAATAAGACGCTGTAATTTTATCGATAAAAATAAATACAAAGAAGAATTCGATAGCTGTTTCATTTTTTGTATGTCACTGACAGCTACCATAGACAGTAAAACCTGATTTTTTCACTGAAATTTTGTCTGTCACTGACAGCTACCATAGACACTAAAACCTGATTTTTTTCTCCTCAATGTTGATGAATTCATTATTTTTAAACCAGCCAAACTTAAAAACTCTTGTTGACAGCTAGTTTTCATAAGTTAGCCATTTTGAATTTTAAATAATAATGTAAGACTGAACAGTATGAAACCTCCTCGAGCTGATTTTTTTTTTAGAAAAATAGTGCTATGTCTTTTCTATTATTATAATTATTATTATAGCAGATACAATGGAGGGCAAGTAGAACGCATAAACCAAATGTTTGAAGATGGTCCTTTTAGCCTCAAGATGAAAAATTATGTGAATTAGATAAGGAGATTCTCTTCTTTTATAAAGAGAAAGAGAGCAGAGTTACGACGGTCAATTAGTTAGTTGTACTGGACAGTCTTGTATAGGAAAATAAGTATAGTCTTATATAAGGAAAATAAATCAGAATAAATGTAGCTCGACCAGATAACCAAAATTTGACTTACTAAATCCGCTGCCTTGCCAATTTTTTTTCTTCGATGCTAATAGTATGTAAGCGCAAGGTCCCAGGAAGATATATGGTGCTTGTGACACATTATACATATTGTTGACAGCCCACAAGAGCAATGTATCAATCTTCGACCTATTTGCAATGGGTAAACAGTGAGTGAATGACTGGCTTATATTATGGTATCGCGCGTGCTTGAATATATTAGTCACATCACAAACCAAAGATAACATGAAAAGACTGTCGGATGAAATTTTGGTAAACAGATCTGTTCAGACCCTAAATGCACCAGAAATGCAATGGATTACGATAAATGTCATCATAGGATTGCATCTGCAGTGTTAGTAGCAATAGGCACAAATAAATTATGTAGTATATTTTTGTATGCTTCAAATAAAGGCTTTAATTGGCAAAAAAATAAAGTAAACCAATTGCGGTGGAAATGCGGTCACTAACATGCTTGTGTGGAAAATTTTTGGTCGATAGAGTAAGAAATGAACAAATTAGAATTGAATGTAATGCTGTCTGTAGTGTGGAAAAGAGTGCTGAGATGGTTTGATCACATAGAAAGTACGAGTGAGGAAAGAATGGTTAAGGAAATATATAGGGCGAGTGTTGATGGCAACACTCGCCCTATATATTTAATAGAGGCAAGGAATAGAGGGCGTCCGCGAAAGACCTGGCATGATAGATACTACTAGTATTGGAGGATGGACCTGTTAAAAGCTTCAACAACCGTAGAGCATGCATGAGAAGATGTATGAATATAGCGGAACCAAAAGTGGTGTGCCAAGATAGTATAATGTGGCATTCTCTCCTCTCTCCCTACCCCTGAGGGGAAAATGGCATGATGGTTAGTTACCAAACAAAAAATAGCGATTACATAAATGTATGCCTATATACGCTCTATATGAAATCTCAAATTCAGTACATTATAAATTAGTAATCCTCGATGAGGCTGCCTTTGATTTTGTACCACACATATATTAAAATCTGAATTATTGTGATACAAATATTATAAGATATATAGTTTATATAATTTATATTTACTTATGTAAGTATGTAAGTCATGCTTTAATATTTTCACTACATGCCCTTGAGAACTATATAGTTTTATAAAGGAAATTTATTATTAACTTTATTTTAATGTATAAATAACCGCAATGTTTTTGCGATAAAATTGAATTTTTTCAACATTGTACTGATCCGGTTTACGATGTCGGTTCCTCCAGACTTTTAAAAAGATGGCCCCCCTATGGTAAAATGGCAGTGTGCCGGGGATGGCGGTGAAACCTAATTTAAAATGACGACATTATTATCAAACAAAGCGTTTCAGTGTTTGAAAAACACTTCATTACACATAGTGCGTCGTTAAAATTTGACTGTCGGTTTCTCAAACGATTTCATTTTTCGTTTTGTTTGACGGGATTGTTACCATTGGCGATAAATATTAATTGATTTCCTTCGTATTTATGTAAACCTGTATTCCCTAATTTTTATGCTTTGAGTTATAGTATGCAGTAGATGTTAATATTGTATTATTGATTTCGAAAAATTAACACACTTTTTATAAATCGCATTCATTATATTAAACGTCAATTGGGTTAGACACAACTTTATCCTCATCAGGATGGACGTATAATTACACTATAATTCTTAGCCGTACACCTGTGAAAAATCACGGAAAATGAAATGTTTCGTGTCTTTGCTAGGCCCTGGTATATATATATATGTATAGGAAGTTGCGGACAGACAAACAGACAACGAAATTATTATGTTTGATGATTATGGATCAGTTATTGTGACGAAGAAACAGCGGTATCGAAACTCGAAACCTGTCGACATTATGGTTTTTATACAGAGTTTGTTAGTTTTTTTAGTTTAATTAATCCTAATTACGTCCAACCACAAATTAACGTTATAAATAATTGTTCATAGTGTATCTACACTAATATATAAAGAGGTAAAGTTTGTATGTTTGGATGTAGGAGGTAATCTCCGAAATTACTCATCCGATATCTTTCGAAAAATTCTTTCACCAATATTTCGAATGGACTTTCAGGGTGGATATAGATTATATTATATATTATCCCGTTAAAATAAAAGTTTTTTTTGTGGTAACCTATTTTACAACTAAAGTCGACGAAAAAATGGTCGAGCGATGCGTTTTTACGAACGCTGCTTTAACGGTAAAAGATATTTAAATACTTTCTATAGAGAAGTTGTAGAACCCAAGTTCTATAAAAATTACGACATTTATCTATATGTTAAGGTTAATAATACACAAATTGATAAAATATGACTTCAAGTTACTAAAAATCTACGCACGCGAAGCCACGCGGGTAAGCTAATAATGTATAAAACAATTCAAACTAATTTTAAAATACCTACATAAAAAATATTAACTACCGAAAAAAGTTGTTAAAAGGGGATACATACATCCATACTATTCTGTATTTGTAACATGTCCGGATTGTATTCCGGTTTACCTGACCATGTTAAACCTCTTCAGCCATCCTCTTTTCATTCATATATTCTACACTTTCTACATAACCAAACCATTATTAATCCTGCAGGTACGTAAGGGCTAACTTAACATTCATTCATAATTTGTTTATTTTGTACTTAATCATAAATGAATTTACCGTACATGACCTCATTTCTTTTACATTCAGTCTACTTCCCTTTTTGTACGAGCACATCACTATGCGCCACTGGTCTATATAACCCGTAGAAATGATCAAATATTGTAAACAAAATTTTTTTTAAAATTATGTGTTGATCATTCGATATAATTGTAACTGTGTTTTTGTGATTATTTAAATATTGTTTTCTGTTTCTTTTTATTCCATCAACGTATGTAATATTTTGTTTTTTGATGAACTTTATATAAATATAAATATTTTTATTTTTATCTTAAAAGGCTTTGTACCAATGATGATGGATAATTTATACATCGCCGTTTTTGTAAAAATTTCAACTCACGGGTGTTTTTACATTTTTTTAAACCGATATTAGTATTCAAAATTGCAAACTTGTGGAAATGATTTGTCAAAAATATGCACACACAGGATGTTTCCTATATATTTGTGAATTCGTTCATTTTGTTGTGATATTTTTCGAGAATTGTTTAATAAATAAATAAGTAAATAAAAAAAACTTTATTCCAGTATGTGGGGAGGTTTGTGCAGTCCCACACATTCCATATTTGAATAGGTACATACATTAAATTATCATATAAAAGAAAAGAGAAAAAAAATATCATATGAATGAGAAGAAAACAAGTATAGGTATAAGTATTAACATGAAAAAAGAAATAGCAATATATCATATAATAGCGGCTTTAGCAAGCGGTGGCATGTCGATTAGGAGGAGCCAGTGTCTTTCTCCAATGTGCATCAATGCTGGATACTGGGTAAGGCGGGCTTCCAGGTAATTCTACTCTAGTATTAAAATTTTTATTAGATATAAATTCAATCGACTGTACGAGATGTCGAATAGTAGGTAAATAATATCGACAAAAAAATGTCTTGAATTTGAGCCAGGATTTCTAAAATAATCATCAACAATTTTTACATTTGCACTTCTGTTGATTTCATAGATAAAGTGTACTTATCTAAATCGATGTCAGATTGCGTGGGATTCTGTATTTAACAACTTCAAAATCGTGAACCAATCAAGATACCAAATCCAATCGCAAACGACTTGTCTAGACATTCAAAAAACTAGTTATGGCAAAACTTATTCAGATTTTTAAAATTAACTTTTGAGAACGAACGTGTCGCAAATATTGAAGATATTGACATTTGGCTGGCAGTTGTTTGTTGGTTTTTTCATACAAGGCGATTTAAACTCGCGTCACGTGGTAGTAAACCGGAGAGTGGGCGGCATAATGTCTCTGGATAGTTTTCAAATTGGGCCTGCGGGCACAAGTAAGCTGGGTTGTAAACAAAAAGCTGTGTACAAAATGTGGATATGTCAAAATTTGTGAATGGCTTGAAAACTGTTGATGCAAAGAAGTTATATTAATAAGCTTTTTGTGTTAACGTTATCGGAATTTTGTTTTAATTGGAGTATTTATAGAAAGGGTAAACCCCGAAATATTCGAGATTTAATTTTTAGGTCTATTTTGTCCGATATTAGGCAATATTAGAAAAATAATATATGCGATTGTTACAATAAAATACATACTAACATATTTATAACCCCGAATTGGAATAAAATTATCTTTTGAACTAGCTGGACAACGCTGTATAATCACGGAGGAGGCGTAAATTAATGGTCGCGTCTTAGCTATGCCCTCTACAATAGTATAGTAAAGTATATTTTTGACGGGCTGGAGAAATTTTATTGTGGGAGCAGTGGCTATGTCGTTTAGTTGCCGCGTTGTCGTCCGCGAGTTCGAGGTTTGAGTCTTTCTCTAGCCGTGTAATTTTGTTCATTAGCCAAAAATTCCGTTACGCGACAGACAAACAACTAAATTAATATATTTAGATTATCGAAGAAGTGTGGAGGCTAAGCATTGAGCAAGAATCGATAAAAACTAAATAATGAAATAAATACTCGATGCTTTTCTGTTGCTTCGGTAAAGTTATTCAAAGTAACACAATTATTTATAGTGACCCCTCTTTTCTCAGCATAGCAATAAAGCATAACAATCATCTCTTCATCGCTAATATATAACACCAGCAGTAACCCGTCAAAAATGACGGAACATTGGTCCGTGTTTTGCTAAGTCCCAGTATATATTTGAAGTATATTTTTGGCGGTCCACGCAGAGGCGGCGGTAGCAAAATCGGCCTGTTCGGGTTTCCTGATCCGGGGTTCAAGCCTCATCTCCGGTCATTTAATTTGTTTTTTTTAATGTTTTTTAAAATGTTTTTTTTACCGTGAATTTGATCGAAATTACGGACGTTACACGAAGTTACGGACGAGCAGACAGACAAACAAATAGACGTACAAATAAGGAAATTAATATGTTCGATTCTACATTTCCTTAAGTTTGACGATAGACAGATTTCTTGACATATCTTAAATTAATCGAATTAAAGTATACATATATCTCGTTAAATTTCTACCACAATTATTATCATATTTTAATATATTATTATAATATTGTCAGATAAATAAAATATTTAATTTCGCTTATTTTCCAAAATATATGTACTTAAATTAAGTACTTAAATTAAATTAAAGTCGTGCTTTTGTGTAGGTATCTACTTACTGCACGGGTATGCTCAACATTTTTAATTTTACCACAAGTCATGCTAACATTAAGTACTATAAATTATAAAAGTCTCACAGATATGAAGCTATTTATATGAGAAACGTGTATGGAAGTCTTATATACGATGGCCCAGGGCTTAAAACCTATATGAGCTGGCTTGAGTGATCACTCTACACAATGCAACGTTCACCAATTACGTCGTAAGAACATCCACATATCAAATTTCTGAAAGTTGTACATATACTCCAAATCTGAAAACCTTCCGTATATTTGATGGGACTATTCTTGAGACATCTGTAGTCTTTCTCATGAAACAGTATGCATAGATTTCGCAGCTGGTAATGGTACCAATATATTTATTTTTTCATTTATAATAATAAACGCCCTGGCGGGCTTTTACAGTACAAGAAAATTAAAAGGATTTTTATAAAACAATATGTTAGGTAAATTATAAAATATTTTTTAAATCGTATATTTGACTTCCATAAACGTTTTTCATACAAATAGTTTCATCTCTGAGAGACTTCTATTATGTGTCTTTGTTAAAATAATAATCCTGCAGTGGACAAATCCAGTAATTGTGTTCTAAAAACATATTTATAAAAATATTGTTTTAACTTATTTTTATTTTACATAGAAAAGCTTTTTATTTCCTTCACAAATTGGACACATTTTAAAAAATATATACCTTGAACGGTGAATCTACTATTTTCGTCAAAGATTTAATTGATCAAATCAATTATTTAATTCATTGAGCAGATATTATTCAATATTTTAACAACAGTCTGGTGATAGTAACGGAATAACATTTTTATTAGGACAGAATTCGGGGCGAACACCTGGATAAAGTACCCCTGCTCCTACCGCAATCTGCAGTGCCGTGTTAACCCCTATTAGTGTCTTTCACACATGTCCTCACACAGCCGTTAGGAGCAACATTAATTGGCGAATACGCGCCATGCGTGCTTACGCAATTGTCACTTGGAGTGTGTAGCATGAGATTTATCCGGAGATTTCTCAAATATTACAAAAAAAAATTGTTCGCTAGCAAAAAAAATTATTAAATGCCTTACCAAAAGCTACCATTTATTTATGGTTTTTGTGTTAGTTTGTAGAATGTTTATTTTCAATAAAATTTAAAATAAATTAAATTTTAATGCATATGACAGCTGTTTCGGTTTACTAGGCCATTATCAAGACTGTTTGATAATGGTCTTGTAAGCCGAAACAGCTGTCATATTTAAAATAACGCTTTACGAAAACTCGCAAAATTTAATAATATTATATATATATTTTTTAAATTTCATTAAAAACCAAAGCTATTATATCGAATGTTAAATTATCACAATTATCTCTTTACTATAATACTGCGTTCTGTAATAGTAGTGCACTGTGTCTTTATTGAAATTAATAAAAAAATACCAAAAATGCTGAATCTCAGGAATTTTTTCTTCTGACTGATATGCTGATCATCTCTTATCTATGGTACTGGTAGCTATCAAAAGCGATCATAAATTTTTTTATCATCTTGCTTGCTACGAGAAATGCTATAAAAAATGAGAAAATTGCTAAAAGTTTAATGTCATTTTTATGTACATTCCTTAATTGTATTTATTGATTTTCAACAGTCTTTATTTTGTTCTGAATGTTATTTATAATTTATTTTGTCATTATCAATTTATCATAAAAAAATGTATTATGTATTTATATTATATTCAAAATGTTCATAAAACATTGATAATTTGTGTCCTAATGTCACTCAATAATATCCTATTAACGGTCGGTTTGTTAAAAAAATAATTAAAAAATTATGTAGGAACTGAATTATTATATGGATCCTTTTTCTTCTAATGATTGTTCGTTTATTGATAGTGATCATGTTGGCCATCATTATCTTGCTTGCAACAGCTCCAAATAGTTGTACCGAGGATTTCCCCAACTATTGCCACAGATTCTTTAGCCAGGATGTTCATCTTCTTCCACACCTCGTTCAACCACTTCTGCTAGCAATTTTACCTTGAATGATGAGATGCACAATCATGTACTTCTGTGAAAGTCTCATAATATGGCCAAAATACTGCGATTTCCAGGTTTTTATTGTTTTAAGTATTCATTTTCCCTTCGATATATGATCATTACATTATCATTTATAACTCTAATAATACAGCTTATTTTTAGAATCTGTCTGTAGATCCACATCTCAAATTTTTCTGCTCGCTTTAGTACTGTTTTATCCACGATCCCATTCCATATAAAAGTACAGGGAATACATATCGTATCATTCATGGAACACATAACATCAGTATGCTATGCAAAATTCAACTCAAACTGAGATATATGTATATAATGGTTGATATCTAAACTAAAATTACATAATTTTATGTTTCTTTGGATGATTGTTCTGATAAGAGTACTTTGCAAACTGTTTTAATTATTTTTCTGAATAAAGAATATGATTTTTCGTTCATCAATATATTTTTATGTATATATTAAAGAAAACACATCATTATTGTGAAGCTGCAATTTCAGAACAAAGTTCTGTGAATTATTAACAAATTTATTAATCAATTAGAAAAGACGTACAGAAAAATCAAATTAACGAAAAAATATTTTAGCTGCTACTGGGATCCGATATAAATAACGCTATAATAATTGGATAACCGCCATTCCCGGATAGAGTGGAGGTCCATTGGTTCAAATCCCGGTAGCAGCTAACATATATTTTCGTTAATTTCATTTTTCTGTATGTCTTTTCTAATTGATTAATAATTTTTTTTAAGTACAGGCAACAGGGCTGTGCGATCTAGAATTATTGTATTAGTGAAAAATTTTAAAGTCATGTTGTACTGTGTTACATAAAAAAAAAATGCCGCAAAGCCCATGCTTTCTGATTAGATAAAAATAATTACAAGCATCACATATGTTGATAATTTGATTGTCCGAATCGCAAAAAAACTGCAATTGTCGCATTGTCAAAATATTGGTGGCAGTGGCGGGCCCCGGGCCGGGCCCAGGTGACTAGGCCCGTAGGGGAGGCTGGAGCAGGGGCGCACCTGGCCAGCAACCCCGACAATATGTGAATTCTGCGCTGGGGGGTTCACACATGCGGGGCTGCAGCCGGCTGCCGAGCCTCCACAATATAGTACCGAGTGTTTGATAAGGCGACCTCATTGTTGGAAATAATACGACTATTGACATCTGCACTTTTTGGCGGTTGAGTCGCCGGCTGCGGCCGTGCGGCGCACATGCCGTGACCACCACCGGGGCGAGGACCTTCAACCCCACTGTTAAATGAAACGTTTTCCCATGGATCTGAAAAACAATGGAGTAAATCCATGTAGCGTCTTTTTTTATAAAAATATATTTAGAAAATACAAATATTTTTTTAAAGAGTTGTAAATTATTTCAAATTGGAAAAGTAACAGGCTGATTTGGTGTAATTGGTAGCATACCTGCCCGGAAAGCAAGATGTTCCGGTCTTCTTCTTCTTCATCAGCCTCCGTCTCTCCACTGCTGGATATAGGCCTCTTCCTTCTCTTTCCATCCTTCCTTGTTGTTTGCTAATTGTAGCCATTACTTTCTCCCCCACAGCGGCTATTTCATCGGCCCATCTCTTTTGAGGCCATCTTGTAGCATCCTGCCTTGCAACATGTCCTGCCCATTGCCATTTTAGCTTCGCTACACGATCCATGATATCCACTACTCTAGTTCTGCGCCTAATTTCGTCATTTCTAATCTCTTAGGCTTACTCCAAGCATGGACCTCTGCATGGATCTTTGCGTGCATTTGAGCTTTTCTGCACTTTTCTTTGTAAGGGCCTTAGTCTCCAAATTATATATAGGTAAGAAATTTAAGAAAAAATTACACACTATGTTTTAAACCACTTAATTGCTATGTATTTGTCAAGTAGTTTCGGTTGGACTCAACCTTCTTCAGGACAATTACAATATAGACTAATCTAGGTACAGAAATTTATAAAGGAGGAAAGAAAAAGAGAGAGGGACAGAGTGTCAACTAGGTGGGGGGGAGGGAATGGGAGGAGTTAACTGAAGATAGAGGCAACTACTTTAAAATCGGACTATTAGATAAATTTATTTGTTTATTTATTATTATTTATTATTTAATTAATTTACTATGATTATTTTATTATAATAATAAAATAATAATAGTAATAATAGTAATAATAATAATAATAGTAAATTTATTATAATTTACTATTATTATTATTTATTATAATAAATAATAATAAATAAACAAATAAATTTATCTAATAGTCCGATTTTAAAGTTGTTCCCTCTATCTTCAGTTAACTCCTCCCATTCCCTCCCCCCCACCTAGTTGACACTCTGTCTCTCTCTCTTTTTCTTTCCTCCTTTATAAATTTCTGTACCTAGATTAGTCTATATTGTAATTGTCCTGAAGAAGGTTGAGTCCAACCGAAACTAGTTGACAAATACATAGCAATTAAGTGGTTTAAAACATAGTGTGTAATTTTTTCTTAAATTTCTTATAATGTCAAGCCACAAAGTGTTTTCTTGCTTTGAAAAGTTTATATATAGGTGTTCCGGTAGCAGCCAAAATAATATTTTTTTAATTTGATTTTTCTGTATGTCTTTCTAATTGATTAATAAATTTTGTTTTAAATGTTAAATTATTCACCAATTGTGAGTAACGTAACATTTGTTTACATTTTAGAGCTTTCTGATTGATTAAATTCATTAATTTTAAACCTGTCAAACTTAAAACTTCAAAATTGGCGGCATTACAATGTTGTATAATAACTGTTAAGATATAGAAATAGCAATATTGCTTATTTCAGAATGCAGCCCAATGAAATAAATGTCATCGTTCAAATGAGACTGAAGGAAGACTATAAAATATCTAGTACCTTGTAACATAAAGATAAGAAAACTGTCTACTTTGAATATATTGTGAGACTTATAATTGATTGGACGATCATTGGCAACTTTGGAGGTTTTATTTTAACCGTGTCAGATTTTCAAACTACAAATAATCAGTTACAGTCAAGCACAAATCTCACGATAATATATAAAATAACAGTCCAGCTCTATTTAACTTTTCTGCATACTTTTGATATTTAATATTTAAACGCTTCAATATTAATGCACTTTAGATTTACTATACTATAATCATGCTCGTAAAATGCAATACTTACTTGTGTAATTATATTTAAGCTAGCTATAACCCGTCCAAAATGACGTACTTTTACAATACCTATATATTTCGGCCGCCAGTCAAGTCTACAGTGGCGTAGCATCTTGATAACATTAGTGATGGACACTATCAAACATATAATTATGTTTTTTTTTCCTATACCTCATTATTATTTGAGCCATGTGGTAGCGTTAGTGATGTACATTGATACATATAGAATTAAAATTAATTATAATTAACTAATTCATTATAATTATTTTTACTAACGATTGATACCCCCGTTATATGCGATACAGTAATGGATGCACTTATTAGTTTTAATTTTCATTAAACTAAAATGTTAAAAATATGTTATTAAAAATGGATAAAGTCAATGTTTTCAATTTACTTAATAACAATTTTGAAATCATACTAATTTTGAAAACGGAATGAGATCAGCTATCATACTAATTTTGGATACTTGGATAGGAAGTTACGAACGGGTATTTAAAAATTATTATTATTAGGAATAAAATTAATTATAATTATCATTAGGGATATTAATTATCCTATTTCCTCAGACTTCACCAATCAACACATAAATTGCTTCCGCTGTAAAATTATAAGTTTGCTGTACATCAATTACCCCTCGTTGGTCGAAATATGAATGAGCTAATAAGTTATGAAGTGAGTGAGACGAGTTAGTTAGTAAACCTATCCTCATCTATCCCAGCAAATATTTTATCTAATTTTCATTTCAATGCAAAGTACTCATTGAGTTTTTTCTATGACACAAAACGATTCTGAGCATTGTTTTATGAACAACTCTTAATTTATGCATAGAATACTTGGACAATGCCAGAGCTCTCTACATTCATACTGGAAGGACATACTGGCTGGATTTGAGACAATTTGTGATTCGGTTTACAATGAATACATAACAGATATTTAAAGTTTTCTGATATAACTGTCTTTGCGATGCCTTCGTGCATTTTTATAATATAAAGTGCTCATAATTTCAGAATATTTTTTTGAGTTTGTTCAAATCTTTCAGAACAGTACTGGATTTTTTTGTCACAGGGACATCCTTAATCAATTAATGTATATTATAGATGTCTCACAGAGACGAAACTGTATTTTTATGGGAAAAAAATACAGTTTCTAATATACATTAATTGATTGCTCATAATTTCTCTGTAAATCAGTATATGATGCTTTAAATAATACAACACAATAATTCTGCGCAGGTAACCAAGTATTTCTCAGTTCCGACGGGGATATAAAAATAAATAAATCAATTTCGTCGTCATATCAACTCACATCCCCCCAAACTACAAATAATTCTACTAATATTAATTGTAACACGCATACGTTTAATGAATAAAATGCTGGAGAGCCTTAAACACCGTCATTAAAAATTTCCACCCTCGTGGAGGCTGCGAATTCCACTAATGAACGTTGTTAATCCCGGCTCAATCAGCGCGCCGGCTCGCCATTTCCATACTAAAGTGCTTCGAATTTCCAACAATGGGGTCTTTTTCATCGGAATAATGGTGCGAGTTTCATATCTTTTAATCTAACGGGGCCGCACGCTCCCGGCACGCGGCCGGCACGGTCCGGGCACGTCCGGCACGCGGCCCCCCCTCCGCCCGCCCTGGCAACAATCGCTACTCATAATCCGTTCCAATATTTCACCGTACACCCTGCTGAATGGGATCGGACACGAAATGTGAAAAAGATAAGAGCCATGTAAATACATACACGTATATGCATTGTACAAGTACAATTCTAAGGTACTTACTTATCAATTCACACGTTAAGTATCTACTTTAGACCATACAGATATCCGAAATAGATTTTATCTGACATAAAAACGGAGTAAAATCACATGGTTGGCCGTACAAAAAGAGAGGTTGACAGTCGCATCCACCAAGCAAAACTTGCGTTTAACAAAAAATCAAAGATTTTCGAATCCAATAATATAAACCTAAAGCTCCGCAAGCAGTTAATAAAAACTTACGTGTGGAGTATTTTTATGTATGGATGTGAGACATGGTGCATTGGCGGCAGAGAAAAAAAACGAAAAGAAGCCTTCGAGATTTTGACCTACAGACGTACCCTAGGAATTTTCTGGGGAGACCACATTCATTACGAATGAAAAGGTTCTCAGCAGGATCGATGAAACCAGGCACATGATGAATACCATCTCGAAAAGGCGTGAAAAATGGATGGGGCATATTTTACGCCATGAAAATCTGCTCAAAACTATACTGGAGGGAATGGTAGAGGGAAAGATTGCCAGAAGGCGCCCTCGCGTCTCGCCGTGAATATCTTGAGCAAGTGTGCAAGATATGAATTGTGCCTATAGAGCGGTTAAGGCCTATGACTAGAAATCAAATATCTCTGGGAGGGTGTCTGATTCGAGTCCTGCCGGAAACTTTTTTAAATTCGGTGCTTTTTCAAAACAATAATTATTTAAACAATTAGAAAAGACATGCAGAAAAATCAAATTAACGAAAAAATATTTTAATTTCTACCGAGATTCGAACCAATAGACCTTCATTCTATCCGATGGCGCGTTATCCAATTTCGCCACGGCAGTTTGGTAAGCAGTTAAGATATTTTTTCGTTAATTTGATTGTTCGTGTGTCTTTTCTAGTTGATTGATAAAAATTTGTTTAATAATTCACAGAACTTTGTTCTGAGATTGCAAATTCACAGTAATAATCTGTTTTTTAAATATAATAATTAATTACATTATTTTCGCATGAATTTTATTTAATTTGTCCGATCAGTTGTGTACACATTATATAAATATAGCTACGACACAAATTTATTTTTCACACATACGTCAAGTGCTGCTGATAAAGGCCTCGCTCGGCAGTTGCATTTCGGAAATTATACATGATGTACTTGTAAAATTATAAAGGAATATGTTGCCAGGAAGCTACTACTATTATTATGTACATTAAAAAATAACTAGCCCAAGAAGAGAACTTTCAAACAGTTTCAAAATCTTATATCAATATGCCTGTTGTATATTTTGGTAAAAGGTACCTAGCTATAGCATTCTTATTATAATAATTAAATATTCTAATCATTTAGAGTTCATGAGCATTTGCGATAATAATAATAATAATAATTGGATAATTTGTATAGCGTCGTTTTCGCGAAATACTCACCTCAAGGGCGCTTAAATGATGTCTAAAGTGCAACAATTATTCAGAATTTTCGAATCAACCAATAAAATAAAACCACACTATTGATTTAGATACAGGTTTCAAAATTTTACAAACCAATTCTAACAGTTTTCACATGGATTACCCTGAAATATAAGGAATAAGAAAAAGTGTTAATATGATCCAAAGGTCGCAGATTCGAATCTCACTCCAGACAAGCAAGTTAGTCCTACTTTCATAGCACAAGCATTTAGCTTAATTTTAAAATAGTAAGAATATTGATGTGACACGTATTCCGTGTTCACATCTCTATTTAAAGAAAAACTTAAATATTAGAAATAATCAAATTAGGATTGTAAATAGCCTTCTTTTAAATCTATTTTTTGTAAGTACATACTTGGTGGCTACTTAATTTATATGTACATCCCCTTTCAAATTCATCACTTTTATCTGTCTTTTTTATATATCCTATGTATTTTAATAATTTTTTTCTATATTCCTTATTTCTTATTATATATTATGCTTGTGATAATTTCTGTCCACATCCTTTTATATTTTATGTATGGCTTGTATTATAATTCAATAAATGTAAACGTATACTTAAATATAATGTGTGGGACTGTACAAACCTCCCCACATAGTGGAATAAAGACATAAATAAATAAATAAAATAAATTAACCACCTCACACTATAACTAATATATCTATGTTTCTTGACTTGAAATTTAGTTTTAGTACATTTGTGGCGTATGGATGCTAAACCGCCACTATCCATTTGGGCTCCATTAGGATAGTGGCGGTTTTGCATTTATATGCCACATTTCTTAACTAGAAGTAGGAAGCATTGCACCCGGAACATTTTTTTTAAATAAATATTATTTATATTCTTATCTAATTTGTAAATATATTATTTAGATTAAAACAATCAAGCATTCTGGATAGTGTTACTACGTTTAACTGAACATTGGCACTGTTGGTATTTAAAAGCAAACATATAAAATTCTCTAAGTCAAGTAAACAGTTAATATTATCAGTTTCATATCTTTAAAACCCTGATACATTTATCATCTAAATCCTAAATGTACACTGAGATTATAATACCATCGCACATATCAGATATCCTGTCTCTGCACTATACTACCCCAGAACTTTCCGTGTAATTATCATGCATCTCACATTTCCTACCAATATAAGCGATCCCCGCCGCACCCAACCAGCGTTCTAGAACGAGACGGCAGAGTTTATCCCACGGATTCAACCCTCGATGTTTTCAAATTTAGGAGGCTGACGTCACCACGCCACGTGACCGCGATTTATAAAACATTTCGACCACGTGGCTAAGGGCGTTTCGGGGGAGACGTGGCGGCATTATTAACTCCTAAAGAACCCCAACTTATCTGCGTAAAGAGCTCTCCCAAATGTGTTGTGAAGCTTAGCGCTGAATGCTGTATGAGATTATTCCATCTGTTTCGGTCGAGTCACATTTCATAATGATGCACATTACAAAACGATTGTTGCTCATTTGGTCACGAATCAAGTATCATTTTCAGTGCTTATGATTGTGCAGTGGGGACATAATAAAATCCCTGGCTGTAAGTTCCACAAATCATTTATTGCAAATATCGGACAATCGTTCCTGCCTGTCTCAATACAGATCATTCTAATCAAACAGGAATGGTAATTAAATAAATACACAATAATTGAACGGGAAATAGAACATTAAAATTAATATTTAAACAATATATAATAAAAAAATGTGGAACAAAAATAGTGTTTACAAATTTACAGCATTTCAGCACTCATCTTCCAGAATTAAAAATAAAAACTTCATAAAAAGTTATTCATGGAGATCGTTTAAAAAAACAAATAAAATTAAGAGCACAACGAATACTTTTTATCCCAATAGTCTACGCGATCAAAGTCTCTGGCTGGTTAATTAAAAAGCTACTGAAGTTCGGCAGATTTAAACGAAATTCGGCCGAAGACGAAGTTCGGTAAAAGTTGCCGAAGTTCGGCTATACCGAATGTAAAACGAATTTCGGTGCATCTTTAATTATTATGTTTAGTTGGCATATATTTGGGGCCGATTTTGCAAAAAAATATGCAAAACACATGTGCAGCGTTATTTCTCATTCCTAAATTCTTCTGCTAGATTTTGAACATGGGAACCCTGAATTATTAAGACGTGGACCTACACTTGTTAGAATCAATGCACAGATTGTTTGATTGTGTGGAGTGCACGTACCAGCTATCTAATGCAAGGAAGAAACACCAGGGAATAAAATTTGTAATGATCTTGTAACTACCTCATAAATACTATTGGCAACATTTAATATTGAAGTAACGCGTCGCCTTAATTTTCCAAAATGGCGTCCAGATTTAGAGCGAATCGTTTATCTACCCACACGATTACTGGCCGCGTGCCGGGGGCGCGCTCCATTGTCCGTGAGAGTCACGTGGGCCCCACGCTCCCACGGCATCCCAACCCCCAAATGTTTATCATTAACCCTACTGTGATAAATAAGCGCGAAAAGCGGCCTGGCGTGCGCGCGCAGGCGATGAAAATCTGGAAAATCTGGAAGATTTAGATAACATTTAAAAAAAGCCATTCTTACATATAGATTAGTCGTACTTACATGAAAATTGTATGCATCAATAAAGTAGTAAATACCTCGGAGTTTATCCTTCATTCGTTCCAGACCCTTGGAGTACACCAAACTACTAAAATAAATAAAAGGAAAATGATAAACCCGTTCAAAAACAACTATTGTTATTGGCATGTTACATGACACCTGCATTGATGGTGATGTATTAAATAATTTTAATTAATTAGGAACTTTGCATTAACCATTTGGAGTAACTACCCAATATTTTATAAAAAATACAAATGGAAATGGCTGAGATATATTATTAGAAACAATGTAAACAAAAAATTTAACACATCGCTGGATAATGTGAAAACATGTGACTCAGTAACAAGATGTATTAATTGAGAGTACAAACGTTTGCACTTCTGGAAAGAGTCATTTAATACTAATGGCGGTAGGTGGAATATTTAAATATTTTTTTACACATTGGAATATGAACTGTGTTTACGATGTTTAATAAAAATACATGCGTTTATCAATTAAAATTACATGAGCATCTAGTGGTAAACAGCCAAACAATTTAATGAATTTCTTTAAGATTTGCAAATACAGTTGGCTTTAAAAAAAATAACAAAAGAAAACAAATAATTATCTTGTCTATACACTTTCCATATGACGAACCATCGCTGCGAAACTTTCTTTATTCTTTTGACTATGCTGCGAAGATCTCTTTTGTTTACTAATTTTTTATTATTTTTTAATTTCCCTCAAATTTTATTATTAATATGTACTTCGTATATGGACTAAACGAGTTAATTTAGACTTAATTAAGATTCTTTCAAAACAAATTATAGTACAAAAGGTAGGTACTTATTCTTAATTTATTAATTTTCTGTAATTTTTCTTAACAAATATGCAGAGAGTAAAGAGAAAATTTATTTTTCATTAGTATTAATTCCTCCCTTAGCAATATAATGTTGCCAGTTTGCACAAAGGTTTCATTAGTTCCACTGTTTACCATTGCGCCGCCACGCGCCTCCCTCTTTATTGGAATTGACAGCTGCATTTGTGGAACTATTGGCTCAAGTATCCTATTAAATGAATGTGAAATTATCGTGACAACGTGGGAAAAGGTTCTCTATCGACAATTAAGTATTTAGTGATAGTGAATTTATGGAATCCATTCCTTGCACTCAAAAATTAATATTATGGGAATATAAAGAAATACATACCGAAACATCAAAGGTTTGTGATTTAAACTTATAAGGTAATTAATGACATTGCAATGAAAGCATCACGTTTATTTTAAACTAGCTATAACCCGTCAAAAATGACGTACTTTTATTATATATTTTTCGCCCGCCTGCGTAGCGTAGTGTAACGTTAGTCATGGACATTATTAAATAGAGAATTATGATTATTTTGTTCCTTATACCTCATTATTTGAGCCATCTGGTAGCGTTAGTGACGGACATTTTTTTACATATAGAATTATATATTTAGATTATTGACCAATGACATATGCAATATGGTATTGGATGCACTTCTTAGTTTTAATTTTCATTTAAACTGAAATATTAAATAAATCTAAATATTAAAGTACTCCGCAGAGGGGTCGGAAAGAGGCGGCATTCCTGGCTTCGAAATATCCGGTATAAGAAGCGTGGAAGAGCTGTTCAATATAAATCAGCAATAAAAAACCCTCAAATTAATCGAATGTTCAATTCCTAGAGTATAAGTTTTATAGTACTCTGTACCTGTAGACTTTGTTTCACCTGCCAAGAATTGGTACACGGTAATTCTCATCACATCATGATTGGTGTTTCTTGAGAATTGTAGGGGCACCGTTTTGTATTTCGGTCCTAGTACCCGAGATTTATGGTTTGTTTCTTCGTAGGTTATTAAGCCATTCACAGAAAAACGCATTAGGCCTATAAATCTGAATGCATACCTCAGACAGGTAAACAGAGATGCCGCCATGTGTAAACACTTGCGCTTTAGGATGTGCCGTGGCGAGAGTCTTGTGTAGGTGTGAGGTGGAAACTACGTTCATTCAACAAGCACGCGGCGAAAATTAAATTATATTTTTATTCAAAAAAACAATTTTGTAATTAGTATATAAGCCCATCGTTTATGTATTTACATTGAATATTGACTATAATATATACCCTGAATGAATATATGAAGCTACAGTTGTAGTGAAACCCGGTCGGTAGGTACCAATACGAAAATAAAGTGATGTTAAAACAAAGGTAATTATTTTATCCATACAAATTGTACTTTAACGGTCTGAAATAGTGAGCAGTCTCAATTTGACTCCTTCGAAATGTAAGATGGAAGACCTGGCATGATCAGATAAACAAAATTTTAGAGGACGGCCCTGTTAAAAGTGTTAAAAAAGAGAGATTGTGAGAAAATGCATAAAAGTGGACGAGGCAAGAGTAGTGTAGGTACTAGGACAGAATAATATGGAATTCGATCCCATCTTGGAAACGGTGTGATGGTAAATTGGTAAGTTATTTCGACACGTTGGATCTCTGGAGATGACTGTTACATATCCCGTAAGCAACAGCGCTCCAACTCTATGATACTACACAAAAATTTTCTTTCTTCCAATACGTTGGCCACGGTAGTGTTAATATGTAAGCATAGAAAAGGAAATTATCTTGGACACAACCTTAGGATAACGAAGTCCTGGATGAACACCTCAGCAATGGATGCCTTGCATCTGGTTGAAGAAGCCATGGAGTAAGCTGTGAGGACGACCGAGAACCAAGACATGAGCCGTGTCTCATTTGATTTAAGGCCACAATATAAAATAAATATCTAAATCTAATCCGAATGAGGAAAGTTACATGTTTATTTCGCTTCTGAATAATCATATATGTACCTAACTCTTTATTAACCCTTGCACTTCGTGCTTGGAATCACTTTTTTTAGGCTGCCAGATCTACCTCTCTTCATTTTGTGGAGATCCTTTCTCATAAAGGACTTCCAGAAGGAAGGAACCATTGTTTTATCCATGGGTATACACAGAATACGACGTCAATACACTTTTAAGGTGTCAATATTTTTATTTATTTCTTTCTCAGAATTCAAGATTCACTCCTCAAAGATCTGTAGATAATATCAGAGATTGAGTATTTCAAATTTGATTAAAAAAAAATTGTGATCATCATTAAAATATAACTAATATGTATGTAATCTGTAAATAATAATATTTGATTATTTATATAGCGCCATTTTTGTGAAAATTTCACCTCAAGGGCGCTTAACACACAAAAAACTCTTACATACTAAAATCATAGAATATCAAAATGAGAAATAAAATGAAAAAGAAAAGAGAAAGAAAAATAGCTCGTAACATTAAATAGTAAAAGAAAACAACGAATATTAAAAAGGTTCTCGGAAGGATTTTGTAAACAAATGCGTTTTAAGTACTTTCTTAAATAAAGTCTCTGAATCCGTGTTTCTTATTAGGGAGGGCAAAGAGTTCCACGATTTGGGACCCGCCACCGCAAATGTAAGTGAGTGAAATTATAATTTTATATTTTACTATTAAGTTTTGAAAGTAGGTATCAGCATGATAGGTGAAATAGGTACTTAACAGTTAATACCAGGTAAGAGATTCCAATACTCTCGAA
Source organism: Agrypnia vestita (assembly GCA_016648135.1). Classification (NCBI taxonomy): domain Eukaryota; kingdom Metazoa; phylum Arthropoda; class Insecta; order Trichoptera; family Phryganeidae; genus Agrypnia; species Agrypnia vestita. Next base: position 117,937 of record JADDOH010000495.1, read on the forward strand.
ACTTAAGTAGTAAAATATAAAATTATAATTGAACACGCATAGTTTATGTTATTCACCCAATTTAATAATCATTATAAACAATCTCTACCACGTACACGTCAAATCATTAAATAATATAATATAAACAATATAAAGTTTTTTTTTAGATGAACGGACTATATTTCATTCTGGCCACACCTGTGGATGTGTTCTCTACAATGGACCTCTCAGGTACTGTATCCACATCCACACAGGCTGTGCACAGGTAGAATCAAAAGGCATTAACTGTGTTCCTCCTGTAGCCTTACCTCAAAGAAACCACCATAAATTAAAGTGCAATGACATTTTTTAAAAGGATAATATTTTTCTTACCACTACTGCCTTTTCATTGTAAAACGATCTCGTACATTTCATGCGAAGTAATCGTTGAATTATTACGAATGCTGGCATAAGTTGAAATGTAATTTTTTTTCTAAATAATTAAAATAAATATTATATATATATATATATATATTATTTGTTTTAATCTACTATATTTATTAATTACACCTACATGTTTCGGAAAAACCTTTCCATCGTCAGGGTGTTTTATACCTATATGTATGTCAAAATATCAAAATGAACTATGTCTTTTGTTTGGGTTTTCTAAATTAATTAAGATTTTTTTTTTTTAAATATTATTGCTGAAATTCTTGATCACACAAAATTATTGGAAATTATTTTAGAATTCGACGATGAAAAGGATTTCCCCAAATATGTAGGTGTAATTAATAAATATAGTAGATTAAAACAAATAATAAAATTTAAAATGTCAATCTACAAAGATGCTAAACCAATCGAAAAAAAAATGAATTAAAAATATATATATATGAAAAATAGGAAAAGCCCTCAATAATGACGGAAAAACCAAAAAATATTAAAGATCAACTAAAATAATAAAATATTATTTTTTTATCTAAAAATTACAAATAGACTGATGTAACTATCTACCCACATTTTTACCGCGTGTTGTTTTAATTTTGGGATAAATTTTTATGGTTGAATATTTCTGAAAGACAATTTATGTATTTAATAAAAAACAATTACGCGATATATACCTCAATCAAATCTTAACGTATTTTAAAATTTCGCATTTTATAATGTGTTTAATTATTATGTATTTATTTATTATTTATTGTATGTATTATTTATTATGTTTGTAAATAATGTACAAAAATAAAATTAAGTAAATAAATACTCATTTAGTAAGCAAATCTTTACCACAAATTGAATAATGGTTTATAAATAAATTACACATTTTTTCTTTCATCTGTCAATATTGATAGTTACATATTATGCAATTACATATTTAGTGTGATCGATCGCGTGTCGATCGACAATATTCCACGCTCAAAATTATTGTGACAGATTCGATATGAGCATTTGTTTAAAATGACGGATTGAAATATATAATGCTGCTATTTTCTAATAGACCTGTTTCATAATTACACAATGTTTTGCTCTTTGTAATAGATAACGAATCCAAATTTTCAATTTTTTGTTGTTTTACATTAGTATGTAGGCGGACGGATATAGGTACAAGAAAATTAAGATTATATCCGTATAACTTATTTTTTAATATTTACTTTTCATCATTCGAAATTTCCATACAAAGTATTTTTAATCAATAAGTTTTCCTTGAAGTCCTTTTTATCTCTTGTTGTACAACGCCCTACGATTCGTGTAAATTGTTTAATTTGCTTCCATCTACCTGACTGTACCTGTCGGACATTTCTGCACGGACTAGGAGTTGAATCCTATCTATTACATTCATCTCGACCTTACACACATTCTTAAACATTCGTGTTTCATTGACAAAAATCTGTAAGCTCGTCTCAAATAATTGAGTTTATCATATTGATGACATTTTCCACCATGATGAAAATATATTGAATAAATGTTATGCGACCTTGTATGACATCTTAGAATAATCGGCATTTAAATAATGGGCCAGCAAAAAAAAATTGTTTATCCCGAACTAAATTTAAAAATGGAAAAAGTCGTTATAAATTATTACTTATTATATAACTTTTTTACAGAAGTCATGGGTAAATTACTTAATTGTGTGTGATTTCTTTTCAAATGGCATAAGTATAAAATATAACAAAATACTTTCACTCTTTTATGCATATATAAACTTTAGTCACTGAAACAGCATCGTCATTGAATTACATTATGCAAATAAAAGTTTTAGATCATAGAAGAGTATGGCGTTCTGTCCACTCTGCCTACCCCTACGGAGAAATGGTGTGATGGTATCTTAAGTCTGGGTAAAGTATGTAACATCGCTATAAATAAACCATTGTGAAATTTCAAAATAAATAACCCTTTTTCGTCGGGGGCAAGTGATTGTACCTACATATAAAATTTATCGATATATTTTTTCAATTCGTATAGGTATCTAAAAACTTGGTTACTCTTATGTGAACCTGTAAATATTTTACATCTTCCTTAACTAGATCATGCAATACCACATTAAAAAAAAATGTGCACATAAGTAGGGATTACAATTTTTTATTTTAAATATTAGTTATCGTTTAATGCGCATTGAGGTAAAGTTCCACTTTATAAATAATGTAATGTTACTAATATTATTAAATAACTAAATATTTAACTATTTTATCGAACAATATTTGTGTTTTCCCACAGTTAGGAAACTTAAAAATGTATTCTAGTTAAATTGTTAAAATGCCTTACCACAAAGTTACCGCTAGTATTATTAAATAACATCTCCATTCATTGAAAGAAAAACGAAAGTGTTCGGTGATTCAATGAATTTTGATTCATGTTTTTAAATTGTTTTTACTAATGTTATTATAGTTTAATGCGGGGAGAAAGTTACCTGTATTATATAATATAAAGGAAGCCCCGTTTTCTACCTGCCAAACAACAAACAACAGATACCTTCGCATCTCAGGCGACTCGCCCACCTGCAATCTCGTCTCGCGGTACCTGTCCTTCTTAGTAAATTGATTTGTGGGTTCCGAGTGTCGAACCCCCAGTGACCTTTCTTGTCTCAGAGAAAAACGTTTCTTGGAAGAATTTAATCGCTCGTACGAATTCCGCACAGACACGTAATTAACCTTTTCCAGAGAAATTCACAGCTTTGACGCACGTGGTGCGGCTACCTATCCGTATTTATTTAGCTTTCCATTTAATGCCTTGGATTATAATAATTTCGTGGGAATTTCATACATGTGCATGCAGGTGTTAACTGTGTCATAATAAAAAAATAACCTGTTTGATATAAGAAACCACCGTGCTGTGGACATTAGTGTTTATTTTGTTGTATATAACTCACGTGTAATTATAACTTATTAATAAGATTACATAACATAATGCATGTATATTGAAATGAAATAATTATACAAATATTTTGAACAGCAATCTTCTTCGCGGTCTGTGGAATAATTGAACTGCTCGATTGCACAATTTAAAGTCGCTAAATAAATACTCGTAACTTGTGTGTTATGTACTTTAATTTCTGAATAAAAAAATAAAATGATATAGAATTTTTCTCGATCTATATTCTACATTATTTAGGCAAGTCATGGTAAGCCGCGCTATTTTGAGGTCGTAAATTGCGTTTGGACCAATTAAAAAAATACCTTAATATTATATACGTAGGTATATGATATTGATATTGTAAATGAAAATGTACCAATAATAACCAAAGTCACGTTAAAATTTAAAAAATATATAAATAATGTAAAAAATTAAATTTTTTAATTTTTATATTTTTTGCTATACGATTTTTTTTCTACATTAACATCCATTTTATAAATATTAAAGACGTTATATAGACGTCGATTAAGTAGTGTACCAAGATATAAGAATGTGACGTTCTATCCTCTCTGCCTGCCTCTGAGAGGGAAGGGCGTGATGATTAGTTATTTTTTCTATAAGATGCCGAAAACTAAAAAAAAATTAATATTGCTAATTGAGTGACGTAAAGTAAATGAAAATGTAGTGAAAATTTTAATCGTTAAAAAATCCAGTGAATAATTATTTAATGTATTGTCATAGGTACTTAATAAAGTATTATGTTTGTAAGTAGGTACATGATTTAGGTATAAATGGTATGCTAATTAGAGATTGACACAAATATGCATAGGTACCTATATCAAATATTGCATCGAATGTTTAATGTAGATTAGGAGTTTCTACGAAAATGAATATATCATTTATATATATAATCAATTAAGAATATAATTCTTTTTGGTGAGGTGTACACACACAAAAAATATCGATTTGTAAACATTTATGTACTATTGTAGAAAAAAAAATATACCTATATATATTATTAATTAAATAAAAAATAAAAATAAAGTATAACATTTTTTTGTATAATTTGGTTTAAAATATTTCTAATAATAAAAGATTTTTAAAATGTAGACTTTTTGTGCCGAGGTATTTAATTATTCAAAATAAAACTTATTTTAGTATTGTCTTTTATTATAATCTTCAATTTGTATGTTCTGGAATTAGGAACACTGAATTGACATTAACCGGTCGATTTAATATTATCACGAAGGTAGTCTATCAAACGGCAGCTCTCGGTACTTCAAGAAATAACTGAATTTATAGCTGATATCATAAATGTAAACTTTGTAAAAGTAACTGCCAAATACTTATAGTATAATGGTAGGTATATATACGTAGAGGCGATAGAAAAATAATATTGTAAGTATGTAAATCATATTTGCAACGGATAAAGCTTCAGCAGTTGAGCGTAGTTGGAAGATGTATCAATGCAGACGAGGCAAGGTTGTTTGAACAGGACAAATACCGATGGGGTATTTTGATTACCTAAAAATGTATATTTGAATAAATTATTTACCTCGAGGCACCATGACGCAAAATAAAATAAGTATGCAAAAAATAATGGAATAATAATATAATAAAATGACGTGTAACGACGCTGTCCGTGCACAGTACGGAGAGGAACGACACTCGATTCTCGATTTGCATTTCAATAATCCGCTCGGCCTACCGCGGGCCATGGGAAAAAATCAAAGCAGAAGCATTCCACCGAGTCAATTCAAAAATCACAATCGAGCTCAGAACAGGTAGTTTGCCCCCCGTTTCCCTCTCAGACGTCACAACGCCACCTTCCCATTGGCCGAGACGGCGCCTCCGAACGCCCTGGCGTTTAGATTCGGCGCTCCGATAGGTCCGCCGCTCAGTAGTGGGGGCCGTCGGCGCGAAGCTATAAAATGCGGAGTATGCGCCGCACACGTCATTCATCAGTCGACTGCCGAGTCGCGCGCGCTGTGTCAAGCTCGAGCTGTTCACTCGCGATACTATTGATCTGTCAATTTCGATAACAGAAACTGCGGGACTTTCGTGATTCTGATTACTCCGCTTGTGTTTGTGAGAAGTGTCGAGTGACTTATTTTTTTGAAACCATTTTTTGAAGATTACCCGCGATCCAAGATGAAGGCCATAACTGCAGTTTGCGCCACGGGAGCACCCGTACCCCCCATCGCCTCCGGGAGGGTGCAGAGGGCGAGGGGAGGAGAGAACGCCGAGATACAAATGTACCTGTCAAAGTTGCAAGACCTGGTGCCGTTCATGCCGAAGAACAGGAAAATCTCCAAGCTGGAAGTGATCCAACACGTGATAGACTATATCTGCGAGCTTCAGACTGCCCTGGAGACGCATCCTGCGGCGGGGGCCTTCGACGCTGCCTCGGTGCTGGGTCCTGTGCCGGCCATGGCGCCCCGGAGGCCTCTGGGCCCCCTGGCCCAGACCAACTCCCTGCTCACAGCTGCCCCCGCGCCGATGTCACCTCCCTCACCACACAATACACACACGGTAAGAATTTGTTCAAAATTAACTACATTTTCAGTTTGAACCGACCTTCTTCACACCATGGATTATTATTAACCGCCAGTATATCTTGTTTAATAATATTTCTTAGAAATAAAACTTCGTGTTTCATGTCAATCTACAAAAATACGTTAGTGACTATCCTGTTTACCAAATTTCATCAAACATTTTCCAAGAAGCAATTAGCCGCGATCGGTTGCCCAAGATCTTTCGATGTCCGGCGTGTTTTTCTCGCGATTCGGTTCCCTGTCATCTCGCGGTCCTCGCGGATGACGTATCACGTCTTCGGGCCGCAATCTTTGCACCTGCGGAGATGACGAAAACCGAAATCGCGGTTGTTTATCCGACAACACCTGCGAGTCTATTCCTTGCCAAGACTTCAAATTCGTTTCGAAAGTGGAAAGTGCCCGTATAGTTTTGTCACTTGGAACAAAAAATGTGTTCATTGCTACAAAAGTTATTGCACGCTTTGGGTCGTTGAAATTATCGTATTCTGTGCACATTCCACGCCATTAAATACACAACTTTCTACACTATTTATATTATCTATTATGTACATGTATGTTACACGTATATAATATTACTTACGTATACTTTTTTTAGTTTCTTTGATTTACAGGAAGCAACCTTAAAGTTTTTTATTGAATTGTGTAATACATTATAAAATAGAAAATACCTTCGTACTTATCATATTTTATTTTAATACAATGCTAAATAATTGATTTCAAAGTATACGTAATGTTAAAGAAACTTCTAAAAATTATAGTATTTACCTCTGTCTGGACTTTGATACGCAGTTTCTTTAATGTTTACGATAATTGACATACTAAGCAGCACATTTTTGTTTACGCCGCGATTTATTATATTTTTGGTCAAGTTTGACACATGTACAAAAAAATTACCACCGAGAAATGAATCTTGAATACAACGATATAAAAATTTCGCACACAATATACGAGCAATATTTTAGTTGGTAATGCATCTTAAGTATAGCAATAAAAAAATATATCCGAAGCAAATTTTTACACATTTATAAACTCTACAGTTACACGAAACTTTAATATATGGACTAAATTATCTATTTTTTTTATTATTAACATGATGCTTTTAATTCATCCCCATCTAATTGATATATTTGATTTGATTCGAGACGAATAAAATGATGAAAACCATGCAGTAATTTTGACAAGGTTTCAGTCATTGAAATAGGTTACTTTCTTGATACTCCAACGTTTTACAGAAGATTGTCAAAAACATTATGAGAAGATGAAATGCAAACTTTGATTATTTTCTATTCAAAATTTATTTTTTCGTCTTCTTTTTTCTCCCGAAGTCTTATCCTAACTTAATCTCGAACTAGTGCACGGCAGTTAAACGGATTATTTGATTTTCCGTTGAAATAAATAATTTTGTCCGTTATCAGATTCGTAAGTATACAAGATCGATCCGACCCTGCCGTCCGATCTGGAGTTGGCGCCGACAACTTCTCGGATGACCATAACAAAAAACATAAATCTATCGGGCGCAAGTATGGGTGGATCCACCCACGGAGAGTCGGCAGCGCGCACACCAGCGCAGCGCCAGCGCGGCCGTGCAAGGCGTGTTTGTTTTCAATGCTATCCGTCGGCCTCCCGGGTAATTGCCGTGGACACCTGCGCGGCTGCGTTTAACATCATTTACATACAGGGAGGGAGCAGCATTCAGGATTGTTCAGAATCATATCAGTTACCGTTTGTTTCCTTTATGTTATCTCCGGCTTGGACGCGAGCGCTTAGTCAATACGCAATATTCCTTATAGGGCACCGTAACGGTCATCTCGTACTGAAAATCTCAGAAAGAAAAAACTTTCAAATCTTGTTTCCACTTATTAACAACCGCCATTACTAAACAGTGGTCGCTCGGGTTGTTTAGGCGTGTTAAGCGAATGAATGAGAAAAAAAAATGTAAAAAAGATAATATTTGATGCATGTGATGACGGCGCCAGAAAGAGAGGGCAGCCGCGAAAGACGTGGCATGACCAGATTAACCAGATACCAGGAGATCGTTGTGTTAGAAGTCTCAACTCAAATCGTCTTTCTTGGTATTTGAAGATGTTATGCTGTAAAACAAAGAAGAGAAATATTGAAAAAAAATATGAATGTCAATGAGTGTGTCAGGACAGAAGAATGTGGCGCTCCATCCTCGTCAAATGGCCTATTGGTAAGTAATTATGGCATTACTATCCTGCGTTGCCCGAAATTTTTAAACTTTCTAGTATATTTTAGTTTCTTATTATCTTTCACTTAAAATGCTGTCAATAAATTTGATGTTTGCATGAAAGAAAATAATAAATACTCTTTTTTCTTATTGAAAAGCGTAGAACAAACTATATGCCGTTTTATTTATTGATTGTCAGTTGAATATTTCAAAGCTTATCTAATGACTAAAATGGCATTGCAAGCTATAAATATTTGCATTGACCTAGAAATTCCAGACGAACATTTCGACAATTTTGGCTTAGCACAAACGGATTTTCCGCTTTATAATTAAGATATCCGGATGTCCTAAATAACACAGTCATTATGCAAAATTCTTCTCATTTGTGTAACTGTTCTTATCATTCGCGAGTGGTATTTTGATTCCGGTTATTCCGATTCCGCAACGTGGAACCTTTAATCGTCACCGTAATATTCATGGCTTCTTTTCTTTCTTAAAGGTCTTTGCGAGACCTGATCAGTTAACTCTGTATTTTTATCTTAATTGTGCGCGAGTTGAATTTTCCAGCCACAGGCAGCCCTGGCGGCCCGTGGGAGCGAACCGACCGGAACAGCGGTCATTATTGAATTTGTAAAAGCTCGATAAGAAAATTACCTCGCGCAATCGGCTAAGTGTCTTCCCTGCCCGTTAAGAAATGTCTCATTACCCGCTTGCTACCTGGTTATTTTATTTTAATTTCTTCTTCTTCATTTAGACTAGTGTAATGTTGGAGCTGTGACCATTCTGGTAGTAGGCTCTGGAAGTCGTTCTATCATGTTTGGAACCTTCAAATTTCTTACGGAACCTGTTTTCATCCACCCTTCTTTGAAACGTGACGAAAATATCTGTAAATTCGGAGCCGTATAGTCGAGGCTGGTCGCTTCTCAATGTTTTTTTGAAAAAACATCGCACAGTTGCAATTTAAGTAAATTTGGCGTTTTGTCGAATGCAGAAGAATAATAGTAGCTTGTTTAGTGGCCGGCAGGGAAGAGTAATGCTCACAGGTGGCGCCTTGTAGCCGCGCCCGCGGTGCATCGCGGCGGTCAACCGGCTCTATTCTCGTCGCCATCAATCTGGGCATTAAATCCTCTCGCGGGCTGCCCAGGGACGTGATGGAGAGCGCGGGGCTGGCGGCCATTGTGTCCGCCGAGCTCGGCGGGAGAACAGGTGTCGGGGGAGACGGCCCGACGTCGGGAGATAAATCTGGACGCGAATTTACGAAACGGCCGCTGCAAATCGGCCGGCTCTCGTTCTTCCCCTTTGGCGTTGTTTTCCTCGCGGTACAGATTTACGGCAACAGCTGTGTCGCGAGTCCTCGACGGCTCATTTGCGGCTCGACTCGAACAGCCGAACGGCCGTATCTGTCTTGTCAGCTCGACTTCGGGAAAAGATCTCGGTGTTTAATCGTCGTTCTCGAGAAAAGAGATGTCGAGCCTTAGAAAAAAGACAATGACGAGAGCGAGCGCGCCCCGCCGCCGACTGGCGTTTCCAAAAGCGTCCATCCCGCTTCATCTCGAACCGCTTTTCGCTTTACTTTTTTCCGCGGCGGCTCCATAAATCCTCGCTGCGAGAATGCATTAAGCGGCCGGCGAGCCCCGCGAAGGTAGCTGCAGGTGTTCGGGCGCGGAATGCGCGGAGGGGACCGTGCCAGACCCGGGATTGAACATTTTTCATCTAATTACGGCCGATTTATCATAATTCCGCCGACAGCGGCGCGGCCACGGCCCGTCGCAAATCGGAACTCGCGGACTTTGAATAAATTAATACGATCCCCGAATAACGCCGCAAGTCTACCGAGACCGCGATAATTGACTAACGCTCGCCCGAAATACTTTAAAATTAATAAGTGGAAATAACTGTAATTTGTTGCCAGTCGTCGCGGTAAATCATAATTAATTTTCCAGGGCGGCGTATTTAATTCGCGGTATTTCCGCGCTCGCTTCACCTGTTCCTCTCGCCGGGCCAGAGATCAAAGTGGTCCGGTTTAACCTGTGACATGTTGGCGACAACTGGCCGAGCGACGCCGACGCCGGTGAAATATGGCGGCCGCGGCGGGCCGTCTGCCGCGGCGGCGGCCGTTTCGGAGGAAACCGACTAAATGCGGGAACCTCTACATTTCTTCTCAAACGCGCGTTGCATCTGTTCTTGTTCGTCAAGCGCCCGGATTTTCTACGCGCAATGTCCCTTTGAAGAATGTCACGCGTATTTGCGAAGCGGAACAACCGAAGGAAGATGAAACCTTCGTCTCGGAAACGGTCGTGGAGGACGAAACAGCAGCATCCGAGGTGAGAATGACGACGCAACCTCAGTCGGAATAAATGAATAGGAATTATCGCTGGCGCCGTCGAGTGGCTGGGAATTAATGGCTGTTCGGAGATTCTTGGATTATTACTGGTAGCTCGACGCACGATTACTACTCGATTAGTTACGCGATAGTCCTAGGTACCTAGGAAATTGAGAATGCGTGATATCACGATGCCTACGAATATTTTTAGAATCACTTTAATTGAGAAAATAAATCACTGATTAAAATTCTTACAGAATACGTGACACAATCAATATTGTAACTATTTTCAAACTAAGCTAAACGCTTGTAGAATTAAAATAATTCTAATAACTTTCTGGTGTTCTGGAACGAATCACCGATCACCAGATCACTAACGGGCATCTTAACCGATAGACAAATGTTTTATTCTACACCGTGTGATCTAAATAAACTGGACGGGCAAATAACGCCCCTTTGACCGCGATAAATAAACACAACATTGCGTTTTCATATAATATGTGAAGAGTGATTATACTATTTGTACTGACATCCGTGAGAAGGGTATCCGTGATAAATGCCAGACTTTATACCTGGCTCACCTTTGAGTCTGACAATCGGCCTCGCGCGCATGTGTCGCTCTCGGCCCCGGTATATTTAGCGTATGAAGGAGATCTTCCTAGCCCGGGAGACATCCTCCGGACCGCGAGCAGGAATGATGGGACGCACGTGTTCGTGTTACCGGTATTGTGGGACAGGCGCGCGGTCTTTGTTCGCCGGGCAAACAATGCTTCTCCCTCGCTCGCCACATTCTGCACGGAGAATGGAGAGTGGAGAGACGCCGCCTTGGAGTGAATAATGATTGCGAAGGTAAACATCAATGCGTCTTTTGCCTCGGAGCCGACGTTTCTAAGAATCTTAATGTTTTACTTTTTTATCCGACTGGTCCCGCGAGCTCAAATTAAAAGTCGCACGTTACAGCGATGAACGCGAATCGAGATTAATTTATTAATTAGCTACACCTAATTCTCGGATTGTAATATTTCGAGACAAAACAGACGGGACATTCGTATGCAAGCAGTCATGAGAAATATCAAATGTTATTAGCGGAAATATTGCCTTTAAATTAAGAAATTAGTAAATGCATGTAAAGCAAACTGATTTCTATCGATATTTTTTACATGTAGGTATGAATGTTCAAAGAACTCAATTACTGGATTTTGTCCACGTATGGATATTCATTACGTAAGATAATTTTGAGAAGAATTGTACTTACGATGGAATTGGTGAACGTTGCATTGTGTAAAAGTTCTCACTTAAGCCAGCTCGTACTGGTTATAAGCCCTGTGGCCACCCTAAGACTTCGCACATAAATAGCATCGTTTTTGTGAGACTTTTAATATTTTAGTGCGTACTTCAAAATTGAGAATGTTTCAAAAAAAGGATAATTGAAGGCATAATAACGCAAACAATGAGAATAGTCCCGAGTTTCATCTGCTCGTAATAGGTACTCCGTGACTACGTAGTTTTAATGCAAGTACTCGAACACGTAATGGCCGGTACAATATGGCAAATGAAAGTGAGATTTAATGATCATAATTAATCATTTCGCGAATCTTCAATCTCACTCTGTTGCAATTAATAATTCTTCGAGATAAAACGCTTGTTTATTTTCGATCGGCTCTGACGGGGCACAAAATTAATGTCTAATGCGACTGGAAAACCTGTTCGACGGTGACATTGCCTGCAGACAAACCACAAAAATCTCCACTAGGCAAGGCCGTCTGAAGAGCGTTAAACCGCGCCGGATGACCACATTTTATATCGAAATTATAAATGGACACATAAAATATAACGCCGTTCCGTGATGTACTCATTTCTTTTTTTGAGTAATTTATGCAAACGACGTTTCAACGCGATTCTCGTTAATATTAGGCAATGTAGTCGGATTAGGAATTCGCGTATAATTAGGGTAACGCAGTTGGGGCAACGAGCGTGAGCGAGGATCACGATATCCGTGAGCGAAGGCTGGGGCAATCTCGGGGCTGGGTACTCAAATTGAGAGATGTACACTTCTCGCGTCGTACTTCGAAGATGAACTCGAAGCACTCATCTTTATTTCTTGCGGGGAAATATTACACAATCTTTATTTTTTTAATTTATAATTTAACAGGCCATTAACAATTTGAAGACAACGTAGGCATAGTCACCCATTCGTTGTTACTCTGATATTAGTTCCTCTCAGCAAAGCGAACCAAGAATTTTATGTCACCATTATGAAAAAAAAAAAATTAATTTCATAAGCATTACTTAAGAAAGCGACAGATTCATTATTTTGATTTTAAATTATATACCGCAGTAACAAATGCTCGATAAATGCGTTTTGTGCAATGTAACTAACTATCAATCGTAACGTGTCATAGTATATTATATACGCGATGTAAAGTTTTACAGACATGTAAACAGTTAATATAGTGTACTATCAAAGATAATATAATTTAAAAAAATTAATAGAAATACGGACTTAAATTGCTGGAATAAAGTATCATAATACGTTACTATAAAATTTTCAATAAAAAGCGTACTTTATAAATATAGAAGTAGATATCTATGCAGGGACATTGAAGTAAAATATATAATAAACTCATATATTTCCACAATATATTTTCGCAGTCTCCAAAGACATCTCGCAAAAAAACTCGTGCTTTTAGATCTGAACGGGCTTTTCGATATTTTTTACTCGAAAGGCATAGATGTTCGTTCGCGTTGAAACACTCAACGGTAGTTGGTTCAGTTAATCGTGTTGGATTACGGACAGCAAGTCGTGATTCACGACAAAGTAAAAAACTTCACGTCAAATGTAATGAAATCTCAATCAGCAGTAGTGCTTAATTTTTTTTTGATCTATGTGTTCTTATTCCCACTTATTATCAAGAGAGCATTTTTGAGAAACTTGCCATTGCGATAAGTGACAACTTGTCATGCATTGCGGTATTGAACCGCCTGTATGTTGTATGGACTTTGTCATTAGGGTGAAAGCGGTAACGATATCAATAGATGAGCGTTCTTAATACAATGAAATCCGGTTATTGTAAACATGTATAATTTATCACTCGGCTATTGTTATCATGGACATGTTTCACGACAATATCAAACATTTGAAAAATATACATTTGCTTACTTAGTTCTATCCTTACCATGTCCACTCCACACACACTCCATACACCGAAACTCGTCATAACACCTTGATAAGCTAATACACCATCCAAGTGGGCTATGAATAATGAAATATATTGTATTTTATAAGTTACCATGTTTGTGTTATATATTCTGATTATATATAATTATCTCAAATTTGAAATACCAATCTGACATTGTGTGGTGCATTTTATTGGTACATGATTCTGCAACTTATGCGTTGTATTCTGAAACGCTTCTATGCATGTACTGTATTGTACCAATATATATATAAAAAATAAATAAATAGGTAATTAGTCGGTCCAAAAACTCACTATATAAATTTTTTAATTAATTTGCTTACTTCTGATAATTACACTTGAACACGAAATTCTAGAAATTCACGAGAATTCTTAGAAAAATCGTATAAAATTATCCTTTTTTTCGAAACTGTAGTAAACATAATGAGTGTGCTTCTTATGTATACATCCATCCATAGGTTTAGTGCATAAATGTTACTCGAAGGGAAATGACGTATCGACAAGCTTTCTTCAATGGGTGATTAGATAATGATCAATATATTGTATCCTGTCCGCTTAGTGTTATAATCCGGTAATTGAAATCATGATTTCACTGTAGTTTTATTTATTAAATACCCGACAGTGGCTAACGGCGCCTGACCCGACTTTACCGCTCTCTTTAGGTAGTCATTGGCATCAAATGCACGTATCTTGACAATACCGTTTACATTCAGCTGCAGGAAGTTAAGAAACATGTTGCTAGTCAGAGATTATCGGGAAAAATGTAGCAACCGCAAAACGTCAATGTCGGAAGTTGTCAGAAAAATATCAACATATTACAGTCTGCTAACAAATCCTTGATTTTTTGCTATCAAGCAATTTTAATTGCGGGTAAGGTCACTATTTACAAATGTAATTACGCTTCGATTCTATTGTTTTTTATCGATACAAATGCAGCTGGCTTTATTTCATTTAAAAAAAAGTCCTTGAAATATATCTATTCAATTTATCTGTACCTATTTATAATTATTGAACTCGGATACATGTAGAATAAATACCATAGTATTACAGCCCCCAGAATCCGCAAATTAAGCGCACTGGCGCGCTCTTTATATAAATTGACAGCGTGTAATCTGCGTTTTTTTTCGGTATTTATTTGTACCCGCTTGTGGCCGATTGTAATAATATAAATCTTAATTTATTATTTGTGAGCCTCGTTGATGAAAATTCCAAACCCGCATCTCGTCCCATAACGTTTATTGATATAAGTGGCGGCTATTTATTTCTGTCCAAAATGCCGCTCTCCCGACGCACATGGCATTAAGGTCTCGTGCGAATGTAGCTAAATATTAGGCGAGTATACCGGGAAAATTGACTAAGTCGTATTTATTTGACCAATTCATTGTGCTAGAAGATATCTTATACTAGAAAAAATATGCAATTATATTCCCGAAATATATATAATAGATCAAATCAGTCTATGTCTATGAACATCTGCTACATAAAAAAATAGACCACGTACCTAGGTCACTACACTTTTTACTACAATTTCTATGAAATAAATCAAAATAAAATATATTTTTCTTTAATATTATCACAATTATTTTCATATTATTCGCATTTTAATATCCTCAGATAAACATTTCATTAATTAAAACGTTCAGTTTTAATTTGCCAACAAACTAGTCTTGCAGTTGGCCACTTTTCCCAGTATGCTCACGATTAGTCCCCGCGAAAGTGGCTAAATATTAGTGTCCGCGATGGTTCGACGACTTTGTATTTAATTACAAAATCCTAGGTAAATTTACGAGCGATAATCATCAAGTATGGGATTTGCCCACCTGACATATCGAGGAAATATCACCGTTTTTATCCGCCATGTTGTAACTAGCCAGCGCAATTAAACATCTGTTGGAATATTTATCTCCGTAATGGCCGCAGCGTGTCGCACGGCGAGATACTGTCAGCGGATCGATCAGACTATGAGCGGCGAACAGTTGTCGAGTCTACGAACAGTTGTTCGTTTAATTCTGTTGCGAACTTTTCGGCCAGGTGTTCAGCTCGGTAGGTACCTACCCACTCGCGTATGAAACCAAATCACGGAATCGCGCTGCAAGTCCCCGATGGCATAAAAATCTGTCCGATGCATGAACATCTGGCGGCTATCGCTGGTGAGCGCGCATTGTGCGCGACTATCTCAGTGTGGGCTTTCAGTCGGAAATCAAATTTGTATGTTCACTTTGGTGGCGCAATAAAAACATTTGCTTTGTTTTTTCCTTTATCGACAATTCATTATTTTTTGGATTAGAAAAAATCGCAAATTTTAGGTAAACATTTTTGTAACTAGTTTTAAAGTCAAATCAGAGATTTTAAATTAATATTCTTTTTATAAAATGCTTCACAAATAAATATACAAAAATTCTTTCAAAATCAGTCGTGAAATCGATACTCTTTGCCAGATATGCATATATACGAAAACATGCCGCTCTGCATGCTCATCATACGCATTGTAGCACTTTGGTTTATAATCCTTTTGTATGTATACAATAATAGTTTCATATTTACTTTAGCGCAAATAATAAAAACGCATTTTATTGAGATATTGTCATTTTAGATCATATTTCTATGAGTCCAAACAAAAATTGATTATTTTATTTATATTCATTTATCGTAAAAATTTCGCAATACAATAAATGTTTACTTCTGATGCACTGTTCCATATTACGGACCCAGTAGTTTTTTTTTTTAATAAATATGTTTCTAATTGATTCGCCTAATTGTCATAAATAAAATATTTATGCAGAAACGTGGATTGTAGACTCTCGTTTTATTTATAAACCCCCTAAATACTTTCACCACGTGTGCATTTATCAAAGCTTCCGAAAAAAGGACTAACCGAGTTCACGGCATCATTTCTAACAAATGATTATTTCCTCCGTGCACGTGGCAATGTCAAAGAGGAATATATTTATCCTCTCAGCTTCCACACTCGGCGAGGGTGACAACCTCCCGAAATAGGGATGGACACATGGGCTGAAATACCCGCGCACCGCCGGGGCCAACGGCGCACGTGGGCCGCTCTTACTGGACGCCGACACCGTACAGGCGGAAACTATTTTTTTTAAATTTATTTATTTATCTCTATTTTGATTCATGCTGGTAGGATAAGGAGCCGCTCATCTCAATAGCAATTATCTGTGCCAACATGAGCAGCTTACAATGTAGTGAGAGCAAAATAATATAAAAATATATAACACAATAACTATAAAATTAATCAATTAATTGAGCATGGTAAAAACAGTAGATATTATTGAATACCCAAACAATAGCAAGTTAAAAAGAATATATTATATTATATAAATCGGAACCACCGTTCTATTTTCAGGGTTTAAGTACATTACAAAATATGGACATTTTTTTGCATTTTTTTTTGTGTGTAGGTAGGTACCTGCCATATATATAACATTATTTTTAATATTCAAAACTGTTTTGTCTGTTACTAGTATTTTTTTTTAAATAATTTAGATTTTTAAAAATAATTTCATTATGATATGGTTGGTGTTACCAAAACATGTAGTGGTTTAATTTAAACCAATTGATTTTGTATTTAATTTAATCACCCACTCGCTTGCACAAATATAATAATTGTTTGTTTTAGATAAATAAACAAACAACACGAACAAAGTTTTTTTTATCGTGATCAGTTTTTCTTCAGTCTTGTTTTGGACCGGGTGGTTAAAGTACACGTTTTGTGCACGTGCAAAGGTTGATGATAATGAAAGGCGTTCCAAGATGGCGCTGAGGCAGTGCAGGAGTCTCCAGGTTGTGCGCGCCGGTATCTGGTCGTGTTACTCCGCGCTGACGAGACAGCCAGCGCAGCTGCGTGACCCCAGGGTCGGCCGGCGCCAGTCCTTGGCCACGATACCGTCTGACCACCGCACCGGTGGAGAGACAATACAATTACTCGCGTTATATCGCGCATTCCATTGTGCTGATTCGCTCCGAAGTCCGCCGCTTAACCCTTTGTGCCGACAGTATTATGACCATCCATTTCGAAAATCAAACTGACTTCATATTAAAAAGAATACCTACTTTTAAAAGAATATTGCTTAATACTCCACATTAAAAATATAGAGATATCATTGCCAGCTGCGAAATCTATGTATACTGTTACATATGAAGGACTACAGATGTCTCTTTCATAGTCCCTTCAAGATTTCAATTTGGAACATATAAACAACTTTCAAAAATTTTAAGTGTGTATGTTATTACAATGGAACTAGTGATTGCATTGTAGAACGTAGAGTTATCACTTAAAAACGGTTTTATAATTAATTTTTATATTTAAAAAATCCTAGTATTTGACTGTATAAATTTTAAAAAAATATTACTGGCGGTTAATTTTATTTCTTAACTTGTGACATTTTGTTTGTTCCAAATTGACAAATTTTATGACCAAATATGATTTTTTCCATGAAACGATTAAAAAATTTAGAAAAACCATATTTTTTTAAATATTTCAAATGCTCTTATGCTACCTATATATTTATTTATTTATTTATTCATTCATTCATTTACGCCTAAATAGGCTTTTACATATGTAGGTATATAACAGTTATTTGCAAAAATAATATAAACAGAGAGAAAAACAAAAAAAAGAAAGTGTGTATAATTTACATTATGGCGGAATGAAGCGCTCTCAGTATCGCGCCCCTATACTGTGACAGGCCAGAACCAAACACGTCAGCTATGTTTGTATAATTGTTACCTAACCTGTGTATTCTAGGTACTAGCGAGTTGTAGTGAGCATTTGTTCTAGTATTGTCACAGTAAAAAGGCGTCGGCACTCGAGTAGTTCGACTGGGTACATGGAACATTATTAAGGACAAAATTTCAGGGCTGTGGTAATGCGAGTTTACAATTTTATATAATAAAATCAGATCGGATAAAACTCTCCTGTCCGATAGTGGCAATAAACCGGTAAAATATAATAAGTTTGTATAGTTAAGATTTTCTATTGGGATATGGAGACGGAAATTTATGTAGCGTAAAAATTTATGTTGAATTCTTTCTATTGTATGAACATGAGCATTGTAATAGGGACACCAGATAGATGAGTTGTATTCGATTTGACTTCTAACAAGAGAACAATAAAGGAGTTTGACCGTTTGAATATTTGTGAAGGAATTACAAGAGCGCAGAACAAAGCCAAGTGTTTTCATAGCCTTGTTTGCTATATTATTGATATGGTTTACGAATGATAATTCCTCGTCAAATAAAATGCCAAGATCATTAATTTCAGTAACGGTTTTCAAGGGAGTGGCATTAATCGAGTAGTTAAAAATGATAGGATTTTTAATTGTATGAAAGCGTATAATTTGGCATTTGTCAATATTTAGAAGGAGTTTATTAGTGCTGCACCAGTAATTCAGATTGGCCAAATTAAGTTGGATCTTTTGGCAATCTTGAATATTTCGTATCACATTAAACACTTTCATGTCATCATAAAAAGTATTAAATAAAATTACGTGTAAGCATTGGTAGTTAAAACAATATTTATCATCAATTTCGCTTTTGAAGTCTGTCTGTCATTTGCATAAGCTAATATGACCTTAGTACGTTCGTTATAAAATAAAAAATTCAAATTATTTAATACTTCCGCGATAAAATGCTTGGAAACGGTTGGTCGTGACGCATTACAAAAGGCCGCCTGCCATCCTCTACTCTTACCGTAAAGTGCTTCAATACCTACTAGTCAATGTACAAAATTCGTCTGTTCCCCTTCCCGGCGACGTGGTATATGATATTGAAGCCCCGGGTGAGATGCCGTGAATAGATCATTGCTATTCCCGGGAACACGTGCGAAATTACAAAACATCCCTTTGTTGTGCACGTGTGGTCGGCTTGGCCACTGATTATTGCGCTAGCTCATCCAAAAGGTTGCGTTCCATACTTATTTCATTTTATTAATTTGAAAAGTACCTCGCTGCATGATTTATTTAACAGTAGAAAAACGTTATAATTCCTTTAGATACTTACTTTCAACCAGATTTAGCTGAATATTGTTCAATTATTGAAATATTCAAATAATCAAACGTAAATGCAGCGGATACAGAAACAGGGTTTCGCGAAAAATGATATTTTTTTTATTAGTATTATAGGGTGTCTTCGGTAGATATCTATATATTCATTAAAAACAATAGTTATAGCGTAGTTTTTTTAACTTTCTGTATTACCATAAAAGTACTTAAGTGCATTATAAAGATAGATCGGCAGAAAAATCCATATTTTTCACATCTAGTACATTTTTGCACGGATACAATTCCACGTGGCTAGTACACGGGCGCCGATAATATGTATTGTAATAAAACAAAATATTGACTTTATTTCTGTTTTAAAGTAATCTGATATCTGCGTCGCACAATGAAATATGATACCTAATGGAAGTGATCGAGTTATATGTATTACCATTTTTGCAATTACAAAAAAAATAATTGCCAAAAGCGTATTAATACCCGTCCCGCACTTAGTCGTAAGCCGAGCGAACATAAATTGATACCGTTCCCGCACATGATGTGTTAACATAACATACGTAGATACTTAAAAAAGCGATTTATCCAATAATGCCTTATGGTCTTGTTCTTCCTGATTAAACGTTCTCCGAATGGTGTTGATATGATACCCGTGGAACAATAGAGCACTGCCGGGAAGCCCCCCCCCTCAGGGACACCCCCTCTCCGTGCGCAGTAAAGAGCGCAGATGCGCCGCACAGATGTCCAGGATATCCCCATTACGTTCACTTAGTTGACAAACCAAATTATCCAATATGGGCTCTCATGCCGGTCTGAATAAAATCACATTTAATTTGCATCATACACATTTATTTATTTATGTATTAACGTCCTTATGGACTTGAAGACCGCCGTTTTACTTATGGATAACATTTTTATCCGACAATTTTTTTACAGCGTATTAATTGTTCATGCAGATGGTCGTTGAGCTGTAGGATTTTTTGCTAACTTACACAACAATGAGTTGAATTGATCCGAGACTCACAAGCGGTTCATTGAGCTATTCCCGGGAATGTTGGGAAGATTCAGGTGCAGGCCTTCGGTCGCTGTCCTCTGTGCTCCGGCCGGGACAATAGCCCATAGATCCCGAAGGAACAGTTGTTCCATCCCACGTGTGGGATATTTTTTGACTCCTCTATTCACACGATTCCCTGTGTGCCCGCGTTCAGGCCGCGCCGAGACGACGCAACAAGGGGCACATTTAATACGGGTATTAGTTTGATCAAACAAATTCGGGATGTCAATGAATAGGTTAAAATGTTTAGGGGAACACCCTCTGGCACATCTGACGCCGGATCCGTTATGGACTGATTATTATTATTGGACATGAATTCATTACATTTATTGTATCAAAAGCTTGTAGAAACAAGCCGTTGCCTCGATGTTGACTCGTCACTCAAATTATCAACAGGTTTCAGACACATTTTTCTCCGCCATTAAATTACTGCAAATCTCCTTATTTTTAAAAATATAAATTTAAAACTGAAGTATAAAATTGTGACATTTCCTTGCTTCTTACATTTTTACATACCCATAATATTACTTATATTTTTACTTCTTTTTTACGAAATTTCATAGATCTAATGTATTTTTTTCTTTTGTTACAGAATCCCGAGAAATCGTCACAACAGGATAGGCCACTCTCGTGTTGAACTACTGATATAAAAATATAATTTATAAACCTCGTTTTAAAATATAAATCGCTTATATTTAAATCATCGTCGCACGGAGTGGACTTTGATATCCAAACGATCCAGCGAAGAACTGACAAGAAGTGATCGTCGCTGGACCATCCAGCATCAAATGTTTGACCACCATTACTGAGATCATCGTCATCATCATCTGCATCATCATCATCATCATCATAATTTCATCGGGTATCACCGGCATTTAACATCGCGATTGTGATCGGAGGCGACGTTCGCGTGTTTAGTTTTACAATATCATTCTAATAATCGTGTATTATTTCTCCTATAGCCGATCTCGTTTTTCGATAAACTTAATAATTATTAATATAAATAATGCACGTGGAATGTGGAGCTTAAAACTGAAATGAGAGTGTAACACTACGAGGGAAGATTGGGCGAACGAATGGTTGTTTCTAGTTAATCTTGGGACAGTTGCAAACTACTATTATGTATTAAGTTTGCTAGTTTGTCGTATTTATGTTCCAACACGTCTACTTTTTAAACTTCTCGGGCATTTTATCGTTTAACTATTGTATAATGCCACTCATCAAAGCGATTGGCGGCAAGTACTCGTCAATGGTTTAATTATTGGGGGAGTTAAATATTTTATTGTGTTAAAGTAACAGGAGCGGAGGATTGGAGAGGAGAAAGCTTGTTGAAAGTACCTGTTTCAAGTCGCAATGTTACTTGTTTTATATGGTTTATAATATCTATATATTTTACTCTTACATTTTCATCTGCTTGTGTTTTTGGTTTCCAAAATTTGTAAAACAAAATGTTTAATAAAAATATATTATATTTGACTCATTCGAAACTTGTACATTCAATCAGAAAAGTATACGGAAGGATGAAACAACTGCTTCAGTACTAGAAACATCGTTCGGTTGAGTGTACTAGAATAACAAAACGCTTTTAAACATTTTGTTCTGTGATTTCTTTTTATTTGTTCTGTAAAAATTAAAACCTCTATAAGTTTATTAGTTTTAAGGACTGTAAATATTGTAAGTAGAAAAGAATTTAACGATTTTAATTCATTAATTAGTTACAAATATGAAATTGCTTTAATTATGATTTATAAATATTGTAATATAGAAAAGAAAAGAAAGGAAATAATTAAAATTAAAAAAAATACTGCACACTTGTGTGCAAACAAATTTCTCATATCAATCGAATTATTGTATTTGATACCGCAGATTTTTTGAATTACCTACTGGACTGGGAAAAAATATAAAATATATTGCACTACTATAACCTGACTTTTAAATTTAATACCCTTCTATCCTCTTCCGAATACAACCTTACTGGTAAATAAATCTCCATGTATTAATAAAAGTATAAACAACTTAATTTCATTGGAGCAGATTTCGGTTTTACATCCACTATAAGGCATAACAACACATTGTTTTATTTAAAATTGCAAACAAATAAAGTTTTTTAATGATACATTGTAATAAACTTACTATGGAAATTGGAAAAGGTTGTTAAAGAGTTAATAAATTATTGATGAAAATGTCGAATATAAAAAAAAAAAATTGTTGGTATTTTTTTAATTTTTATTGAATAACCAATTGCTCCTCCATAGTTATGTCACTGAAATTACAAATTTAAGTTAATGGTGATAAACAAAGTGCCATTTACCTCGCTCCATTAGTGCATACTACCACGCACCCCGCAGCCTTCAGTTGTCATGGAAGCAACATCCATCAACACAACAGCTGTATCGAGATTAGTTACCTAATTTAACCACAGAAGACTATGTGTACACCTACGAGAAACGTAAGACAGAATATAATATTTTACTGTTGCGTATCGAAAACCATCTTAAAACAAATAACATAACACAAATACAATAACAACTGTAACAAAATTATCTGCAACAACTCATGTTCAAACATAAAAAAGACGTGAAAAATTTACGTGTTATATATAATCATCAACATCTAAAATGGCACAGCCACATTAGCGAATTCATAACACTAAGAATATTTATAAGATTGAGAACCATTTCACTAATTGCATTATTGAGTGAGGAACAGAAAGAAGTGAGGAGTAAGGACGACTTTTAAAGTAATATTAAAAAATAAAACTTTCGTTACACTCTTCTCAAAATTCTCAGTTTCTAAATGAAATATTTACAAAAAGTCTCTATTTTCCAATTATTACATAAAAAAATATGTATGCAAAACTTTAAATAAAAAACCTTACGATTGCAAAATACTAAATAAAAAAAATCAAACAATATCAGAAATAAAAAAATTCAATAGCCTCCTTAGAGAAATTAAGAAGATAACTGAGACAGCATCTAAAAAAGAAATTAAAAGAACACTACAAAAATACAATTAAATAATATCCAAACAAAAAATAATAATTTTAAATATATCCAAGCACGACAGCCTCTTTTGCAGAGATATAGCGATAATATTTATGTAGGTACTAGCCGTACGTACACCCGTGAAAAAATCACGGAACACGAAATGGTTCGCATCTTTGGTAAGCCCTAGTATATTTTTGACGGTCCAACTGTGGCAACATTAAGCTGCCGGTTCGGGTTGGCTGGCCCGGGATTCAAGCCCCATCTCCGGCCGTTTAATTTCGTTTTTAGGCGTGAATTTGAATGAAATTACGGACGATACACGAAGTTATGGACAGACAGCGAAATTTTTATGTTTGATCTTCAGTTTTTATAGGAAAGAAAAACATTTAGTAAATCTATACGTAATATTAAACAATTATAAAAAAGATGAGTAACTGAAACAACCAGTGCTGGAAGAGGTTTTTCTATTCTATATCTAGATATTATGTAGTCTTTCATTGCAGATTGTTTTAACAATAATTTTTAATTAATAATATCATTATATTTTATCTTTTTTGAAATATGTCATACAGAAGATATTTCTATCATGTTTCCATACCTCTACCTTACTACATAACTTTATTTTTGTTAGTAAAATCTAAATAATAAAGAAATAAATACCCTACAATTTTTGAAACACGGTGCGCGCAAATAAAAATTTCTTGAAAATCTTGAGGTCCAAAGTGCTACAATTTTTGAGCTGAGCGGACAAGCTAAAAAAACATTAGGTACTTTACGAGCACAAAGCTTATATAATTGAGTTTATATATAAACAAAGGATCAATTAGAAAGTATATGTACAGGGTGAAACAGATAACTATAATAATCTACAGGTAGATTCCTGCCTTAATTATGACTCGTAAATGTTCAAGGAACAGTCTAGAACAATAGTTTTGGAGATTTCAAAGTTTACATTATTTTTCTATCTTATTCTGCTTAATGTTGGACTATCATCAATGTAACTTATTACAAATTCATTCAAATAAAATGATTAAAACCTTGCAGAAATTAGAAAAATCCTATTTTTGCATAGTTTTTATAATTTTATTTGACTTGTATTAAAGCGAATGAATTTTTAATATTCAATACAAGTTACCTTCATGATAGCGCAACGTTCTACAGAAGAGGAGCAAGGATTACTGAAAAAAATGCATTCTTTGATGTCGCCTATCCCCATAACAATTGATGTTATTGCTTCAACATTTTCGACTAATAATTTAGGCAGGAATCTTACTTGTAAAGTATTGTGGAGTTAAATGATATTTGTACATTTTAATAAATTATATTCTCTTTTCTATTTAGCTTCATCTTTAGCTATTGTCAAAAAGGATGTTTGGGGATTCGTTGGACATGGACAAGCTTGCTTTGAACTCTACAACTTGAGTTCAGTCAACACCTAGATGATTTAAAGGTTAAGGTGCGCCTTAAAAGCGTAATTTTCAGTAACAAATAATACTTTAAAGGCGTACCACCTTTAAATCACCTACTCTGAATTCGGGCCAACGTGGTTGTTTCAGGACATCGTGGAAATAAAGTACGCCAACGTGAACATACTGGATCGCTCTAAATTAAATTCTAGAACACGACGCGTTATTAAGTCATTCACTCGAGTGCACAGATTTGGTTTAATTGCAGTCGAATTACCTAGAAGAGTGTAGCGCTCTTCAGACCTCTATCAAATTGTTGATATTATAATAAATATACCTACAGATGGACCAAAAAAAGCATTGTTAAATGAAAATTAAAAGAATTCATCTGACACAGTAGAAGTCTATAAGTTAGTGATTTAGATAAAAAAAATCTATGATCTTACGATAGCGCTTAAGACGCATCGAGTAATGTTGTTTTTCCATTGCCTGCGTCAGAAATTAATCCAATCTTATGTTTTTTTTTAACAAACGAGATATACAGATCATTATAATGTACATTTAGATATCATTTAATGTGCGGAAACATTATATATATTTTCACTTAAAGGCGAGATACATCAATATTTTATTTCTGATGTCTGTTTTACTTTTTCTTCAGGCAATTATTGTTTTGACGTTTCATTTCATGATTAGAATATACGTTTGGCTAAAAATGTGTCAAACTCGAACGTATAGACGGAGCCGTATCATCTATATTGTAATTTCTTAAAAAACGCTTGATAATTTGAACAATAACCAATGTACGCTTACTTAATTATGGTGATAAATAATCGTATAGGTTAATGTACAAAGTAATTATTTTGGATACTATTAATAATTATTTTTGGTATCTCCGAGCTGTTCAATATTAATTCTAAAAATATAATTAACAACTTTTTTGGTCACAGAATTTTACGTAGCAACTTAGAAGATGTAGGTACGGAGCAAAATAGACGTAAAAACTGTATCAAACATTTTCGTTGTTGTCCGTCCGTCTGTTTACCTGTCTGTCCATATCTTCGTGTAACGTCAAATTAAGTTAGAATTCACGACTAAAAAAACAAATTAAACGACTGGAAATGGGGCTTGAACCCTGGTTAGCAAACCCGTACCGGCCGCTTAACGCATGTTACTACCACCACCTCTCTGTGGACCATTAAAAATACACTATAAATATATACTAGGGTTTAGCAAAGACGCGAACAAAAGTTTCGTCATTTTT
This sequence comes from Agrypnia vestita, assembly GCA_016648135.1. Classification (NCBI taxonomy): domain Eukaryota; kingdom Metazoa; phylum Arthropoda; class Insecta; order Trichoptera; family Phryganeidae; genus Agrypnia; species Agrypnia vestita. The sequence continues at coordinate 144,225 of JADDOH010000495.1, forward strand.
GACGGGTTACAGGTAGTTCACACATATATGTATTGATATTAAAATAAATATTTTTGCATCAAATTACCCTGCCATCTAGCGATTAAAATATGACATAATCAGCAAAGTTGTTCATAAATTATAATATTTTTGGAGGGTGTTTACATTGTTAAAATGATGTAGAGTATAAAGGCAAAAAAAATGTTTTGAATGCAGTCATCGAGGATTACCAATTTAGAATGACTGAATTATAAATTTTATATATCTATCCCTTCCAAAATCATGTTTCCTATAAAGTTATATTATATATTTCCCTTAAAATCTCGAAATCAGTATATTCTAAATTAATAATGACTCCATTACTTTGTTTTGGATATTGCTGCCTTTGCTTTTATACCCCACATATTATATAATACCATCGCATTGCTGCCGAGGGGTTTCGTCGCCCTGTTTATTTTTAGGGTTGCTGTTCTCAGGATTCCAACACCATCATTCTGGGATCAGGGATTTATTTAAATTTCTCCTGGTCAGCAATGAGGCTAGCTGTAGAAGATAGAAAAAGCAGCCCTAATTGGTGCATAAAAGTGGAGATTTGTCGGATGCGCCATAAATAAATTTATCACTTTTCCTTCTTCAACGTTGAGAGCCAGTGACAATTTAGAGTTTAGAACTATTGATTTATGGAATTTTATTCAGAAAAACATTTAACAATAGTGTAGGTGCACTCATTAGATGATAAAAGGCAATAAACAATGAGTGCATTAAATTCTTGAAGCATTCCAGGCGACACATAAATTCGTCAAAAATCTCGTGTGGGAATTTTCCAAGATATTGGCGACACTATCTTAAATGTGACTCAGTACACGAACTATTTTATTCCCGACTCGACCGCCTTGAGTATACCTACAGGATGATATTTTATTCACCGTAAAATTAAATATTCAACAAACAATTAATTGCATGATTAAAAACATAGGTATTTCGAAATTGTTTTTTAGGTTTGATCCAACATTTTATCAAAAATAATATAGTAGAACAATACGTGCACTGAAATCGTTAATGGGAAGACTGCAGAAAGGGTGTAATTTATATATTTTTTCAGAAATGCAAATATTTACGTATATTAAGAAATCTGGAAAGTAGTTGGTAGGTTTATATTAAGAAGCATTTTGTCAAAAAAAAAAATTTTTTTTCTCTTTTTTTTACTAGAATGGCACTTAATGGCACTGTTTTATTATTATTATTATTGAGGAAATATGTGGTATAATTGAGATTGTAGGTTGTTCTTTATCTTTGGCTGATAACAGAAAATGAATAACTGGGTACAGAATTGTTAGGTATAAATTTATTGCACAACATCAGTGGACCTGTCTCAGAATAAGAAGCTGTTCCAATGATGGATACTAGTATTTGTGTAGATGCTCTGCTACTGGATAAAAGTCTGTACCTGAACACGGGTATGAAGAAAAAAGACTGATGATGAGTATGATAAGGAAAAGGAGATTAAAAAAAAACAGCCTGTAAATGAAAGTTTTACAAGGAGTGGCGTTAAGCTTGGTGTGTTCATTGAAAGGTATGTCTAAAATGTACCTATGAATCGGTAAGTGAGTCACATGCCATCGATGACATGTTTCGAGTTTCAGCGGCACAACACATAAAATATTAAGCCTTTAACATGTCAATAAGAAAGCAATATAATGGTCCCACGCAAAGATCGAAGAAACCAAATACAGAGACATTAATTTTTTTCTTCTGTCAAGTCTCTCGTATCAAAAAGTCTTCAAATATCGTTTAAAGACTATTTACGAATAATATATTATAATGGTGATTAAATAAAATTATTTAGCTTAAAGTTAATTAAAAAAAATCAACCAATGAATAATACATATATTACGTATTTGAATTTCATGTATACATAAGTCATATTAAATAAATGAAGCAGTTATTAAAAAATAAAAATAAATTAAAATAACATACTACACTTTTGTAATTGTTCCATAATCATAAAATGGTTTGTAATCATTTGTGTATGAACATACATATTCACACTCTTGCATAGCGTATCATTGAATGTGTACTAAATAAATGCTATCAAATTATTTCAAAACATATATAATACGACGCAAATATTAACTAATTTTGTTCCTTTAAAAGGTTTATTTTTTACATGCTTTTATGGGGTTGACTTTAAATGAAATTTTATATTTTATTTTATTCTACTAGACACAAGTAATTTGTGCCTACCACACAAGAACAAAGTGGATTTCTCTAAAAATGGATAAATATATGTTAATCAATTGATAAATGAGACTTACAGATAAGTTCGATATATTGACGAAAAAGTATCAGGCTGATGCGGTATAATTGGTGGCATACCCGCCCGGAAAGCTAGGTGATCTGGGGTCGAATCTAAGGATAGCAGCCAAAATATTTTTTAATTTTTCTGTAGGTGTATCTTTCTAATTGATTAATAAATTTTGTTTTTATAATCCATATTTAAATGCACATAGTATTCTTGTATTAATAAAATAATCGGAAAATATATCGGAGTTCTATAAAAAGTCTCAAGTAAACATTTTACAATTTACTGAAGTAAACAGAAAAAAAAAACAATTTAAATAAACAACATACCTTACGACTTTATTTCCTATTAGGTGGTAATCTGTCCATTTTAAACATGAAGAAGTTTAGTAAGGAACAATATTTCGATCTCCGTGGTTTCATATTAAGAGATTTCCACGGAATTCGACTGAATAATTATTAATTTAATGATGTGTAAAGCTGTAAAAATATAAAATAAAACATGCAACTAATATTTATAAATAATTATGTGAATTTTAAAATAAATTTATTTATTAAATTAAACTTTTCTCATCTGTATAATTTACCTGTGATAACTTATTTTAATGAATAGGCAGTTTATGTTCGAATAAAAAAAAATTTCAGTACGCTATTTCCCAATTGGTCCCACTGAAAAATTCAGGATACACTTACAAATGTATAGGCCGGCTATTTCATAAATGTACTATGCTACTGAGTCAGTTCTTGATAAATCAGCATGTGACTTATTTTTTTCTTTGTACGCAGTATTTACAAATGTCACATGTTATTAGTGATAAACATATATTTCAGAGCACGTGGTGGGTACGTACTAACTCTTTTAAGTATAATTTACTATTCGCATCTTCTGTAACTTCTGAACACTGTAATAACAATATTATTATAAGAATGTCTGACTTCGGATTGATGGGCGTTCTACCAAATAAAATTACATATATTTTTTTTCAATTTTCTATACCTAGAACACTATAACGGGCACTCAGTGCCGGTTATTCGATTGCTGGTAATGGTAATGGATAAAACGAAAATCTTAGATTTTTACGGCAACGGATTATTTGTTTGGTGGAAAACCCAAAAATCTTTTGCTTAACTATTATTTTTTTTATTTATTCTTAAAGAAGGTAATACAATAATTTTTATTTATTTCCTAATATGTACAGCATAAGATACAAGTATATTAAATTTTTAATCAAAAGTAAGTATCACGTATTTTCTTAATTTTTTCTAAAAGTGTTTATATTGTTTTCATCCCTAATATCCCCTTATAGTTTCATATATAATTTCATCCCACTGTACATCATATAAATTTGCGATCTTTTTTTATTTCGGAATGGCAATCATATTTCGTATTTTCTTCTTATACAAGAAACACTAACATGTCATTAACCCTAATCAAACAATTGGCCAGTAATGTTAAAAAAGTATATATTAAAAAATATCAAATCCTATCAGCATTAATCTAATTTTTCTCCTGCCTAATATCATTAATTGACACGATAGATACATTTTAATGCATCATAATTATTTAAATTATTAAATAGACTAAACATTGTACTTAGACAGATTGAGTTAATTTATCTCCGAATGATATCTCCCAAGGTTTCCTCGTCCCGCCCCTCCGCCTGAATAGGTTGACAACACGCTATGTTAAAATTTGTTATAAATTATACCTAATGTCAGAATTCCAGTCGATGTGCAAAATTTCAGCTCGATTGGATGACGGGAAATGTGTTAATTTTCACTTCCAAGATTTTTTCACAAGAAATTAAGTCCGGCGGTGACGTTGATATAAAGGATTTAAAAATAAATTCCATTGTACGATATATACATATGTACCTTTAGACATAAATGAGTAAATTATTCAAGGGACGGCGTACGATAAAAGAGTTGATGTCATCTCCTTTATATATTATAGTTTTCTGTAATATTGATATGTATAAAATACGTTTGTAGAAAAAAATATAATTCATTTCTTATCATTTAGTCATACCAATTAAGTTGATGAACGCAATGTAAATTTTCGCAATGCTTTTAAGCTTGCGTCGTAAATTAAAAAGTTTTTAACTAAATCAGATTAAACAAAGCAATATCTCTCCTACGCCTTCGCTTATTTCTATTAAGATTACATCTGTCTTGAAAATTATTTAAAAAAAAATGAAAGTCTTTGATAAATAAATAAATAAATAATTTGAAAAATAATTTTGGATGGTGTAGATGTTGATGCAATAAAGTCAACACTATGGTCTAACCAAGTTAAAGGTCCAATATGACAGTTTGGTCGCGTGGAACATCGATACGTAGAGACAATATTTTATTATAACTTTTTGCAAGAAAAAAAAGTATACTTTATTTTAATATGAAGAGCAGACGATTTTTCACGCTATCGTCCTCATAATCGTTATCTGCGTAGCTTTTCTCTATACGAGAATATCTTGTCAGGAACACCCACGTGCATATATAAGTAAAGCGGTGGCGAAATATTGCAAGAAATGGTATAAAATTATATTTAAAACAAAATTTATATTGACCATATTGTATAAAAAAGTAGGAAACATTTTTTAAGTGGCAATTTAAGGGCACACTTTTCAAAATTGTACGATAAAATCTTACAAAAAATGAGATGGGAAAATATTAATGGTAAAAGCGTATATAATTACTTCAAAGAGAGCAAAATGATTTTGTAATGGCATTATTAATATAATTAATAAAAGTGTACTTTGTTTTCACCACTATGTATTGAAGATGTCAACATGTTTCCAGGCTGACTTAAATATCTATATAAATATGTTATGAAAATTCGGCAAAGGGCGGAAGAATGATTTAAAATATAAATAAATATCATTTCAAAGGAACGCGTGATTGAGAAACAGATGAACAAAAATAAAGAGAAATATAATTTCAAAGGAACACATGATTTAATCATGCATCCACCAAAATGACCAAGATCCCCGATGGTATTGCTCATTTTAAATAAGTATGTATTTTTTTTAAATATTACAGGAGCGATAAAAATTAGTGGGGGCGAATTATTAAACTTTACCAAAGGACGTCGCTATATATCGTCGAATATTAGAGTTCATTTTCATTATTCAGTAATAAATGTTTGGCAAGTCGGAAACGCAAGAAATCAACGTACTCAGAAATCCTAACTCAACCGTGACAGCCGTTCAACTAAAGTATAAAAAACGTTCGGAAAATACATGACAATCCGGAACTATTATTGTTCGACTATTCCCATCACTTCAACTTCGAAGAAAATCAATGAATAAACTAGACAAAGAGAATATATTCAACGTACATTGCACATTTCGCATGCCTTTAAAACCTCACTTCTTTTCTACTTAGTGGAATTAATTTTAAACTCATCAAATAAATATGTGACTTCTACAAAAGGGTGCATGCCTTTATTGCTTCATGGACAGTGGTCTGATAAACGTTTCCAGTAGGTTGATTTGTTTTGCCTTCTATCCGGGTCGCGTTTGATTTTCATTGCATGTACCGGTTGAAAGTGGGTGTCACGACTGCCGTGTTACGCCGAGCGAATAATGAGCGATGTGAAATTTTAAAATTGAATGATTTGCGAGTATTGTAAAGTACTAACAGTCTGAACCGATTAACTTCATGACATAATAAAGAAAATATCGTGAGCGAGTTTCACTGGCCACCGCGACTGTGATACTATCCAGCAGATATTAGAAATTTTAGTGCTAAATGGAGAGAAGTGAGAAGAAATTTTTAGATATTTAGATTGAGAAATGAATCACAATATATATTTTTTTATGCAAAAAATCAAACAACATAAATTAAAAAACGCAATAACTACCTCAAATTGTCATAACCAAATTACAATAATATGGAAATTTAGGAATATCAAGCAAGCAACTAAAATTATGATCATTAAATTGGACGGAAAATATGTTACCTCTTAATTAAGATAAATCATAGATAAATCTCACAGACACAAAGCTATTTATGTGGGAAAGTTGTATGAAGTCTTTATAGGGTGGCCACATGGTTGATGAATTGTACGAGCTGGCTTAAATTATCACTTTACACAATTTACACACACTTTACAAAATGAATTGTTTACGTATTCCACCGCAAGAACATTCACCCATTATCGTTTTTTTTAAAAGTTGTATGTATATACTAATCCTGTATTCTTTCAAATATTGATGCTAAAGAAATCTATGGTCCTTCCCATAACATATGTGGTAAATTTATAGATTTCGACGCTGGTAATGATACCTTTTTTATTATTTTTAAGTGGAATATGAAGCAATATTATTTTTTAATGTAGTTAGGTATGTACGATATTCTTCAGAGTTATTTAACATATACATTAGAATACGCCTGAAAATTACTATTTTAGATGTTATTGTTTATTATTTATTTTTATAATGATAATACATTAGTAATAAAAAAAGAATGATTTAGATGCTCAAAATCTTACTAGTTTGACTGCATTCAGGCCTTCAATGTTACAACTACCAATCGTTATATTGATATCGATTTAAAATATAAAAATAAAATAAAACATTACATTATCTGATTTTTATCTCAAAATACAGTAGTAGAGAACACCGGATATGCAAAAAGCAACGTTTTTCTGATTTTTTTGCGATTTCTCAAAATTATTCGAGGCAATTGATCCGTGACTGTTAGAAACGAATTGTTGTTCATATTCGACCATGGCACAGTTATCAAATAATATTATTTCTTTACATAATAACCGCAATATCATTGCAATCTTAACTAATATTCTTTTTTCACTTTCTGTAGTACGTATATCCGTTTCACTTTTTTAATTCGAATCTAATCTCGAAAATAATTAATTATCGTCGATCAATCTGTATGAACAAATCGATCCAATGACTCGGCAGTTGTAGCGGATTATCAATTTTATACGCTTCAGTACATTCTGGGTGCAAACAGGTGACAGATAACCGAAGTTGGTAGCCATGAGTGCATGTGCACTTTTAGAATAATAAAAATATTATTTATATTGTGAGCTGATTGAGGTCTCAGAAGGATTAGAGTATGTGAAGTTTTTTTTATTTTTAATAAAAGACTTTATTAAGACACTAACGGAATACTGGGAACAAAGTACCAAAAAAACAGTACATTAATATTTAAAACTCAGCCCACTATCCCAATTTCAAGTGTCTTCGGCCTACTCTAGCAACAAACGCATATATTTATATTTATTGTATTTAGTGTATAAACGTAGTGTGATCATGTAATTTGTAAATAAATAACTTATTTCATTTGTTCTATGGGCATAGGTTTCGTCAAGAAAATGGATGTTGTGTTGGAGTAATTGGGAATTCCAAAGAATATCAGCGTCTATGTTAGGGTCAGCACAAATATAATTTACATACGTAGCTACGACATATTCTTGTGAGGGAAGAAAAATAACCAAATATTTTTAGAATGCTGACTTTTTCCAAGGAGCTCCGGGCTTCTTATACAGAGTTCAACATGCAAATTTATTTCAGATAACAAAAGAAAATAAATAGCTCCACTGAGAATCTTATGTAACACAACAGGATCTGTTATTTTCCGTCGGGACTCCAGTTTGTGCACTTTGAAAAAGACAAGACTTTACTCGTTAATTTTTCTATGTTGAAGAGGTCTGTAGGACAAAATACGTAGAAACTTTTTCTGCACTCGATTCGATTCTTGAAATATGTATGAGGTTGCCTACAAAGGCATATTTAATACCTTATTCAGGTGTTTCGTAGCCAGTACAAAAAAATTCGGGGGTATCTTTTTCATTTAATTGTAAATAGAAAACTTTATTTATACGCGATACGTGACATCAAAGTTCGATTTTTTTTATTATTTCTGAACTTATATCGAATATTAAAAATTCATTATTTTGATGTTGTCAAATAAAATGATTTATTCTGTGCAGAAATTTGAATCAGATTTTTTTTTTTACAATTAATAAAACTTATCGTATAGCATATCAAAATGAATATTATAAGCTTTATCTATGTAGATGTTAATTTATATATAATTAAAAATCGATAATTTTAAAACACGTTTCCCTCAAAATAGGGGCTCATCCATAGAAGATGACAGATAACTAAACTTTTTTTTTTATTATATTATTTTTAGTATTATATACTAATGTTTTTATTACATGGTTTAAGAACTACTCGCGGATTTTTTTATGGTTTCTTATTAGAGACACGATCATGATCATTGCCCATTGAAATAAAAAATACATCGTGTTAATATGTATGCGATGTTTGAGAAAAATTCTCTAAAATAAGTAAATCCTCTAAAAATCCTATTATTATTTGATATATCTGTTAAATATGTAAATCAATCATGATTACTTAATTTTCATATATGTAAAAATAATATGGTTTTCTTTGTCGAGTTTTTCTGACGATAGGTACTAAGAGACGAATTTGAATTTTAATACATCAATTTAATGAGTAATATTTAATCTTCAAGCGGTTATTTTTAAAATTTTATTATATTTATCCATATTGAACATTTATTGTGGTTTAAGGTAAAGTGATACCAATATAACATAATAAAAAATTTGGATTCGTGTACTTATGTACGCGCGTTAGATGTTATACCTACTTCTTTGGGATATATGAAAAACGGTTTGCTGTTTTGTATATCTTATGTTAGAACATATCTGGTCAGAATTTACATTTCTAATTTATCCAGCTATGTTGCAACTCAACTTATACAACACAAACTAGAATTTCTATCAGTGACAGTATTCCACCAACAGTTAAAAAAATCTAAAATATACATTAAATACACTAACTACGTACTGAATTACATATTGCTTGCATAAAAAAAGAAAAAAATGAAAATGTATGCGCATAAGTCTATCATCAAAATAACACAATATATATATATAAATTTGATTATTTTGAAAACTTTGTAAGTAAATACAAAATAAACAACGGCGCCTAAAGCATATGCAATATTCGTAGTAGAATTTTGTTAATAACAGCTCCCAGAGCATATACAATGTTCATAACATCATTTTCAACAAATTGATCTCGTCACATATAAGAATTGCTATTGATTAAGTATCATTTGGAAAGCCACCATCTTAGCGTTTGTTGGTAACTTAATGGTACGAAAATATTCCGTTGCATGATCCTAAAATTGCACTTTCAACACGCCTAAAGAAGTATGTCTAACATTTTTAGATTTTCATACACTGTGATTTGGTATTTACTTTATTTTATACGTCGAACACTGAAGGGTGCCCGGATGTAGGAGGCTGGGCATTACATCCTCCAAAGTGGTGAACACCTTCGTTCAAACCTCTACAACAAGAAGACGTCGATTTCTCAAACGATTATCTCGTCTGTGTCATTTCTAGAAGAGAACACGTCAATCGAAAAGCGGACCGGACGAGAAACACCGCGGGCAACACGCAAGAATCTAAAATCTGAATTTTACAGAACCAAGTGGGTATTTTGTTGGGTCCATTCTTGTGTTTCGTGTTTGAAGATGTGTGCGAACCTCCTCTCTGAAGACTAGCGTGCTAAACTTCGTAATGACTTCCCGTAGCACATGTAATCACCTGACAATCAAAAGGCCGTCATGATTAGCGTCTTCAATACTGACTTACATAGGATTAAACTCGGCTTAAACAAATAATTATATTTCCCACGATTGACCAATGGCGTACGCGGGAGAGCGGTATGTAAGTGTAATTGTACTTTTTCACTTATATATTCATGATAAGTTGACTTTATAACTGTACCCCGATATTAAGGTAGCTTGGATAATTAAAACATAATTTTTCACGTGCTATACATTGCTTAGCAAGGAGTATCTACAGAAAATATTAGGACCATACATTAATTTTGAGTGATTCTTAAGAGACGGCATACTATATCGCATCGAGGCATCTTGTTACTATATTCATGTCAAAGCACTTACTTTGCTTTAGTTTTCAGTATGTGTTTTTTTTCTAAGTGTACACAACAGATTTTTTAGCTTTATATATGTCGATTTACGTATCAACATAACATCATTTGGGGAGTTTTACGATGAGTTGCGTTAGAGATGTTACTTGATAATAACCCTTGTCAAATGGGAGATAAACAATTATTGGGAGTTGATCTTTTAATCATTTCTAAATGCATATGTATACTGAGAATAATTCAAAAGCAAGGAAAATTGGTTAGTACCAATTAAAGCCAAGAGACGCAGAAAGACGTTCATTTGTGAACAGTTACTCCAACGGCAGAAACGAAAAACTTTTCATCATCCCACTGTCACTGGCGTTGAAAAGTGGATACACTGCGACAATTCCAAGCGTACAGAATCATGGGGTAAGCCTGGTCATGCATTAACATCGACGACAAATCCATGTTGATGCATTTTTCGTAATCGATATAAGTTACTGTAATGACAGTTCAACGTTTACGTAAATGTCGCATAAGTCCATAACTATTGAGATTAGGTCATGGTTGCTTGAACATTTTCGACTCATAATCAAGACAGGAATATAGTCCTGCGAGCGTTTTCCAAATAACCTTGTATAACAAATAAAAGGCACAAGTAATCTAAGAATTGCAGAATTTCGCAGACTTAAGAAAAAATGTATTATTTTATATTTAAATATCTTGTAAAAGATAGATTTCCCAACTGATGGGTCAAGGTTTCCAGTTATTTTGGTATATTTTTGTAAATTTAGATGAATGCTAATACAGTATTCACGGGGTAACACTTTCATTGACTTTTAAAAAAATCATTTTTTTTATCATTTTAAAATACACGTAAACTAAAAAAATGTAGATTAACAGCTGATACTACTCAATTTTTTTGTGAAAAAATTGTTTATTCGCCTCCACCATTTTATCAAAAATCAGTATTTTCGAAAACGGTTATTAATTTATGCTACTAGTCGCAATCCACCTTTCCAAATCTACCTATCTCTTTCACGCTGCTGCAGATCCACCATTTTGTAAAATTAAATTATGAAAAAATTATATTTTGACCATTTACAATGCTTTTACACACAGAGTTTTCTTTTTATTAGTAAAAATATAATTATGTAATATTATTAAACCAAATTTCGTAATTCAGTTATGATTTGAGTGAAAAAATATTTATCTTACTCAATGAAGATACATGTCTTCGTGCCTCGTTTCATACTCGAAGCGAGTGAGACGTTGTCTCAATTTCATACAAATTAATATTTCTGCTTTTCTCTCTCCCCGTTAATTAATCATTGTGGAATACCTCAACTATCATGTCAAGATTTTTAAATTCCTGCAGCAAATCGTGCTCTTCCTCTAATTAGCCAATGGGAACATCACACGGGAAAATTCAGCGGCTACAGTCAAAGCACACGGCAACGTGGGAATACTTTGTGATGTGTGGGAATTTTTTCGATTCTGTTTCGGTCGCCCAAGAGTTTCGGCCATAATTAATAATGACTAATGATGTTTTAAATGGTTATGGAATCTATCCATTATTTTCCAAGTTAATGCTTACTAATCGAACTTTTTAAATATATTATGCCCATACAGAGATATATTATGTACTAGCTGTTCATACCCGGTATTGCACGGGTGAAGGATTAAGTCAAAAATAAATTTGTGGGGGGAAACAAAGGTTCGATTCGAACGCTATAGATTTGCATCGAAAATCAGGGGGAGGGGAAAGGGTAAAAGGAAAGGGAGAAAATGTCGCCTATGTTACCCGCCGGATCCTAAAGAATAAGTTTGAAAATTTTGAGTTCGATCAGTCGAACGGTATAGATTTGCATCGAAACTATATCAGGAGTAAAAAAAGAGGGGGGAAATTTCGCCCTTACAGATTTGCATAGAAAATATGTCAGGGGAAGGGGAAGGGGTAAAATAATAGGGGGGATATGTCACCTATGTTACCCGCCGGGTAACAAGTAAGTAAGTATGCAAAATTTGAATGGAATCGGGCAAACGGTGTGGATTTGTATAGAGAACAGAGAGACAGATATTGAGTTTTATAGATATAGATTGACCACTAGAAAGGAGATGTACTTAAAAAGCTATATACGAAACGACACGCGTCTTGCAGATAGGGTTTTCTATCGAGCAGAATCAGAACTAGGACCATTTTATATATATTGGGTTCAGGTTTACATAGCCGTTCAGAATTTATTGAACAATTTTCTGAATCAACCTGAAGATTCAGAACCATTTTAATTTTAACTTAAATTAAAAGTTTGTCGCTTACGTCCGAGTTTTCTATGATGCGGAGATGCTCTTTAATTATAATTAAAAAATTTAAGTAACAAATTATATAATAATGGAATATAATCGTTTAGTTTGCAAATATTTTATATGTATTTATTTTTATACCTATATTTTATTATTCCAACATGAATATATACATGATTTTCTATAAAATAAATAAATAATATTCATCACAAAACCTAACATCTAACACAACGCGTCTACAATATACACTAATCATATTTTCTAAACTTTATTTAAAAAGTAGACATTTTTCTTCCTTCCTTATTTCTTCTGGCATTTCGAAAATCTTCATCATCGTGTTTTGGGATTTGGACATCTTCTTAAATGTCATTATATACTACATATTTCTTGAAAGTAATGAAAGTTGATTAATATATTTTTTTCTAATAAATATGCTGATATGTTTCCAGTGAGGATTTAAAAAATATATATCATGCTAATCTCCTTACGCGTACGTCCAATATTAACAAACTACCTATAACAACGATTAAAAGTGAGAAGATAATTTGATTATAGTGGCAAAGTGCTAAAAAATACCGTACCTCGCATAATCAAAAAGGTTTTTTTATAATAACAATTTTATACAGTCGGTCTCAGTTTTATTGCTGTAGGCGCTCGTAACGACAGCCAATAAGCTCTGTCGATTTATTTCTAGTTTGACATTGATTTGACTTTGTTTATGTCATTAATCAAAATCGAATCGCGTTAGTAGAGTCATTAAATTTGTTTAGGTAAGAAATTAATCAAATGACGGGAGATTCGGCCTTACGGATTCATTATGACAATTTATTTTTGAGCCTAATGTGACGACGTGAAATACGGTGTCCCTGATTTAAAAGGAATTTTGTCAATGATGAAGTGCCGCTCTCTGTAAAGATATTTTTATGTATCCACGAAGTGATTCATGACATTTATAACGAGAAATTAAAATTTTGAAATGAAAGTTTTATAGAATTTTGGTTGCAATTTTATGATTAAAACAGTGTGATATTGAGCAATTATTTATTAATTTGATATAAGTAATTCGCAATGTAAATTAAAGAAAGGTATGGGGAGCTCCCTGACGCCATCAACATTGTATTACGGCTGCTTTATGGTTTTTGCAAGTAGATAACGGTCATAAGTGTGAAAATGGTCATTAAACGAAATGTTCGTTAAGTAAGGAGTATTTTATCAACAGTATTATTAAGGGTGAATGGATCTTTTTCATACAGAAGCACACCCAGTAAACAGCAATATAAGGATTAATAGTGATGATAAATTATACGTATTAGTAATAATTGCTCTTTGCTTATTCTGCATACCAAACCACTACATTTAATCTTACAAGCTAAATATTATCCACATGAATGCATACGTGTACAAATTTATTATGTAATTATCCATCCTATTATTTCATGGTAATTTCTGTAGCAATTACGTCGAGACTGGAGGTAATAGGACATATAAAAATCTAGATGCACCGCAGCGATACTACAGAAGCATCTGCGGATGGACAAACAGCCTCAAGTGTACTTAAGAACACCTGCCCAGATCTTGTGTATTCATTGGGAGTAATAAATGTACTAGGTAGATGAAATTACCAACGCAAGTACAATAATTCTCAGAAGTAGAAATGTGAATGCTACAAACTCTAAGAGACCAGTAACAGTGCTGGAAAAAGCTTATTCTTTGACTATTCCCTAGAAGGCAATTAAATATATATGTACATATTATGATATGTACTATTGGAGAGCGGGAAAGAGATTGGAGTTATCCATTAACTTTCCAACTATATTTATCCCATGGATTTAAGTGTTTTGGAAGATATCTTAATTAAAAATAATAAAACAACCACTACTAGACTAGAGAAATAGCATTGCATAAACAGCCAGATATGTCTACTTCTATTGCAGAATAAGGTGATGCAGGTATAGCAGGTAGTAGCAAAAATATTCGCCAATCTCAATAAATAAAACGAAAGGAAGGTAGATTTAAGGCGGTGCGCCCCGACTTAGCACTAGAGCAGTCTCAAAATCGATCTTCAGCAGTTACTGGAGGCTTGACTGGTATAATCAAAAATGAAGACGCGATACACAGATGGGTGCTTCTTTATCCGTTTAAAAACAGTCTTCATGAGGCTTTATTCACCGCATTAAATGTACCTTCCTTTCGTTGTATTTCTTAATGATTGGCGAATATTTTTGACGGTTGGGGGGCGGGCTATTTAATTAGGGAAAAAGGGAAAGGAACCGGTAAAGCTGCTGACAACATCCAGTTTTTTATTATATGGTGTCTCAAGTATAAGAAACTGATAGCATAGTTGCCGGTCTTCATATTTGGCATACTCAAGTACCTCTGGCGCCTGGACTATATCATTAAATTAGTTTTTTCTCATTAAATATTTTTTTTAACAAGAAGTTATGATTTTTAATCAATAATTTCTATTTTTATTTTATTTGATAACCTATTATTTCATTTAATTGTTAAAAAACCCAACTAATGACACTAATATAATCCTTAAAATAGCTCAATAGCGTGTACTTAATCGATTTACTTTATGCGTTGAAGGAGGGTGGTATAAAAAAAAATTGGACCACCTGGGTTTCTGGCAACATTCATATTGTTAATCTATAGGCTTTTCTGAACTTGAATCAATTGCCAGAATGCGGTCCTCATATTTTGCATACTCAAGTACCTGTATAAATCAAGTATAAAACAAATACGCCAAGATCTAATCTGTCAAAAAAATTACATAATGAATTCAATTTTGGCGGGTGACACATAGAATAATTTTAACAAAAAACACGAAATTAAATTTATTTATTATTTTGGGTATAAAAAATATTAATTATTTCATTATTGTTACTGTAGATAGTGTCACGGATACACGGATCACCCGTTCGCTTTCTATAACTTCGCCTTCTTTCAGAACGGCCGCGAACACCGCCGCTGCACAAGTTATAGGAAATGTTTTATCTCGCATGTTCTGGTATATTTTCGTGTGTTCTAGTTCTTTCTCAAATTTTCTAGATTATTTCGTTTATTATTAATTATTTTTAAACACTTATTTTCGATAAGATGTAGGTTTCATAGAGTGCAGAGAAATTTTCTTGAGTAATGATAGGTTTTTTGTCTTAGAAACATCTCATAGGAACATTGCTGTCTTTATACCCCTCATACGAAAACACGATTGTTTAATACCGCTGAATAATGAAGTTTATAAAATTGGAGTTCTTTAAATACACCAGTGATCACGCCCAACACATTCTTAAGGCTTTTCATAACGCCTCATCCAGCAAGAACCGTGAAGACGCCCATCCTTCATACTCAGTCTTCTAAGGCAAAGCGCTGTAAAACTATACCCAAGTGTCAAATGAGGTTATTTATAATGGCAGGTGCTACGGCTGTTCACGTTTCCATTTAGATTTCCGAACAGGAAAATGCGTGTATGCGCGTTCAGGAACACACAAGAGCATTGAGCGAACACACAGCATATAATGCTCAGGGGTAAGCAACACTTTCCTATGGAAAGTATACGTACAGTTTTATAACATCTTGTTCATTTAAATAATATACTCTCATTGACTCAATAATTGTAAAAGATTCATGTAATTTCAGGTAATAGTGTAATTACCGTGATTTGACTGTGATCGAATAAACACGTTTTTTTTAATCTTACTTATTATTAATGGAATATTTACAGTCCTTAAGTTGAATAGATTATTAGTAAATAGACAGTAAATTACCTGCATCAGTAGTCATTTACTCTGGTGTCTCGCAAACTTAAAAATAAAGTCGATTATTATAATTAAGGTAATATATATAATATATTTTATTTATTTATATAATTAAACCTTAAAAGTAGCAATAATAGCTTGTTGATAGAGATTAAATTCTGTTATTTTTGATGAATGTGTATCATGTTGGTAGTGATTCAATTCTGATTAACTCGCCTAATGATAACGAATAAATTCAAGCTTCGTTCGAGGTGACCAATTAGTCCTGTTTTCATAACACAAAAGTATAGCTTAGTTTGAAAATAGTTATAATATTGATATGACATAATAATATATTATTTTTACCATCTCTAGTTAACAATATATTATACGAGTTCATACGAAATCGATTGAAATTTCAAAAATTGCAGTGTAAAAACGTTAAACTACTAAATAATGTTTAAAAATAGTAATAATATTGCTATGACATATGTTATTTTTTGCGCATCTCTAATTAAAAATGTATTGTACGAGTTTGAACAAAATCGGTTGAAATTTCTCAAATTTTACAGTGTGAAAACGGTAAACTACTAAATAATGTTTGAAAATAGTAATAATATTGCTGAAATATATTATTTTTCTGCATCTCTAATTAAAAATATATTATACGAGTTCATACGAAATCGGTTGAAATTTCATAGATTACAGTGAAAAAACTACTAAATAATGTTTAAAAATAGTTATAATATTAAACATACATCATTTTTGTGCATCTTTAATTAAAAATATATTACACGAGTTACGAAAAAGGTTGAAATTTTCAGAAATTGCAATGTAAAGGCGTTCAACTACTAATGAAGAGTTGATGTATTGTAAAATGTATTGTACGAGTTTGAACGAAATCGGTTGAAATTTCTCAAATTTTACAGTGTGAAAACGTTAAACTACTAAATAATGCTTGAAAATAGTAATAATATTGCTGAAATATATTATTTTTCTGCATTTCTAATTAAAAATATATTACACGAGTTCATACGAAATCGGTTGAAATTTCATATATTTCAGTGAAAAAAATACTAAATAGTGTTTAAAAATAGTTATAATATTAAATATATATCATTTTTGTGCATCTTTAATTAAAAATATATTACACGAGTTACGAAAAAGGTTGAAATTTTCAGAAATTGCAATGTAAAGGCGTTCAATTACTAATGAAGAGTTGACCCACTAAAAAAACGAATTTTTTAAATTCACCCATAAAACACGGTAATTTATGTATATGTAAAGTGGTACCTACAGCGGGCACAAAAGATACAGTATAATGGTATGGCCGCTGGCCAAGTTGGACGCAGAGCGTCTGATCACGTTGTTAAGCAGGCGATCTCCTAGGATCTTCCCCGAATTACATTCAAGGGTGTTACAAAAGTTGTAAGAAAAGGTCAGATGCAGAGGCATGGATTGGGTGACGTTATCCAGGATAGAAGAACGTATAGCATAAGGACAAGGAGAGCTAATCCCATCAGTCGATGAGTGGAGATGAAGTCATGGAGAAGAAGAAATATAATAGCATAGCTTTAATTGTTGTAAGATAAGTAACATCGTAAAATCTTTTCAAATATTTTTCGTTGGATGACTTTTTTGCCAGTTATCAACAATTTCTGCATCCTTTTATCTTTATCTTCTTAATCAACCTCCTAGGTGACTAGGTAGAAGTAGTGACTAGGAAATTCATCCAGTTGCAATAGAGCACTATCCACTCCTTAACGTCACCTTTGTGGTCTAGTTTGCAAACCGGTTTACAGGTCTGCCATGACATTATTCACCCATCTCCATTTTGATTTTCTCTTCGGTCTCATCCTGTAGGCTTGTGTACGAGAGTTTTCTGCAGGCTATGGGGATAACCTATTCTCTCAAATATTTTCATTCACAATAATTTTCATTCTAAATCTACTATAATTCGTAATAATAAAATATTACTAGTCTAACGAGGGTTAAGGTGCAAAAAACAGTTGACCTTAAATATCAGCTGCCTCAAATATTTGAAATTTTTAAGATGAGCAGAAACTGTTACTACTTTCAAACGAGAAATATATAGAATGTAGAAAAGAGAAAAATGTTTATCATCACTGCGTCAACCTGACAGGAACTTCAGGGCATAGACCTGAGGTTATGATTGGTTCGAGCAGGTGAAAATGTCATTTGACTAAATTTCATTTATCTCCAGTGAAATTGTACCTGTCGCGGTAAATATTATAAGCGCGACGATATTTTATGAACGTAGGTAGCTAATTACTATTTAATAATGTTAAATAATTTATATCATGATGTTGAAAGCATCTAAGGAGAGAGATAAAAAAACATTCAAATGAATAAGAATTGATATAAATATTTTAAGAATACTGTTTAACGAATATTTAAACTAATTTGTAATTATTTAATTTATAACCACCCTTTCCCGATCACCCCCATCCATTTAAACACTTGACTCTAATTTTATTTTATTTTGTTTTTATTTTAATTAAAGAGATACATGCAAAGACACATATTTTTTTAAACAATTTAAAAAACCCACGCAAAACTGACAGAAAAATTACGTCATATGGCAGGTAACCACAAAAATAAGTTGCCAAAAAAATGTTTAGTTTACCCTGAAGAAGGAACGGCGGTTCCGAAACCGTTTGATGTTACCAAAAATATAGTGGTTTATGTTTTATTTGTAATACCTCTTCATTGCAATTATAGAACTGACAATATGGCCATACATTTTTTTGTAAAATTTAATGTTTTACCTACTTATTAAAGTAAAACATGAATCATTTTTGCTCTCGGTTTAATTTGAAAATTTTAACGTAACAGGCATTATATTTTTTTCGACGTTACTAATTATTTTATATTCACATTGCGTGATAACAATTTAGTAACAACTCGTCTAATTATATTTTGTTGTATGACATATAATAATTAATATTTTGTTTTATGATTAACGATCGATTATATTTATGCTCTATGATAATCCTGAATTAATTCATAAGTTTATACCAATAAATATCATCTGATCAATTAAAGTAACGTTGTTGATACATAATGATGTTATTAATACATCATTATAAATATAAATAATTGATATGTCAGTACTTAAGTAACCAACCGACATTATTTGCTACAACTGATGCTGGATGATATTAATGACGTCACAGCAGCCCCCTCCCATTCTCCCGCGCTGCACCGGTTGCTCGCGTGGCTTTTATTTTAATTTTTTTATTTAATTTATGGTACAAATACAGTTCTTATATATAACTCATCCTGACACAGTATTGGTACAAAGGCACATATTTTGGTTTTTGAGTAACTATGGTATTTTAGAAAAAGTAAAGTGTATTGCAGTGTACCGTTATCAGCAGCTAAAGGAGACCTTCCCGCACCAGGTGGCAATGCCGGTGCTGGTGTTATCGCTTTGCAAAAATACTTTTGTTTATTACTGAATATTTCGCAATAGTTTACAGTAAAACATTTTCTTACCCATGGCACTGTACAGTCGGCCACTAATGAATCTGGTGCGAGTATAATTTTTTTTGACAGTATTTATAAATGTACGTTCTGAAAATACAATTACTGCATTTTGTCCACAGGTGGATAAGATTAACATAAATTATAGAAGTCTCACAGAGACGAAGCTGTTTCTATGGGAAACATGAATGGAAATCTTTATAGGGTGGCCCAGTGCTGATGATCTGTATGAGCTGGTTTAAGTGATCACTTTACACAAGGCAACGTTCATCAATTCCACCGTAAGAACTTCCACGAAACATTCCAACGTAACTAACTTACCATCACGCCGTTTCCCAGAGGGTAGGCAGAGATATTTTAGTATAGTAATAACCAAAAAAGTTTCAATAATGGTTATATAATTTATTTATTTAATAGATAAATACATATGATTTTTTTAAACAATGCTAACTAATAGGTATTAATAATCAAATTATTATACATATATCTTATACCTCACCAAAAATAATCAAAGTTCTTGTGTGTGGTGAGGGATAATCACTTACAATGAAAATATTTATATTATGTCAAAATGAATTATATAAATGTTATAAATAATCAGGTCCTTTTTGCAAATAGTTATCTTTTAAATTTATTTTCATGTTAATTAGGTACTTTATATTATCATTTACCATATATAACTTTTTAATATTTTGATCTATACTTCGATTTTTAAATATTATTTTTGTTATCCTGAAGGAAGAAGCCATTGGCTTCGAAACATGTTGAATTTTTTTTTTTTCAATAAATAGGTGGTTTTAACAAAGTTAATTTATATCAATCAAAATGAATTATATCAATGTATTATGTTTACATTAAATTTTAATCAACACACTGTGCGCGGTGTACATAACCGATAATATACATCAAGTGCGTTGTTGCATTGCTGTCTAGCGTGCGCGTGGTTATATAACTTTATTTCTTTACCGTTCACGAACACTATTGACATGTATAAGTACACAACAGATCTTTGGGAGTACCATGATTAAAAAATTGACCCATAATTTTATATTATTGTATTAAACCATCCATAGAGCACATTAAATTTCTTTTAAATAAGTTTGAAGAGTTCATGCGTACAAAGATTCAAGTATATAATATCGAATATCAAAAAATACTATCAGTTAAGATACTGATTGCTACTTGGTACTGCGGGCAGCTATATTGGCCGCTGCGCAGCTATTAGAGGTCGCTACGCGGCCATTGGTATCCGCAATTGCCTATGTCTGCGAGTAACTGACGCCCATTGCCTGCTGCTTTTCATTCGATTTGGTTATTTTTTGAAACTGGTAATGACAAAACCACGCACTGAATATTGCGTTTTTAAAGCAATCATAATATTTATGATACGTCGCCGTGCATGCATTCGAGTTAGACCCATTTCCAACCATCGTATATTTTAACCTAGAAATTGAATGTCAGAAATATACTTGCCTAGAGAAAAATAAAATTGACATAAAATATAAATATAGATGTATTTCGCCTTTAAAGTAATTCTAATGTTAAATAATATTGAGGACTTCCGAGATAGAGACACTGAGGATGATAACAGGCAAGACGCTGAGGGATTGCGTGAGGAATGCCAGAATAAGAGAGATAGGTGAGGCTGAGGATATAATACGATGGAGAAGACAGCGTTGGAGGGACTGGTATGGTCCAGAGAATGGACTGTACCAGACTCCCTTATATCGCACTACTTAGTCAGCCTCACGGAACCCGCGGGAGACCGAGATGGAAGGATAGCCGGGAACCCAACTCACAGGAGGCGCTATCCTATGAAGAACAGACGACATTGCTATATTAAAAGGAAGAAGAAGAATAAATAATATGTAAATGTATTTTAAAATATATAATAAAAAATATCGCACTACTTAGTCAGCCTCGCGAATCCTCGCGGGAGACCTCCCAAAATATGGCAGAATAGCCGGGAATCCATCTCACAGGAGGCGCTGTCCTATGAAGAACAGACCACATTGGTCTATTGTAAGGAAGAAGAAGAATAAATAATATGTAAATGTATTTTAAAATAATCTATACACCTTGTTTCTAAAAAAAATACGATTTTATTCATTTTTGAACCTGACAATGGAAAAACAACGAATTAGTTCATGCGTTTTTAGCGCAATCATAATATACATAGATTATAATATGCATAAACAAACTGTCTTATAATATATGTAGTATTATAATTTAATCTGCAAACCAATTTACCTAGGAATTTCTTCCGTAAAAATATGTTTAATATCGGGTACCTATATTCTCTTTGGTTTGCGTGCTCTTGATGATAGTGTTTTGGCGGTCATAATATAATACTAGCTGTAACCCGTCAAAAATGACAGTACTTTTACATGTCGGTTCCTTAGGATTAAGTATTTATTTATTTTATAAAAAATTTACGATGTTTTGACACTTCTCATGAAAAATTTACGCGTAGGCACGTTCCGTCTATTATTTGTTGAAATAGCTATAATAACACCATTGATGTCCTGAGAATAGTGGGGTATATTTTCTATATGATCGGACTCGCTTATGTGAAATCTACACTATGGTAAAACAGGTGTGTCTAGGTCTTATAGATAGATTGGTAAAATATAGTAAGGCTTGCAAATTAAAACTATAATTTTCTTCGATCATTAAATTTTAAAATTGCTCTCCTAAAAATTAAAAAAATAGGGTAAATCGTGTTTTGCCATCTTACTATGAAAATAATCATGGAAAGTAAATATTTGCATAATAAAAATGTTTATTTTTGTGGAATTCTTAATTTTTTTTCGATCATCAAGGTATCAATGAGGATGAGCTGGTATACATAAAATATATATATTTCCAATCATTTTCATTTTTAAGTTATTTATTTAATGCTATAACAATAAACGAGTACATTCATTTTAAGTATTATTTTACTATGCCTGTCTCATCAGAAAAATCTGATTTGAGACAGGCAAAGTTGACAATTATAACTAAATTAGATGCAAGTACATTATATACAATCTTCTGTGTGTAGTTTTCTGGAATATTCTACCGTGTACATTGTATACACGTTGGTTAAAAAAAGATAAATACTCGTTTACATTCTGCCACAAATAAACAGTCAAATTATTGATGGAATTGGCGTTTACATAGTAGAGATTATTTAGGATGATCATTAAATAAATAATCATTAAATTAGTTTAATACTTCACCTATCGATGAGAGATTCTGTTTTCCTCGAAACTTAAGTAGGAAAATATAAATATATTATTAAACTCACGTAGGTACAGGTAACAAAATTAATGTTTTTCACCTTATTTAATTTAAAATCTACTTAGTTACCTAGGTAACTCAAAATCATGATTACTCTAATACAATATGTTACCTGGCAACCAACATTTAAGTTATCACATTGTTTGGATGAGTGTCCCAATAAATTGTCAACCCATCTCTATTATCTATATTTTAATCATTGTTTTTATATTTTTCGGATACTTAAATTGTGACACAATTTCCAGCACTATATTGTACAGTTTAGTGCCTAGTTCTGCGTCCTATGTCCATAAATTTTTCGCGCTCTTGGGACTTGGAAGATAATTTTTCTTTGAACCGTTGAATTTTTTCATCAATGATTGATGCATAGTCGAGGAGTCTGCAGTATGGAAAAATTAAATTTTATTTTATTATATCATAAATTTTTATTATGAACATACTAAAGAATAAGGCCTTAGGCGTCATAGGCAAGATGCATTTTATCCTCGTTATCTACATTTTACATCAAATCTACTTATTATTTATTATTCATACATAGCCAATTTTTGGTGCTTTGATATCTCTGTATTACAAAGCAGAAAAAATATTGAGGAGACAAAAAAGTCTCATAAAATGACACATAAGTTTTATAATATTTTGAGCAATACCTTTTTAGCTAGACATTTTAATAATTAATATAAATTACTTTGTATATAACAACTCGAATTCCAGTGATGGTCAAAATTTCAAAATCGAATTTAAGATGATTAGTGAAACAAAGATAAAATTAGATACATATGTGTATAAAATTAGACACATAGATACATAGGGTGTACAGAGTAACTTATAACTTAAGTTTTAAACATTTTATTTTATTTATATTAAAGATAATGATTTTTTAATATTTGATACAAGTTACATAAATAATGGTCAATCGTTTAACAGAAGATATGTCAAAAATAATAAAATACGAAAAAAATCCAACTTTGAAATTACTTATCCCCTTTGATTTGAATCTTATTTTTCCAAAATAATGCTTTCTAAACCAAGCAACCATATCTTATAAATATTTATCCTGTAACAATATCCATGTAAAATGATTTTAATTTTCAAAATTTCCCAATTATAAAAAATGCATATCGCAACACATTTATATCAATCTGAATAAATAGATGTACTACTGTTTTTTTTTAATTGAGATTCCTACATTAAATATGTATCGCATCAATGATCTTACTACGAGTATTTTCAAATTAAGCTAAATGCTTGAGCTATGAAAATTGGACTGATTTCGCAATGGTGTTCGAACCACCGACCACTGGGTCACTAGGCGAGAGTCATAACCACAACATCAACAAACTATTCATTAGTATTAATAATACTACGGAAATATACAGAAACGATGAAACACTAGTTGTACATAGAATGATAAATGAACGCCGTGGTAAGACATGGCCATAGAACATAGAATAATGTGGGCGGGGTAAACCAGGACCCGTATTCTTCCACCATGGACCCCATCATGATAAACTTTAAACAAGAAAAGTCTTACCATGTAACCTAAGTACTTATAAGATGTATAAGAAGAAATACAAGAGAACGAAGATCAACGGATTAAATTAAATTTTCTCTTTTCGAAAAGAAAAATGCAACACGAAAATCGATCAATGACAAAAAAAAATCTTGCCATTGATTCGATTTTCTATATAGATATCTATAATATATCTTGATTAATGATGTCCCCATATGGGTAAACTCTAGCAAAATATTATTGAAAAATTTGGACATACTCAAAATATTCTGAATATAAAAAAGTGGTCTAAAAAGGAGCTAAAATTGAAATAATTTTCAGGCGTATTCTAGTGTAATTTTAATAATTCGGAAGAATCTCATATACAAATATAAAGAATATTGCTTTAAAAAAACTCCAATCAAAAATATATTATAGATACCGCGTTATCTATAGTGACTGTATTGGATTATGGGAATGAAAAAAGCTTTGGACTGCAGGTGGAGGTAGTAAAAATACAACTCACATTCGAAATAAATTGTGCATGTTAATCATATATACAACTTCCAAAAAAATGAAAGATGTGGTAGTCTATCATGGATAGAAATGGTGAACATTGTGTAAAGTGATCACTTAATTTTTATGTTTATGTTAATTTATATAGCGCCGATTTTGCGTAAGAGATGCTTCAAGGGCGCTTTACAGGTGCGACATCCCGAAAAAAATAGTTTTTAGGCTCTTCTTGAAGAGTTACTGGTTCTCCAACACTGGAGGTAGCTGATTCCACATAGCTGGGCCCGCAAAGCTGAAAGCACGTTCCACAAACTTGGTGGCTCCAGGTCTCCTTGGTACTACCATCCTGCAGAGTGCCTCCAGTGATGTGTCTGAGATACAGAGGTCGATCAAATATTGTGGTGCTTTCCTTTGAAAACTTTTTGTACACCATCAGAGAGAGTTTGCAATTTATCCGCTTCGGCAGGCGAAGCCAATGTAGCTGCTTCAGCATTGAGGATATCCGCTTTAAAATAAGCCTCGCCGCAGCATTCATCACTAACTGAAGTCTGTCGAGCTGAGTCCTAGGCTGTCCTGCATATATTGATTTACAATAGTCCAGACGCGAGATGACTTAAGCACTAATCAGTAACTTTGCTGCGTCTGGGGGAAGGCATTTTCTTACAGACTTGATATGTCTTAATCCATTGAAACCAGCGCTGACAGCTTTATGTCAGCTATACGATAGGTCCTATGCATAAGCCCTATGAACACCCAAGAAGACTTCCATATCTAATTTCAGATATAAATAATATATATAGCTTCGTCTACATGAGACATTTATAATATATCTTGATAAAAAAATGTATTTAGTTCTATAAATTGAAACCATATAAAAAACAAAAAATGAAATATTTAAAAATAAAAATTATCTTCGTGTCATAGTTTCTGTACACTTTCCTACAGGTCCAATGGTCGAGGGAATTAATAATATTTTACTACAATAGGCTGACACCGATTTTTTAATAATAATACAATTTAATGCTTAAAGAACTCAAAAGATTTTTTTTGTAAAATGAAAAAAAAGGTAACAAGGTATAAATTTTGATTTAATGTTTTGGAAGGTCATTACCGTAACAGGAAAAATTCCTTGAAAACAATTTAAAATATAACTAATTTTTGTTACAGCATTTCTCCCAGAATTTGCAGGGTGTTCAATAATGATTTTGTCAAATATTTGCACACAATTTTAATAATTTAATTTTTAGCAGGCAGAATACAATGCTATATGAAACTGATGCTTACTTGGGACATACTCCCATAGTTTAATAATAAAATAAAATAAAATGTGTTACGTTGAAACTGTATAGGTATTTAAAATGATGTACAAGTCAAGAGGTAATTTAGAATTAGTAAAATAACTCGAACATAATAAAATAGAAAAACAAAACACTTTTAAAAGGTAATCTTGCATCTTGCATTAAATAGAGACAAAGTATGATCCGCTAAGGACAGATTTGGTTTTTAGTGTGTATTTATATAGAGATTTTCACCCATGTATCTTATACAGAGCATATTTTGTATTATCCGATGTCTATCTAATGTTTTGTAACGAGACGATAGAACTGGAAGGAATAACGCATTATCAAAATTACTCGAACGTTCTACAGCCATTGCGAAATCAACGTTTTGTATAAAAAGAGAGCAAATGCTGCGCGGCGAATAGTGACGAGCGCGTCACAGAGAAAGCGTGGCGGTGTGACCCGCACGTGAGTGATACCAGCAATAAATAAAAGAAGTACCTGCCTTTTGTACGTGTGAATATTGAACGGAGTTTTATAGAAAATGATCGAAGTTATAAAAAATCCTGTCCTGTGTTCCGATTTAATTTGTGTCCAGTGACTTTTTGGTAAAATTAACATATTTTTAATTGTTTTATTGTTTTCATTTGTCTCCCATAGACACGTCCCGTTTGCATAAGGAAAAAGTTTTTTTTATTGAAATAATAATATAGCAAATTTGAACCGAGCTTATTCCAATTCCTTTTTTAGTGGCTTAAACCCGTTAAAAATGACATACCTACTTTTACTTTATATTTCGGCCGTGAGTTAAGACTGTGAGAACAGCACCATGTAGTATAGCTCAGTGTTTTCATAGCGTAGTGACGAACATTGTTTCATAGAGAATTATGTTCATACCTCATTATTTTTAATGCCTCATATTTATTTTCGGCATGTAGTAGCGTTAATGACGGACATTATTATATAGAAAACTAGCTGTAACCCGTCAAAAATTACGGAACATTGGTTCGCTGGTTGCTAGGCCCTAGTATATATTTATAATATCTTTTTTGCAGTCCACTGAGAGGCGATCGTATCAACATGCGTAGAGCGGCCGATTCGGGGTTGCTGGCTCGGGGTTCAAGCCCCATCTCCGGCCGTTTAATTTGATCTTTTTAGCCCTTACTAAATTATGGACATTACACGAAGTTATGGGGACAGAGAGATAGACAGATGAAAAGACGGACGGATGGACTGACGGACAGGCGGACATACAACGAAATTATTATGTTTGATTACCTATGTATTTGAATTTTTATTAACTTTTTATATAAGCGTCTGATATAATTAAGAATGTACTATAGTAAATAAATAAATACTAATTCTTACACAAATGGAATTAACATTAAAACTATGGTGTAGAGGGCCAGGTAAATTACGTTAATTAAATATGACAACATAAAATTGTATAATTTCCCTTAGCATTTTAGAACACACTGCATCCCTTGTCGTATACCTTAAAATGAAATGTAACATTAAAACCAAAACAATAGCACTTTACCGATACTCGAAGCCCGTTCGTGCACCGCCACAGTAAATAAAGCTATAAAATTCTAACAAAGCAAATCTCACATTCAAACGTGCCCACCGAACAAACTCACGCTACCGGTGCAAAACGGCGCTGAAAATGTACTCGAGGTGTAAAATACAAGTTTAGCGTATTTTTCGACTGACGATTGTTAACATAAGGCGCGAATGAGGTTTTGTGGTTCCGCCTTAGCCTCCGGTTACTGACTGGGATTTGAAATAAGGCTGTTTCTCACAATGAGAAAAGTTTTTCCCACGGATTTCTTCTGCGATCCGTTTAATGTTATATTCGCCATTAACTGTGCTGGAACGAGGAAACCCTTTCACGTCTGAAGTCGTGTTAGAGTTTTACGCTAATCTCCGCGTTCACCAAACTCATTCAAACGGGTGTTAAATTATTGGGTTATTTTATTATGAAGTTAACCCCACGATTTTTCCATTTTCAATATAGTAAGTACGACGCTTTTAGCTGCACTATTTCATTTTTTTAAATTTATGTAATTAATGTCGGTTACCTTTCTCCCATCACAAGGTTGTGTCGCACATATAATTTGTATTGATGCTGATATTCTTGCGGATACCTTATCTTCGTTCAAAAACTCACTCATACACAACATCCATTTTCTAAACGATGACCTGAACCTATAGATCCATTAAATCAATTATTTAATCGCATTACATTCAAACACTAAATATACAACACACATAAATGTGCAAATATACATGTTACTAGAGCGTGCCGAAGACACTTGTAATTGGGATAGTGGGCATAGTCTTCACTATAATGTCTATTATCAGAGTATCATGTACCTATTATCCTGTTAGTGTCTCTAATAAATAAATAAAAAATTTAATTATATTGTATTCTTAAAGAGTTAAGGTTATTATTACAGTCGTTGGACATATTTATGTGTTAAATAAAACGGATACTTTATACGAACCGTATATTCTGAGACATACTGAGAAGCAAATCTCGACTTCGCGATGAAGTCTTATCCTGAACTGTTTGTTTGCCTCCACCCCCGCCTTTACCCCCCGCGGTAATAGGACGATCTCCTGATGACGCTGGATAAGACTTCAGCGAAACGTCGAGATTTTCTTTTTCAGTAAAATATACGATTCGTATAACATATCCGTTTTATTTAATAAATAAATATATTGTATTCTGTCACAAATATGGCACAAAAAAGAAAATTATGTCTCACGATTTAAAGATAATGTATTATTTTAATTTTGAGTTACGCTCGTAGTTAGCTTTCGAAATTTTTTCACCTGAAAGAGATATGACCAATGTTACATACCTACCTCTAAGGTGTACCAGTGTGCAACTTATAAATATTTGTCCGCACAAATATTCCCAACCCACGCACAGAGAAATAAATATGCGAAACCAGATTATAGGTTTAATTTAATAAACCAAACGTTGACTAACGTTTTATTAATGATTTATCTATTGGAATCTAATGGATGAAGCAACTAAATCGGGTAAGAATATTATGCAGTTAACGTTTAGATAATTTCTTCCTAATAAGGTTCCTACTTTGTGTGCAAAATATTTGAGCAGATATTTTTTATGTATTTTAGAGGTATTATTGTAGGAACTTTATAAAATTAGATGTAACTTTGATTATGACGTGTTGAATTATGTCACGCGGTAGTAAAATTCCGTAAAAATAATCAGTTCCTCTAAAATCACCGAAATTTGCCGCACATCGTTGTTTTGGGTGACATCTTCAATAAATGTTTTTCTCGTGATGCAAAAACTGCCCAGAGAACGCTCAAAATCTCGACGGATGAGCGAAATTATGAGTGATGAGAAGGACTTAGCAAAGATTGGTGTATCTCCAAAGAATGACTCGTGGGGAGCCCATCAACCAGCAATGACTCTGTTGTTATCTTTCAATTGTTCTTTCTATGATAATCATTAGGTTTCTGTTATTCGCTTATATTATAAATTAATTATTTTCTTACTGATTTTCAGTATAATTCTGCTTACCGTTTTCATTCATGGAAATCTTTCATACGATGGCTCAAGGCTTATAACCTGTATGAGCCGGCTTAAATGATCACTCTACACAATGTAACGTTCACCAATTCCATGGTAAGAACATCCCCACATTATTAAATTTTGAAAGTTCAATATATACATATATGTTCGAAACAAGAACCTTTAATATACCCTATTACTATGGTTTCTGCTAGAGACAACTATTGATTTTTTTTCTCATTAACAAGTAAGTATACACAGCTTTCGTAGCTAGTAATGATACCACTATATTTTATTTTTTAAAGTGGAGTTTTTTAAGCAATATTCCTTTTAACGTATATACGATATTCTTACGAATCATTAAACCTATCTACTAGAATACACTGTGTTCTTTGAACATACTTTCATATAAAAATATTGTTTAGAAATATTGACGTTTCACAGATGTCATAGAAACTTAGAAAATTTAGAAATATAGAAACTTTACGCCTATATAAATAAATGCGTTCCGTCTATTTTTCTGGGCTAACAATCACTAATTATCACCTTGGTATCCTTAGAATAGGGGAATAAACCCTCTTTATAATTAAAATTGTAATTTATTTAACATATTAAAGGTAAATATTTGTTGTCCGTTTTGAAAGAGTTATAAAAGAGTTGGGAATCTCGTCCCGCGATCAGGTGTGAAGACAGAACTAGACGGCGTCGTGTTATCTTGATTCTGCAACACGTTTTCTCGGATGCCTGTGTGGCTAAACGACGGTGTGAAATATGCTCGCGTCGCTGTAATAAATTATCTGATAATTGATAGGCTGTATTTAGTAGGAAAAGTAATTGAAACATTTTTATAATCACTTTTCGAAAAGGCAGTATTAATAATTCTAATTTAGTACAACCTCAATATTTTATCGCTCCAAAAGGGCAAAGCATCATAAATGTATATCGTAATATGTATTTTTTGTGCGTATTTTTATTTATATATTTTTTAAAAACGGGGTGAATGCTAAGCACGCGTTTCTAAATGAAACTTCGTTTCATTTTCTTAGGATAAATATTTGATTGAATTTTTTACTTTAAAAAGAAGTTTGATTTTTCTAAAACTGGGTACGAAATACAATACTAGATGATAGAATTTTGCGTCCGCAGTTGAAATTTTGCGCTCGAAACTCGCGTAACGCAGCGGTATATACTAGTGGTAAGCGACCTCAGCCATTCGTTGTTAGTTGCATTGTGAAGAGCAAACAAAACGTAACTGCTACGTAACATTTCTAAATAAATTCTGTCTTAATTTGTTCGTGTTAAATATAATTCTGTTTTGGCATTTTTTTTATCCCAATAATAATAATTCCATTATATGTAACGCACGTATTTTTTTTGTTAACTGAATAAATACTCATTCTTCAGGTCGAATAACCATCATTTTTGACCGGTTACAGCTAACCCTAATAACCGTGTTCAATTCCAAATAAATAAATTAAGATATTTTTAACTAGAATATCTTTTTATCTTTGTTTATTTGGTTTTGTATTCTTTTCCTAATCCTTCTGATTCTAAATTATCAAATTTCAGACCTATTTTGTTCATATGTAAAATAGAGAATACCAATTTTTTTCCGAAAATATGACCTTTTTTCAATATATTAGAAAGCTTGTTCAAATAAACAAAAATATAATAAACAAAAATATAACTAAATCTAAAATTTAACAACCAGTTTTTATTTAAAATGTTTCCCGTAAATGCGAAGCTTCTGTCACCTTCTATATATTAAGGGGGGGGGGTAAGGTTTTTAACTTTTTTTTTTGCATTTTATTTTTAATTTTTTAAATGAATGTATAACATCGCAAGAATATTGTGTCAAAATTTCAAGCCAATCGGAGCAAAATTGACGAAATTATGAACATTTGAGCGATATCAGACTGATTTTCTATACCTGCTCGGGCAGCTAAGAGACGCGCTCACCTGAGGACTACCGGACGTGCTATTGTATTAGAAGAGTTTTGCTTAGACAAGGACAAAAAGATGCTGATGATTAAAGCTCTTTGCTGTGTGAACATGGCATCGACGATTATGTGTAAGTATAAAATTAGTATTGAGTTTTATTTTGAATTTTACAGTGTGCAAAACTTTAAAACGTTTTCCCCACATCTCACGTTTTCAAAGTCGGTGTCCATCATAACTTCAAAACTACTGCACCGATACTTTTGAAATTTTGAACACTATTTCTGTACATAATTTACGAGGTAACGCTGACTTTTTTTCAAATTTGTTATTAATTTTTATTTTTTAATAACAAATTAGTCGATATTTTTCGTGTTTTTCCCTTCAAAGTGTTCCAAAAAATTGAAAAATTGAAATTTCAAAAAACCCTCCCAGCGTCACCTGGGAAAACCTATTATCTAACGAATGAACTTTGATTTTTTGATTTCAGATGATCTAGCACCAAGTTATGATGGACACCGCAATTCTACTTTTTTCCGAGACACGTCCGAATAATTGCTGCCATTGCCGTATTTTTTGATATTTCGTCTTGAAAATTTTACAATATTCTTCAAATGTCATACTTTAACGTACCATTGGTTTTAATAAAGACATTTTAACTGTGTTGTCGGACAAAAAATTCACAAAAAAATGCCTTTTTTTGTACGAATTAACCTTACCCCCCCCTTAAGATAATTTTCCCATATTGATCATTATACTAATCTGTTGCTAGCATATTTTTATTATTATAATACAATGGTAAAGATTTTTACAATTTTTAATTATTTTATGGAAAGTCATATTAATCACATCTTAATACATAATAATAATGATGTCTCTGTCGGTGCCCTTCATTAGCAGATTAGGGGAGCATCCATAAACCACGTGATTTAATCTTTAATTTTTAATTTGCGCAGATCGGTTTTCAGATAATCAATAATTTAAAAATAGTTTTGGTAAGAGAAAACAGCACAAAATTTTCTGTGTATAGTTTTCTGGGATATTCTGCCGTGTATATGTGACCTTTCTGGCCGAAGTTTCGGATACCATTGCAGGGTCAATCATCAGGAATAATGTGATGGGTGTGTGTTGAAGTGTAGATTGAAGTCGGGGTGTGTCCAAGTCTGTGTTAGATTAAGTACTGGACTGAAACGTCGGCCAGAGAGGTCACATGTACACGGCAGGATATCCCAGAAAACCATACACAGAAGATTGTGAACGGCCGTGAAAACCTAAACATCTTTAGCATAAAATGTCTTCTGGAATTAATAGGAAAAAAACACATTCCATTCGGAGGGGCGGGTTAAACCAAAAGCCACGTTAGGGCTACGTGGGGGAAGGGGGGGTTTCAAAGGGGTTCAAAATTGAATAATTTACTACATTAATATATCGATAAACAACGAGAAATTTCGGAAATTTTTGTTAATTGTTGAATAATAATAATTAGTATGCGTTAAATTTACGTTTATTTTCATCATCATCATCACTCTTGGCTCTACAACTCCTGGTGGGTCTTGGCCTCCTCAAGAGTCTTCCTCCTCTCATTTCGGTTTAGTGCCAGCTCTCACCAGTTCAGAAGCTCTACATTTATTTTAAACAATAATATACTGGGCACAGTGTACATAACTGATACTATGCGTCACTGACGTCAAGTTTGTTGTTGCATTACCGTCTAGCGTGAAGCGACTCGTATAACTTTGTATATTTCTCGCGTAGATAGATATCGCTAATGCACACCAATGTGTGAAACTTTTGTCACATTCTTATGGTCCCATGGCCAAAAATCGACCTGATTTTATATTTTTAAATAAATTCAATTTTTTAAATAAAAGTTTATATTTGTATGCATTTGTTTACGCTTTATTACCCTTTAAAATAAAGGATTTTTACAAAAATAGAAGATTTAATATGAAACTCTTATATTATTATACATAATTGCTTAAATTTATTAACAAAATTATTGATACCAAGCATAATAAATACCGTGTGAACTCGCATAATGAATAAGTTGGTTTTAAATTAAGGAAATAATATAAATTTTAATGATCTCTCACAAAATAATTTGATGATATCATCGCGATCGTATTACGAACGTCAAAGGAAACACCTGCTTGTCATATCAGCCATATTCTCCTTACATCTACTTTCTCAATGTACGTAATTAGTTTCGTTCCAGTACTTCAAAGCATGAACGTTATCAGCTCGGTTGGTACTGATATGGAATATGAATGGACACAACCAATCTATGTTGAAAGTAGCATGTGCACACTGAATTATGCATGTTCCACTTTTCAAAAAAAAACGCGTTATATATATTGTCTGAGATATATGTATCATACCCTACTTGCGTATACCTACATATATTTCTTCCATGTTGATATTACAAAAAACCAAATACAACCTTTCAAACCTTCAAATTCTAACTTTTTTCACTTCTATCGAAGACTTCTATCAAAACGCGAAAAAACAAATTATAAATTTCTTGTTTCTTGTATGTTAATAAATAATGAATTTAATTATTCACTGGTATTAAAATCCGCATTACATTAATATGCATTGTATATTATATAACAACTTGGGCAGCATCAAATTTCGTGATTCCCGACACCATTTATTTATTTAAATAAAATAAAATAAGTATAAATTGAGGCAAAAAAAACACCATTTCATTAATATGATTTTATTGTCAATTACAACGACCAGTGAAATTGATTTAAACAATTGTTGAATAACAGGTGAATCTTAATTAAAAATTATTTGAAGCGGCATAAGCCCTCGAATGCGCTCTGGCGTCGTTATATGTATGCACATAGCTTATTTTGTCTTATTTTCAGCTCGTTAGGTATGTCATTTCCATAATGAAACATGACGCTTTCAAATATTAAATCAATATTTAAACTCCCCAAAAATAAAAGGATTTTATTTTATTATGAAAAAAACAGTTAAATAGTGCGTTGATATCTATTTTACCTTTCTTATAACTGTAATTTTCTTAAACAATATTTTTATATGAAAGTATGTTCTTAGAACACAGTTACTGGATTTTGTTTCCAGAGGGATGATTAATTAATTAACGACAAATTATAGAAGTCTGGTAGAGACAAAGCTAATTACATATGAGAAAAGTGGATGGAAGTCTCTTATACGATGGCTCAGGGCTTACAAACTGTATGAGCTAGCTTAAGTGATCACTCTACATAATGCAACGTTCACCAATTCCATCGTAAGAACATCCACACATTATCAAATTTTGAACATTCTATATATGTATATGTTCGAATCAAGAACCTTTCATATACTTATTACTATGGTCTCTGCTACAGTGTTTGATAGTTTTGAAAGTGTTTGAAAGTTGCATGAGAAATGATTTAGATATTTATCCCCATAATAATAATTGTCTGTCGTATCTTCCTGCAACATCCGTAACTTTTTTATAAAAGCTTTTTTCTTCTTCTTCTTTTTTAATAAATAAATCAATACTTATTCTTTAGGAACCGACATGTAAAAGAGCATCATTTTTGACGGATTACAGCTAGTAGTAATAAAATTGTTACGTCTAAGGCAGGCAGATAGGTAACCTTTTGAAATCAATTTGTATCCCGTGTTTTGACGTGGCCGGCGTCCAGTCCGCGGACGGAGCGGCGCGGTGCCTGAGGTCGTGGTTGTTTCATTAGCGGACAGAAACGCAGACATTAATGGCGGATGGACGCTTAATGGTTTGATGATCGCTCATTAATCAATTATTTCATACTCGAGGAGCATCATTATGTCATGTGGCTGAGAAGAACGTCAAATTATTAAACGAGTTGCATACTTTTAATCATTTAATTTAATATTTTTTTATACATGAAACAAACAAGTCTGCAACTTATACGAAATTAATACGAAGTCAAATAATCCGTTGTCACTGATCGCTAGGCGCTAGGCCCTGCGCGACCGATAGTAGACACTGCGTGGGTATTAGTGTCTGCGATTAACTATCGCCCGTTGCCTTCTGCTTTTTATACGATTTGATTTTTTGAAGCAATCATAATAGATGATCCGTCAACGTGTATGCTTTCGTGAGTTTGACACATTTCCAACCAAACGTATTTTCTAACCTTGAAATTAAACGTAAAATATATACTTGCCCGCAGAAAAAATAAAAATAAAATAAATTTTTTGACGTAGGTACCTTTACTCGACTCGAATGTCAAATAATGTATATATTATATTTCTACTCATTGAATAATATTTAAATGTATTTTAAAATATTCCGTAAGCTTCGTTTTAAAAAAAACATGCTATTTGATTCATATTAAAGCTGGCGATGGAAAAACAAAGCATTACTCGACGTGTTTTAAGCGCAATCATAATATAGATATTTTAATATCATATTCAAAATAAAATTCTTCTCGAGAGAATATAGAATCAAACATTGTATCCTGATATTTAATTACAACTGTGATCATTGTTATATCTTGCTTCAAAATTTGATAACGTTCTCCAATATACATATATTTAATTTATTTATATAAAGGAAACATAATGTACAGTTTAATATATATTTTTTCTATTTAGTAGTAATGTTTTCTGAAACATGTGCTTGGGTACGTATATAATACTGAGACATTTATAGATAAACTATGTACGATAGGGAAGAATCAACATAATAATCGGTCATACCATGTTCCAGAATTTCTACCCATAATTTTAATCGAAACCCATGAAAATGTTCCCAGAAATTTTTATCATTCTTTATAAGGGAGTGCCAATGATTATAAAAAATATAGATATTTACATAAGATTACCTAAAAAAAATATCACACGAATGTAAATATTATAGGTATTTGAAAATGTTGATCGACTTGGTTTTCCATATAATTTCCTAGTTATCTAGTTAATACTGTCGAGGATTCGATTTCTCGGCCTTAGTTAATTATAGGCCTACATTTTTCTTCTTTCTTTTCATCCATTTCCCACATTATTTGGGGTCGGCTCTCCTTACTTTTCTTTTCCACGATTCCCTGTTTTGGGCCATCGCTTTGTGCAATTGGGCATTCTTCAGCTTCTTCTCCACACTCCTTTTTTTTGTTTCTTATATTTTGAGTGCGGTATGCACTGCATGATCTTTATGCCTCATTACATGGTCATACCGTTTCAGTCTCGATTCCTTTACCTTTTTATTCACAGGAACCACTCTAAAACTACCCCTGATGTGCTCATTTCTCACTCTGTCAAGCCTTGTTACACCCCAGGCCATCTAAGCATCTTCCTATCACTAGTATGGAGTTTTTGTCCAGTATTCTGAGCTCTAGATTATTGCAGGTTTTACTGCAGTTTTATATACAAAACCTTTAGTCCTGGTAGATTATCGCACTTAACTCCGGTGAGCGATCTGCATTTCTGCCATGCTACACGGGTTCTGTGCATGATGTCAGCATCGGCTGTGAGTACTTAGCCCAGAGACTTAAACTTTTTTATTTCGGGTAGTTTCACTCCATCAATATACACGGGCTGATCTGTTTGTATATGCATTTCATGTATTCCGTTTTTCTTCTGCTGGTGCATAGACCATGACGTTTTAAAGCAGCCACCCAAAGTGGTAGTGTATTATGTAACTCCTTGTGCTTTAGCCGCTATCGCCATGTCTTTCGCATATAGCAAACTCCAGGGTAGTTTGCATTGAATGTCTTTGGTTAGGTAGCCAATGACTAGATTAAAGAGGAACGGACTGAGCGCTGACTCCTGGTGTACCCCTACGTTCATTTCAAATGTTTGACTCATTAATTGACTCAGATAGATATAGACCTACAAAAGACAAAGACCTACAAAAACAAAAAAGAAAAGACCTACACTTATTTTTTTTATCTTGTTTTATGTGTTTAAACCTAAAATTATGAAATAAATAAAAAAAAATCATATAGATATCTTGAATTACGAGTATATTTGGTATTTCAATAAAAAAAATGTTTAAAAATTACTCTTTAAGTATGTTTCTATATAAGTAAGTATAGATAAAAAATAAGTGTGAATATTATTAAGAATGAATGTATTATTGAGAAAGTACTGACTGATGGTGAAAAATTGTAAATAGGCAGCAAAAGACCCGGTGTCATGGAGGTGGAATATTTTTAAGCTTATGTCTTAATTTGCGTTGAGTCGTGGAGCCATTGAAGAAGAAGAAGTAACAAATATGTGAATAAAGAAAATGTTTGTTATCTAGTATAATTTTACATGAAAAATTAAATTTATTTTTCTTTGCTTATCGGTAAAAACTGTTACCTACCTACTGTTCGCCTAAGCAAGGGACTCAGACGGTCAAGGTAAGAACATTATTACAACTTGGATATAAAATAAATAATATTATAATCTATTAATAAAACTTGATATAAAAATACCGTAATTATCTATCCAAGTTCTAAAACAAAAACACCTGTAATTGATAATATATAATCAAATTTTTTGTGAGTAAAGATAAAATTGTTACAGCTGTTAGCGAGTAATGCGTACAATGGTTTGACGTTTTGATCGCTCGTAATTAAAAAATTTCTTTCGATACATTTACGAACATAATATTGGCATTTATTTTTGATATATTTATTTTTAAATATAACTAACAGTTTATTACATTTTATTTTATGCTAGTCTACTAACACCTAAATGTTATTCGCTGTGCCTGTACAAAAAGAGACTAACTCTTATACTAGGAGAGGGACTTATATTTTTAAGGTGACTACTAACTTCGTATACATGTGTTTAAAAGAAGATTTAATTTTTAAGTGTGGTTTTATAGTTTTCATTTAACTTCTTTTTTATTTGTTTAATGTCAGTTATCTTCTTAATTTCTCTAGGGATTGAATTTCTTCTTTCCTAAATATTAAATATATAAATTTGTTGATTTTGTTTTCTTTTTTGTCTTCCAAGCAAGTGAGATGCAAGTAATGATAACTGTACATAATATGTTTTGAGTTTTCTTCCATTGATAATTATGTTACAGTATAATTAATGATTATTAATTAAAGATGATGGTATACGTCTCCCAACATGGAAAAACATGCATGGAAAAACATTTAATTCAACAGTAGATTTCATAGTAAAAATAATATATTAACGCGCAAAAATCAATCAAATACAACTACCGAACAGATAAATATCGACACAATAGAAGCAACATCGAGTACAAAGTGCATACAAACGCCATTAAGGCCAACAACGGCCGGAAACACCCAATATTTAATACGAAATTCCTAAAAACCATTAAGGCCAAGAATGACCAAAGTACCCAAATTTAGATTTTGACTTGCCAGACCTCCTTGGTAATAAGCTTCCGATACGAGCGGACGTGCTCGCACCGCCCCTCGTGACGGAAATTTATTAACAAAACACCCTGAAGATGTCTGTTGTGATTCAGGCGAAACGTCGGTTGACGAATGGTCCTTCTGAGGACCAGATTTTGACGCGGGTTATCCCCAAAGAAATATATATATATATATATATATATATATATATATATATATATATATATATATATATATAACTAGTAATGAGAAAAGATTACAGATGTCTCTTGCATAGACCAATCAAATATAGGGAAGTTTTCGAAATAGAACTTTAAAAAAATTGATAATGTATGGATGTTCTTACGATGGAAATGGTGAACGATGCATTGTGTAGTGACACTTAAGGCTGGTCGCACTTTGGATACGAATTATTACGTACGTATTCGTACGATTATTTTAGTACGTATTGAGCGCGCACATTGTGTCTTGCGTTGGTCACATCAGTTACTTTCCGCATTTCTCCAATAACGATTGTGCCAAATGAATAATATGTATCTTCTGGAAAACTCTATTACGGCCGACTTAAATAATGACAAATGTCATGGCTATGTATTTAATAGATTCACAAATGCTGGGGAGAATCGAAGTGCAACGAGAGCTCATAACATCGAAGAAATAAATTAAAATATTTTTTTTCGAAGTACATAATTATAACTCACCTTCATTAAACCAAATTATTTAACTTACAGGTATTTTTTAATTCTTTAGAGATTCTCCGCCATGATCTGCGCTGATGATCAGGTAGTTGAATCATTTTGGTCCCACAAACATTTGTGGTCATGTGTCAAATTGACAAAATTTTCAATATCCATGGTACGAAATCGCAAAAATTTCCGAATAAATCCGGATCGTGTCGGACGTCGCATCTATACGTACGTACACGCAATACTAAATCGTGTGCAGTGTGCGATGTTCAATACTACTTGCTCAGGGATGTACTTGCGTATTCGTACGTATACGTACTACTCAATTTCGTACGAAAACGCATCCAGTGTGCGGCCGGCGTTAGCCAGCTTATACAAATTGTGAGCTCTGGGCCATCGTATAACATCCATATACGTTTCTTATATATAAATAGCGAGATTTCTAATAATTAATTAATATTAACACGTTTTATATCATTTCAAATAGCGCGCATCAAAGGATCACTCATTAGCTGTACGATAATCGCACTCATAAAAAAATTAATTAACTCATTTAAACACAAGTTAATTACGTGACGCATCAATATTCTTACTATTTTTAAACGAATCCAAAAGGCTGAGCTATGAAAATAGGACTAACTTGCTCGTGTCCTGGAATAGGGCTCGAACCATGGACCACCAGATCACTAGGTGAGCGTCATGACCACTACACCAACAAGCTACTCAAATAATACTAAAATAATTCATAATACTAATAAAAACATGAATAATCTGCTTTATAATTGCTTTCAAATCGATCAACAATGGATAAAATAAAACTACCTATATTCAAAAAACTTGACAGTGTTGAAGAAGTATTATTTTTGTAAAAAAAAAAAGTCAATCGTAAAATTTTAAATATCATACATATTAAGTGCTGAAAATCATTACATTGAAGCAAACATGAAATAAAATTACACCTGCTTAGCAAGCTTTCTTGCTAAAATGGAATTCCAATTTCACATCAATTTAATCAAATAATATGGAATTTCGGTGTCATTGTGAAATGTTACGTTTGGAAAAGTAAAAAAAAATTATCCAACACAGAAAAAGCTGGAGACATCGACCATGTTTGTTCGAGTCCTATTTCAGGACATCAGCAAGTTAGTCCTATTTTCATGCTTTTTGGCTTAGTTTGAAAATATTAAGAATATTGATGCGTCACGTATTCCGTGTTCACATCTCTATTTAAACAATAAAAAAACATGAATTAGGAACGGTTTTATTTTTCCTACCTCGTATAAGATTAAACTTGATTTTTTGTTTGGATGTTTGGACATTGGATTTTGAATTTGACTATGGTTAATCGATGTTCTCTGAATAACATCACACCAGTGGATCCCGTCGCTAATCTAAAGCGATAATCTACATACAAATAGAAATGTGAGCTTATTATTACAATTTATATTTACAGCGTATATTTACAATTGTGGGTGAGTACAGAGGATGATAATTATATGGAAGTAGGTACCTATTATGCTATTTTTTGAAGAAGCTCATATGTCAAAGAATATCGTTATGAAATATCAGATACGATCAGCCATTAAGGATTATTAAAAAGATTAAGACAAGGCGAAAAAGTTATGTCCAAACAAAATACCATCTATCGAATATTTGGCAACAATTGATTGATATTTATCCTGACACGAGAAAAGATACGTGCTAAATGTTTACTATTTAAAAAAAGAGTTAGGTACTTAACATAAAGAATAAAGAATTCGCTAGTTAAAAATAAGCATTGTAGGAGTGCATATACAACATGAAACTTATGTGAATAAAGTGGAATAAACGGCGAACAGCACAAGAATATTCTTGAAAACATTCAGACATTCGAATAGTTCGAATAGTCTCCACGTGTAGCTTAAATCAAACATAAAAATTTCGCTGTCTGTCCGTCCGTCTATCTGTCTGTTTGTCCACCTGTAACTTCGTGTGACGTCCGTAATTTCATTCGAATTCACGGCTAAAAAACATATTAAACCCCCCAAGATGGGGCCAACAAATCGGAACCGAACCGAATATATATATATATGTTAGTTCTAACTACTTTGGGGGTAACCCGCGTCAAATTCTGGTCGTCAGGACCAGTCGTCTGCCGACGTTTCGAACAGATCTCACTGTTCAGATGAACAGTGAGATCCTGACGACCAGAATTTGACGCGGGGTTACCCCAAAGTAGTTAGAACTAACACATATTGTACCCGTGAAAGCCTTCGATTTAACATATATATATTATATATATATATATATATATATATATATATATAATATATATATTATAATATATACTAGGGCTTAGTGATGACGCGAACCAATGTTCCGTCATTTTTGACGGGTTACAGCTAGTCTCTAATAATTCCGTTGATTGAAGCTTATTTCATACAATTGAATCAAGAAGCGTTGAGCTTTGACCGTCGTATCAGAAGCTGCTTAAATATTACCAACGTCACTTGTTGACTAAGAAAACATAGGACATACGCATAATATTATTTATCATATCTACAATATCACATTTATATTATCAGTAAGCAAAATTTGTAGCCAAAGTTTCAGAGATGCAAAGTCAG
Source organism: Agrypnia vestita (assembly GCA_016648135.1). Lineage (NCBI taxonomy): Eukaryota > Metazoa > Arthropoda > Insecta > Trichoptera > Phryganeidae > Agrypnia > Agrypnia vestita. The sequence continues at coordinate 186,656 of JADDOH010000495.1, forward strand.
CTAACAACTACAATATTAGGATGAAAACTCTTATAAAAGTTTTAGCGGCCGCAGATCCTCAAAGCGCAAATTCTAACATTCCTTTAGAACAGTATCTTCAATTAAACTCCCCTGATCATGAGTGTTTATGAATTATGACACCATCGCGCATCGCTGATCGCTGATCTGATCGGAAAGATGACTTGAATAAAATTTCGACAGATACCTCTTCAAAATTATCTCAAATAAACAAGTTCGGTTGCACCCAGGTTGTGGGTTTTCAAACTGGAATGAATCAGATGGTTTCTGATTCACTGGCCGCAAGTGTTTGCACTCAAATAGCACTCGACTATCCCACAATTATTCGATGATCCGCGGGCACACCTGTTCACGACCGTAATCTACTTTAATGATAGGACTATCAGTGTAACACATTTGCACCGAAAAATGGTGACCAATCAATGTATCATCCTATTTTGTGACATAATAATAACTTCTTTTTTTATTTGTTCTTTTTACATACCTAAATGAATACAATTTAACATTTAAGACTCGGAGACTCGTATATAGAGAAGGAGTATTGCAGGTGTAAAGATATAAATTAATCTAAGTAGTACAAAATAGAATTGAATGTATAACAATTATTATATAATACTTAAAGGAATATAATATTAGAAAGAATTAGTAGTATTTATTTCACTATGTGGAAAGGTTGTTGCAGTCCCACACATTTCATATGTAGTGTACCTATATATATTGAATTTCATACAAGCAAGTAAATAAGATATATATAAATAAATAAGATATACAGACAAAAGAAGACGAAAGAAAGAGTAAATAATGATATTAATAATATAGACGAAAGGCACCATGACCAAACCTAAAGCATCAAATCTGAGTATCGGCACATGGAAAGGCGCCTCGTCGATGCAGTGGGTCCCCGACCCAAATAAGAAAAGGAAAAAGATGATGCTGACGACGATGATGATGAATAATATAGACATATTAGAAAGCCTTTAACGAGCTGTGGAATGTAGATTATGAGGAGCCAGTATTTTTCTGTAATATGCGATGATTCTGAACAAAGGCGGGCTACCAGGATGAGGATATTCCCGGAGCTACTTATTCTGTCCTTCATTCTTGCCACCCTGTAAAGCGTATGCGCTGCAGTATCTGGACAGGCCAAAAATTATGCGGAAGACGTTATTATATTGGACACGAAGTCTTTCTATATTGCTCTTTGTAGTTTTTCCAGAGTTCGCTTCTACTGAGCATGATCGCTTTTACACTTCTTTGCCTGTCAATGTCGTCATCATCCATCAGGTTACTGATGAATAAGTATCCTAAGTATTTAGTTCCTAATATACTTATTCATCAGTAATCTTTTAGAATCACACCATTTAGCAGAGCTAGAGGAATACTTTTCGGGTTCTGGCCATACCTATGACCAATAGAGCCGTTTACAAAACGGTTCCATAAAATAAATTTAAAAACAATGTTTTCAACATCACAACTCGTCCAGTAAACAGTAAAAAGTAAAAAAGTTTTGTAAATTTGCACTCCAGCTTTAAGGGTTCCTTAGGGGTTGCTTAGGGCTTATTTCCACTAGGCCTCCGTCTTCCCTATGTAACGACAACAATGGTAATTTCGGGTTCACTTTGTCACGAAGAAAGTGCATTAATTTTACTAATGTTATTTCATTACAGCTTCTGCAATGGGCAATATTTTCATTTTAGTATTATTGGAGCAGAAGCAAGTCCGCTTGGAATTCCATTTCTTCGTATCTGATTAAGGATTTCTTGGCATACACCAAATTTTCCTGATTCTCTGCCCTCTCGGTATGATTTCTTGTAATTTTTGGCTATTCCTCAAGTTATAAATTCTGCTGAAAGAGACCATATTTGAATCAAGGGAAGACATTATGCAGAACACGAAGCTGAACACCGTTCCCAAAGATCCTTCTTCCAAATAAAGCCTTCCAGAAGTGGGAGAAGTCCATTACTAAGGGAACTACCATGAAGAATAGATAGAAATTGCATTTTTTGCATGAATATATGTGTTTCTGCCGAAACTAAAGGTTCGATATTTTTTGAACATATTATGTGTACTTAGACAGGAAATTTAGATAATACAAATCATTGCAACATCTGCTCCATCGTACATCGCATATCGTTCCAGGTGGATCGTAATCGTTGTAATGCTTCGGATCATAAAAATTTAATCTGTCCATCTGTTAAATAGATGCCTATTAATATTTACGAGCTGATGAAGACAAAAGGCTAATAAACACACCTGTGCTTTAATAATAATAATCTTCATTTTATTATTTGAGTATTCTTGCAAGATTGTTTTTTCTTAGCAAATAGCCAGTGTAAACGGTAATATAATATTTGCTTGATAACGCTAATCACCCATCTAGAGAGGGCACTCTAGGAATTTTCTTTGAACGACGCCACTCCTAGCGAGTCAAATTTCTTATCGTCTTTTCATAATCTGAATGTAAACTTCATTTATAAAAATAGTCGCTCGCTCGTTTCATACTGGTCGAGCCATTTTAATCATTAGGGTCATGCGGCACAAGGTGGGTTTTGCAACATTTCACGGATGTAATGAGTCTCAAGATAAACGGGTCGACTAAATGCTATGAGTACAAGTGTACTTGTCAAGTACGCAACACCTGCACCTGTACTCTTCAATCAGGGCTGTTGAACGCAAGTCTATGAGCTTACTTATTATACTACTTCTGGCTACTGGGATTGTTACTTCTAGGCCCTTCAGGTAACTGTTTCACTCCCATCATATGCTTAGTCATCGCGGTACAATTGGTGACTAATTCGAAATCGTCTTTAAATTAAGCATTCAGAAGGAATTTAGACCCTTTCTACTGTTGGTAGGTTGGTTTCCCAACTGATATTATATATAAACATGCTATATCAGTTTTGTGCGTCATATATTTTTCTTGCCATTCTTTCCCCATTAATTTGCTCAACGAACCCAAATCATCTGAGAGACTCTTTTTTCGGCCTACGTATTTAGTTCCAGGCTTCACTTCCGTGCATCAGTGATGGTACCAGAATTCCATCGTGTACCAGTAGTGTTGACGGCACCAGAAAGAAAGGACGACCACGGAATCACGTGGCATGATCAGATTAACCAGATACTGAAGGATGGTTCTGTTAGGAGCCATAACGATCTTCGAGCTTGTGTGTATGAATGTGGATGAGGCAAGAGTTGTGAGTCAGTATAGAAGAGTGTGGCGCTTTATCCTTTCTACCTATGTGAAACGGTAGTTGATGGTAAGTAAGTATATCAGTTTTGTGAAACCTTCACAGCACTTAATACTAAGGTATAATTTGTCGATGAATAACTAAGAGATACACTTGATCATGGGATATTTTTAAAATTCAATCTTGTGGATTGTCAAAAGATTAAAATATAGGTATCGATTTAAACAAATACTTATCTCTGTATTCACCAAGTTATCAAAATAGACTGAATGCATTGGAAATGCGAATGAAAATGAGTCTTGCAAATCCATTTATGATTTAGTAAAGAATGAACAAATGAGAAAATAACGTAAATTAATATTAGCATAGTGAACAGAAATATATAAAAAAAATAAAAAAGTTAATTATTTGTATAAAGTATAAAGTTTTTTTAAAATTTAGATATATTTTTTCACTTTCCGACGAAGAAATATACACAAATTCTTCCATAACCGGCTGTTGTCAAATAATAAGACTCCAGTGGTTGTATAAAAGTTATATTGTATTATGTATTATATAATAATAATATAATAATAGAGATATTTCTTCAAATCTCACTCAAAAACAGGATTTTTTCGTATTACATAGTACATAAATAATAATGTCAAAATGAAGCTTCAAATGTTTTCAATTGATCAATATGTTGTATTTTTACATATATTTATTGTTGGCTTAAATAATAGAAGAGTTTTAATGCAAATACCCTGAATTTCAGTTTTAAATTTTGCGATAGTGATGAAGTGTGTGCATCACATAACATGAAATTATATTTTCATTTGATAAAATCGCAAGCTACAAGATCTCCATTCAAATCATGATTTCTGTCGATAAGACAAAATAATATGTACAATCGTAAAGTAGATCGATCGGCGGTTCTACCGATCTATTGCTTTTTTTAAAATCTTTTTTATATATTTTTTATATATTTTTTTTATTTATTTAATTTTGTTATCATCTCTTGCCAGGAGGATAGCAAAGAATCCTTAAGATATTTCTCCCATATCTTACCCAAACACGAACCACTGAAATTCCTTTCAAAACTTCAACTTCAAATATACATGTGTATTGATGAACTGAGGGCATACTGCGCACAGATTTCCAACTTTATGTGATAGATAATAGAGAAGTTTTAAAAGTATAAATGCCATTTTGCTTTTTTTATTCACTTTTATTTCTTTTTTTCTATTTCACTAAATTATTGATTATAGCTTTTGTTATCCTTTTTACTAAACACGTTTTTTTATGGTGCCTTATACGGTTACTTATAATTTTTCGTACATTTATTAATATTTTTTTCTAGCTACCACTAATAAATTTAATTGTTCTTCTTTTCTCTTCTTCTTTTTTTACTGTTTACGTACATAAAATAATTATAAGTGACTGTTATTATTCTCACTTTTAAATGATAATTGGTATGTTGAATAAGAAAAGCTACCTATTTTCTAACAGGTATGTATATATACCTAGCAAAGTAGGTAGTAGCTGAGAAGCTTTTTACATACTGTCTTATGATTGTGTTTATTTAGTAATGTATATGTGTTAAGCATGTAATAAACATTTGATTAAAAAGCGCCGATTTATCAGCAATGAAGGTGAAAACTGAAATATTTTGCAAAATATAAAAAAATATATATAATTTGATAAGACATTTCGTAATTAAATATTGTTAATGGCGGGTGAATTTTAGAACAAAAGTGAATAGTGATTAAAGTAATAATAATTATCGATATTTTTAATATTATTGCAAAATAATGAAAGATATTTTTAATCAAATTTAATGTTGTTTTAACCACCTGAGAAGATTTATAAAAAACGAGCAGATTCGGAAAATATAATTTTCTACATCATTCTAACAATAACATTTTATTTTGTTTACACAACTTAATTTTTAATTTAGGACGAAAAGTTATATTAAGAGTTATATAATCTTTCTAGGATTATATCATATTTATATTTTAGTTATTATTTTCTTCATGTACAACACTATTGTTAAAATCTAGTAAATACAAAATGTATCTGTAAATGTTTGTGTAAAAAAAGTAATTTTTAATTCATAGGTACCTACAATTCAATTCTACATTTACACCAAAGTTAATTGTAATTACTATTATATTATAGAATGCAATAAAATTGTTTTTAATTTCAATAAGCCCTTGGTCTAAAATATTATGAAAGCAATTCCTATAAAATAAAATAATAAGATTTTCAAAGTTTTATGTTCCATTGTTTTCCATTCTAGGTTTATTGATGGTTAGCCAATAATATTTCAGTCATAAAATCATATCGCAGGTACCTACTACACCTGCAATATTTTTCTCGAGTGTAGAAATATTCTCGGAAATACTAGTAAAATGCAAGTGGGTGTCACCTATTGCTTGGTCCTGCAAGAGGCTATAGTGGCCGTTTCAACCAATGCCAGTGTTGCCACGGCTAATTTTTCCAAAAAAATCTATCATTAAAATGTTCCAAAATGTAAATAGTTATCAAAGGAACAGTTGACTATCAGAAAAGAACAATTTAATTTATCTACCTAAAAAAATACCCAATAAGACAAATCCTTAAAATGTAACGTCCCGGTAGTGATGGGTGTCTGCCACGCTTTATATCCAAAAAGCGACTCTCGTGCAATACATGGCCAAGCAGACGGTGATAGATTGTTGCTCAACCGATAGTTGATGATTATTTCCTAAGCACCTGGTAAACATCAGTATGGGTGATGGCCTAAAATTAAAAACTTGTGTTCTTGAAAATCAATAGGCCCAAAGGTGCACGGACTACTTAGATGGAATTTATACATAATGCATTACTCTACCATCGATACGGAATCGCAAAGCATTACTTAACATAATGCCAACACTTGTACCTCGCATTAATGACCTTAGCCCAGCCTATGGATCCGAAAGGTCGGCAAGAGAGGTCGGAGACACTGCTGAAAAACTCAGAAAACTCTATGCAGAAGTTATTGATGAAAATAATCTGTTGTTTAGTAGTGTGGTTTCTTGAACGGATGGATATATGGAAAAAAACTATTTATGATTGTCAATGAATTAGGGCGAATAGTGGTAAAAAAACTGTGATAGGTGTTTGACTGTAGCTTATGTTGATTATTAACTCGGTGCCGTCTCCCATCGGAGGTAAAGCGATCATTCCGGCGATTACGATTTTACGGCAGCACGGAACAACTCAGTCGAGTTACCTCAAGATACGCAGTCATGAGGTACGATGTCTTCCAACGCTTCATTTACCACTTATTTTCCCCTGAACGATGAGTTGGTTTGGACAATATTTTGGTCCGCTCATAATATGTCCGAGATACTCAAGCACTTCTCGGTCTTTTTCCGTACGCCGAAGGACTTCAACATTCATCACTCTATCCACCCAGGAAACTTTCAATATGCGTCTAAAGAGCCACATCTCAAAAGTCTCGACTTTGCGGATTTGTTCTCGGTCTAGTATGCATGCCTCCATACCATATAAAAGAGTGGCAAAAATATAACATCATTTAGTCGATGGCTTGTATTAATTTCCTTGGTTCCAACTGCACTGAAGAGATTCGATTTTTCATTGGAGAGCAATAAAATGTAATTTATGTTCCAGCAGAGAGATTCTGAAAATGTCTACCGCTCTGGACAATTGCACATTAATGCGCTATCGCGTCGCGTGGTGCTCATGCAATTAACAAAAGTGTTTCCTGAAAATCGTCTATCATGCTGAAAGTTATATTACATTTTAACTAAATAGAAGTGAATTAATAAAGCACCTGCTTATTAAATACGTGCGTCGTCATCACGTAGCTACCACCCATTGGGGATCTTTGCCTTCTCAGTGTGTAGTTTTCAACTGACCCGAAAAAAATTCGAAAAAGACGGAACTGTACAAGAAAACTCGGCGAAAACGACATAATAAATGAGAAGGCAACGATTCTGTGAAATATATTTCGGTGTACGATAGTTTTAAAAATACATACATATCCAACAGCGCTTGCAGTGCATATATTTAAGCATGACTTTTTGAGGTTGACAACTGTAATGGTATCTACGCACATCTCTCGAAACAGGAAATAAACAAATTACAATTTGTATTTAATGCCGCCGCAAGACTCATTACCGACGCTTCAAAGTTTGTGCATATCTCACACCATCTTCAAAACCTCCACTGGCTTAAATGTCCAGAGAAGATTGAATATAAGTTACGCCTCCCAATATTCAAGGCTATTCATAACATGGCCCCTCAATACATTACCGACTTCTGCATTCCATTTTCCGCAAATAACAGACAACTAACACTTCGCTCAGGAACAACATCTAATACAATTAAGTTAGTTGAAGTATATCGCGTCCACAAAAATAATTTCGGTGACCGTGCTTTCGCAGTGGCTGTACCGAAGTTGTGGATTAAACTACCTCATAAACTGAGACACACAGACAATTTACCACAGGTCAAAAAACAACTAAAGACGTACTTTTATACAATCACATAAAAACCTAAAGAATCAGACCGTTACAACACAAATTAATGTTATTCACTTCCAATATGCACTCCAAAAAAATACCCGTTTCTTCCAGGTACTTCCAAATATTAATTAATTCCATTTTAATAAGTAGTAGTGAATAAGGTTTTTCAGCCAGTTAGTTGTTTTGTAAAATAATTTTTGTTGTGTAAAACGCACTTGAGGTAAATATTCACGAAAACGGCACTATATAATAATCCAGTTATTATTATTATTATATATTTTGCAAAAAAACATCGAAATAAAATATTAATGTGACAGGTATATCAATATTGTGAATAATATTATAATAATTGAGATTGAAATATTACGAGACATATCTTTACATAAATCGTTAACGTTATGCTGCAATGTTCTCACTGCACTTATTAACTAAAGCATTATACTTTTTAAGAGTATGTAGTTTGACCCTTTTATAATTGTTTCAAAATTTACCAAATCAGACTGAGTACCAAGAAATTTACGTTAGTTCATATCCATAATATTTGGTGCTCTGTGAACTTATCCAATAATATTTAAAAAAAAAAAAACAATTTATCAAACTATTAGATAAAACTGGACGTGAACTAGTTCATTCGTCCCCGTTATAGTCGTGTTTATAAAAATAATTTAATTTGGAGTGCGTTCCATTTTCCATATCTTGCTTAGTCCGCCAGGTGGTTCAGGTGGTCACAATAAACGTGGATTTGATAGCTTTATTATTATTTGTAGATTACTTTTCTTTATCATCAATTAGTATCAGGTGTTGCAGCCTAGTGCTCGCGGACTTGTACTCGCTACTGGAGTACGTGTTCCCATCAAGGACAGCAGTACTGCTCTTGTAGACATATGTCATTTTGGGAATGGCCGTGAGTGCGGGCTCAAAGTGCGTAATGTATTTTTTGAGTCGATAAGGTACCGATCATTTTGTTTTGATTTAATTTTAATGTGAGATGTTATGTAGGTTATGTCAAATCTATATAATATACAAGATTATTTGGAAAACATTAACAACCTCGCAGGACTATATTCCTGCCTTGATTATGAGTCGAAAATATTCAAGCTGTCATGACCCTAATATCAATAGTTATGGAGATATGCGCCATTAAAGTTTGCATTTTTTTTTCAATATTTCTGACAAATTTTCAATATTCTGACAGGTTTTTATTATTTAATTTGACTTTTATTAAAGGGAATGAATTTTTCATATTCGATTAAAGATAGTCCAACGTTTTACAAATAATAAGTCAGAAATATTGAAAAAAAAAATGCAAACTTTGATGTCGCATATCTGTATAACTATTGATATTAGGTCATGATAGCTTGAACATTTTCAACTCATAATCAAGACAAGAATATAGTCCTGCGAGGTTATTAATGTTTTCCTAATAACCCTGTAAAGTATGTTTAATATCGACTAATGATATGTATCAATTGAAGGCATTAAAGAATTTATTTTATTTTAATGAAATATTAACATAATTAATACAAACTTAGCAAAAGCTTTTGAAAAAAAATTAATTTTGAAATTAATACAAACCTTGCATAAAAATCACACAATTTCTTGAAATTGACACGTACCTAATCTGCAAAAAATTCACACGATTGTTTGAAATCGGCGTGTTATTTATTTTTTTAAATTCAGTATCAAACATAACACTTGCACAAATAATACCGCGCGATGCAGGTAAGGGAAAGTTCAGAGGGTGGCGGCCCGGCCGTGGGTCACGCGAGGATTCTCAATTATTCAGCTCCTCAAAGTGATGTTGGGATGTCGTGAAAGGTTAAACACTTCACTCGGGAATGCGAATGAAAGGCAACAAAGCGAGACTAGTAAATCTGTCATGCATATCCGCGCAGCGCGCTGTGGGAACATATTTCGTGGGGAATTTCAAACTGTTTTTCACAATCTTGCCATAATTATTTCTATACACCGTGAAGCTATTGTTTAAGTCAATTATGTTTCATGCGATGAATAATTAAATATGTTTTACTTCTTCAATACCAGCAAAATAACTTTTTGGTATCACTATTAATATTAAGAAAGAGAAAATACTTTGATTAATACCACCATTTATTTAATATCAACATATTGCGGCGCCAGTGGTTATGTATTAAAATTAATGTTGGAAATATTAGGTCCTTACATATGAAATTGGCGTTTTGCCGTACTGGCAAATTTGATCTCAAATATCTTCTCTTTGGTTAGGAATTCCAAATCCAAATTTATACAGCTATTTACTCATGTATTTGTGTTTTGAAAATTATAATTCATTTGTTTTTTCCTCAATTGTTTTTTTCTTTGCGTCACTCAGTTTACAAAATGAAAAACTTGAAATATCGCGTTATTTACGAGTACGAGTTCCACCGTGGCACCAGTGCTGCAGAAACGGCTCGAAGGATTAATGATGTGTATGGCGACGGTGCCGCAAAAGAAAACACAGTGCGTTTTTGGTTCCAACGTTTTCGTTCTGGAAATTTCGACCTGCAGAACAAGCCCCGTGGACGGCCGGAGACCAAAGTTGATAATGAAGAATTGAAGGCTATTGTGGAAGCGGATCCATCGCAAACCACATCCGAGTTAGCTGCAGGCTGCGGTGTTAGTGATAAAACTGTTTTAATCCACTTGAAGCAAATTTGTAAGGTGAAAAAGCTTGAAAGGTGGGTACCTCACGAATTGAGTGAAGCAAATCAACAAACGCACGTTGACTGCTGCGTTGCATTACTCAACCGGCACAATAATGAAGGGATTTTAAATCGAATCATTACCTGTGATGAAAAGTGGATCCTGTACGATAATCGGAAGCGCTCATCGCAATGGCTGTTTGTCGCAATTTTTTTCGAAATTTGGATAACTTCTTGCAAAGGAAAAAATTCAACTCCGATGGGGCAGTCCAAACCGCCTCCAAAGATTTTATTGATTCCCGTCCGAATGGTTTTTTTAGTAAAGGGATCGATGAACTACCTATGAGATGGCAAAAGTGCATAGATAGCAATGGTACATACTTTGATTAAATAAATATATTATAATAAAAAAAAATCGGCTTTATGTTCCTCCCATACTAAACGCCAATTTCATATGTAAGGACCTAATATATCCATGTCAAAGCACTTACTTTGCTTTAGTTTTCAGTATGTGTCATTTTTTCTAAGTGTACACAACAGATTTTTTAGCTTTATATATGTCGATTTACGTATCAACATAACAGCATTTGGGGAGTTTTACGATGAGTTGCGTTAGAGATGTTACTTGATAATAACCCTTGTCAAATGGGAGATAAACAATTATTGGGAGTTGATCTTTTAATCATTTCTAAATGCATATGTATACTGAGAATAATTCAAAAGCAAGGAAAATTGGTTAGTACCAATTAAAGCCAAGAGACGCAGAAAGACGTTCATTTGTGAACAGTTACTCCAACGGCAGAAACGAAAAACTTTTCATCATCCCACTGTCACTGGCGTTGAAAAGTGGATACACTGCGACAATTCCAAGCGTACAGAATCATGGGGTAAGCCTGGTCATGCATTAACATCGACGACAAATCCATGTTGATGCATTTTTCGTAATCGATATAAGTTACTGTAATGACAGTTCAACGTTTACGTAAATGTCGCATAAGTCCATAACTATTGAGATTAGTACATACTTTGATTAAATAAATATATTATAATAAAAAAAAATCGGCTTTATGTTCCTCCCATACTAAACGCCAATTTCATATGTAAGGACCTAATATATCCATAGTCAAAAACAGAAAATAAATATAAGGGAGTTGAATAAGTAATTAGAAACTTTAGTGCAAACAAATAAAAAAGGTAACTATTTGCAAAATTATTTGGTCATTTATAATATTTAATTTACTATTAACGCTTTACTTAGTTTTGAATCTTTTTATTACCTAATTCTAATCCAATGTTATTAGTATGTAAAAAATTTAAACTCTTGTTAATAGGTGTCAAAATAATGGTTCGTTCTCAAAAGATGATTACGTATATTTATTACTATTTAAATAGTAAGAATGGTTCTTCCCCGTTTTTTATCAAATATCATCCTTATATTATTTTCTTTTCTTTATTAATTTTTGGTATATTTAACATTAAATATATGATTCTTTAATTAATTTTTGTGAAGAAAACTGGTGGCATAGAACTTGGGGAAACATGTTGATTATTCAATAAGTAATCGTTTACACAATGTGATTTCTCTTTATTATAAATAAATATATGTTTTATGTAATTGATGGAATCGGATTTAACTTTGTAGAGATTCATGATGATCTTCAAAATAAATGGAATACAACTATGTTTTTACTCTACTTGAGTTTAATTATATATTATACCTACTACTCGAGTTTAGATAGTGACGGAACTCATCGACACGGGAAGCAATAAACAAAATGCATTGAAATATAAAAAATATAACTTAGATGGAAATAAATACAAGTCAAAAACTGTCTGTACTTTTCTATCTAATTTATTTACATAAAGGTTGAGGTTCAACCTGCATATCATTTTTCTACATAATCAACTCTCTTATCAATTCACTTGGCCCAGTCACTTACAGGATTGCGTATTCCTTTCAAGAAGAAGGTTTTCGGTTTACACCGCTTCTTATACATCCTAGTCTGTGGAAGTCCGCACACACATAGACATTTGATAGACAGAATCATGACTGCTGTTTAAAGAAGGCGCTACCACGCCTACGGTAACTCACTCGATAAGAAATTCATCAGTATCTACTTCACAACGATGCGTTGCAATAATTCAAAACTCAAGAATAATTTAAAAGATTACGCGGGCTATCAGTTATCAATGACGCCCCGCGTAATATTTTGAATTATTCTGACGTTTCAAGTTTCAAAATAACCTACGGATTCGTGCAACCAGATCCCAATTTTAATAATTTCGTTGTCTGTCCATCCGTCTGTCTGTCTGTCCCCGTATCTTCGTGTAACGTCCGTAATTTCTTTCAAATTTACGGCTAAAAAACGAAATTTAACGGCCGGAGATGGGGCTTGAACCCCTGGCCAGCGAATCCTAAGGCGGAAATGATAGTGATGTTGATGTAAATATAGAAATTAGCAAAGACGCAAACCACGTGTACTTATAGAATAAGATTATTGGGCGCACAATATATTTTCTTTAGGCACACTGGCTTTATAAAAAAAATTCCCGAACTTAATTTTTGATTTTATTTTGATGTCTATTATATGTATAATATTAATTATTTAATTATGTTGTCGCTATAGTAATATTGTCTACAAGGGCCGGTTTAACGCACAATCGTAAGGACTTAAAATAGTATCATTAACTACCGACAGGGGAAATGTAAAAAAATTCAAATATTTTGATAAAGGTCGTTATTACCTGTCTACTATTTCATGGTGTCGGCTTTAAATAATTAATTATTTATTCTTTAGGAACCGGCATGTGTCATTTTTGACGGGTTACAACTAGGAAAGGTATTAATTATTGCAATTAAACGATAATTTTTCTCACGAATTTGCAATATATAGAAAATGCGGGTTTTTACAACAAACGAAAGACACCTAATTTCTTACCTTCACAAAATCACTTCTCAATATGTCAAATAAACACTAAAAACTACGTAGTGATATCACATGGTGCAAAATAATCATCGATAAAAATATATATTATAATAATATATTTCCACGGGGTTATCAATGTCTCCCCAAAAAAAAAAATCACCCCGGTTGACAGTAATACAACAAATGAATTCATTATCCGTAATCCGTATAGACAAATCAGAGACCCTTACATGTCACCAATATATCTACCACCAAGTATTTCACCTACATATTCGTAACCATCAATCAAAATCTGTTTCGTCTGACGGAAATTAGCAAATAAAATTTATTATCCCATCGATCAAATTAATGAGTCGTAAGCCAGGTATAATCGGGCCACGATATTCAAGTAGAAAAGTGTTGTTGGAGTTGCAGTAGTCCCACGAGTTAAGCATGTATTCACTAGGGGACAAATTGTCCCTCAACAGCACGCGCGGCATAGAGTCTACGTGACGTTGCAACGTCGTGCACTGTTCCACGACGTCGCGCACAACATAGCCAGGCATTTCTACGTGTCGTGGCAACGTTGCCATGCGCACGGTACCCGAGCGTACTCACTGCAACATTCCGCGGAGCGTCAGTACCACGTGGTATGTTTACAAGTGAATACGCACGCGCTGTATCTGTCAAGATGACAATGCGGGGAAACGAAATCGTTCTTGAACTCATCGAGCTGTATCGATCGAAGATCGCATAGAATGTTCGTCCTTCTTTCTCTTTGCAGTAAATAATTTCGCATTCTCCTCTTTTTTCTCCTCTTACTTTTCGATAAACTCATTAACATAAACAGATACGCGGCTGTCATCATAACCTCATAGGGCGATATATTTCCGCGACGTCTGGAAAACAATAATTATTTGCAAAAAGGACCTTGTTTTTAATAATATTCAATTTACTACAGTAAAACCTCGTTAATTTGAAATTGCGACCCAAAAAACATTTCGAATTGCGCGGAACCCCGTTTTCGCCAAATGAGATACCGCAGCTGTCATCCATAACCTCATCGGGTGACGTTTCCGCGACAAGATATGCGAGTCCCGGTGTGTACACGTCAAATGACCGCGTCATTGTCCCCGAAACATGAGCGTAGATGTTGATGCGACATGCCGAGCGGAATGTTTCGCGATTTGTCCCCTAGTGAATACATGGCTTTACAATTACGATTCGATGAATATATTTTGGTACGTGTGTTATGATAAAAAATATTTAAAAAGTGGTAGGCAACTCAATTAAAATAAATAATGTGCTTTAAAGAAAAATAAAACTAAAATAATACTTATCACAATTAATTATAATATATTTTTATATTTTCTTCAATTTGAATGTGTAATTAATTCTCATTGATTTTATTTTTTTATGTTTTTTGTTTGCATAAACCAAATTGATTGTTTTTAAACGTCTACTGGCTTCAAACAAACGCACAATGCTAGCGCTGGTGAATCTTGTACCCAATTTCCGCTTTAAAAATAATAATCTGGTAGGTATACGAAACGTACTTTTTTGTTGTAAAAATGGTTTAATAATTATTATTATCCATTACTGGCACACAACATACCTCGCGTAGTGTATATAACATAACCAACTGCTTCAGTAAACTGGCTTGATGGCTTCAGAAACGTTGTATTATTGTCTAGCGTGAAGCGATCATATAATGTCATCTCTTTCTCGCAAAGATAGCGCTCACACAAGAATTGACTTGAATCAGTATACGTAACATTCTTGAAGTGCCATGAGCAAAAATCGACCTGTAATAATATTACCCTCAGTTTGTTTGCTAACTTTACCTATACCCTAACGCTTAACATAACAAGTTCATTAATTGTTCATCAAAATGTGATTTGTGTTATACATACCAAAGTATTAAATACTACTACAGTGTATGTATACTAACTAGCACACTACAGTGAACGTCGAATGCATTCGTGTACTGTACAAAAAATATCAAAATAAGTATATTTAAGAAATATATATGATGTATTTCTTGATCAAAATGATAACCGCACATGGATTCAGCCATCCGTACGCAATAAAGACACGGTTTATGGAGAAGACGATATATGAATGAGCCAATTATTTGATTTCTTTCTGGAACGGTGGGCTCGCGGAGGAAAGGGATGGGCGAAACACTTGGCTGCCCAAATGCATCAGTGCTCTATGGTCTACGGCAAGGTTTTCTGGGGTGTTCAAAAACCCATTATCCTCCATTTTATTTACAATAATGAAAATTTTAATTGAAAATTCCTTAAATTAATTCTTGTATTCTTCACCGGTTTGTTATTGACCTACGGAATATAATTCTTGGTGTTAATGAATGGATCATAACATAAATGTTCCTATAATAAGTTTAATGATTATTTTGCCACACTAGCTAGACTTTGCAAGAAGTTCGCCATATAAAGACGAGCGTCTTGCAAAGTGAGAAAATTTCACAATATATTCTCATATCTTCTTTTGCGCGTTTTATCACATTTTTTTATGGAAAGATATCATATTAAAATTTATTAATCAGGTTCCATACATTAAATAGGGATATCTTATGATATCACGATGTTTAAAAAATGAAGAAAATTGCTCCACTTTGTGGGAATTTTCTGACTGAATGGCCTTGTGAGATGCCTTTTTTCAATAATATTAGGTCCTTACATATGAAATTGACGTTTTACCGTACTGGCAAATTTGATCTCAAATATCTTCTCTTTGGTTAGGAATTCCAAATCCAAATTTTTACAGCTATTTACTCATGCATTTGTGTTTTGAAAATTATAATTCATTTGTTTTTTCCTCAATTGTTTTTTTCTTTGCGAGACTCAGTTTACAAAATGAAAAACTTGAAATATCGCGTTATTTACGAGTACGAGTTCCACCGTGGCACCAGTGCTGCAGAAACGGCTCGAAGGATTAATGATGTGTATGGCGACGGTGCCGCAAAAGAAAACACAGTGCGTTTTTGGTTCCAACGTTTTCGTTCTGGAAATTTCGACCTGCAGAACAAGCCCCGTGGACGGCCGCAGACCAAAGTTGATAATGAAGAATTGAAGGCTATTGTGGAAGCGGATCCATCGCAAACCACATCCGAGTTAGCTGCAGGCTGCGGTGTTAGTGATAAAACTGTTTTAATCCACTTGAAGCAAATTGGTAATGTGAAAAAGCTTGAAAGGTGGGTACCTCACGAATTGAGTGAAGCAAATCAACAAACGCGAGTTACTTGTGAGCGTTTGGTGGACTAGTGCTGGTGTCGTTCACTACAGCTTTCTTAAATCTGGCCAGACGATTACGGCAGATGTCTATTGTCAGCAACTGCAAACCATGATGGAAAAGCTAGCTGCTAAACAACCGAGGCTGGTTAATCGCTCTAGGCCACTGCTGCTTCATGATAACGCTAGACCACACACTGCACAACAGACGGCTACCAAATTAGAGGAGCTTCAATTGGAATGTCTAAGACATCCACCGTACTCTCCGGACCTTGCCCCAACAGATTACCATTTTTTTCGAAATTTGGATAACTTCTTGCAAAGGAAAAAATTCAACTCCGATGGGGCAGTCCAAACCGCCTTCAAAGATTTTATTGATTCCCTTCCGAATGGTTTTTTTAGTAAAGGGATCGATGAACTACCTATGAGATGGCAAAAGTGCATAGATAGCAATGGTACATACTTTGATTAAATAAATATATTATAATAAAAAAAAATCGACTTTATGTTCCTCCCATACTAAACGTCAATTTCATATGTAAGGACCTAATATTACAAAATAAACCATTATCCTAATCGTATTAAAATTATTGCAAAATCTGTCAGTTTGTTTACTTACAATTTATGTATTTTTAAAACATCGTAGGTTTGGATACTTATTAAATGATTAAATAATTTAGTTTATGTCATTTTAATAAGATATTCGTTTTAAAAATATTAGGTCCTTACATATGAAATTGGCGTTTTGCCGTACTGGCAAATTTGATCTCAAATATCTTCTCTTTGGTTAGGAATTCCAAATACAAATTTATACAGCTATTTACTCATATATTTGTGTTTTGAAAATTATAATTCATTTGTTTTTTCCTCAATTGTTTTTTTCTTTGCGTCACTCAGTTTACAAAATGAAAAACTTGAATTATCGCGTTATTTACGAGTACGAGTTCCACCGTGGCACCAGTGCTGCAGAAACGGCTCGAAGGATTAATGATGTGTATGGCGACGGTGCCGCAAAAGAAAACACAGTGCGTTTTTGGTTCCAACGTTTTCGTTCTGGAAATTTCGACCTGCAGAACAAGCCCCGTGGACGGCCGGAGACCAAAGTTGATAATGAAGAATTGAAGGGCTATTGTGGAAGCGGATCCATCGCAAACCACAATCCGAGTTAGCTGCAGGCTGCGGTGTTAGTGATAAAACTGTTTTAATCCACTTGAAGCAAATTGGTAAGGTGAAAAAGCTTGAAAGGTGGGTACCTCACGAATTGAGTGAAGCAAATCAACAAACGCGCGTTGACTGCTGCGTTGCATTACTCAACCGGCACAATAATGAAGGGATTTTAAATCGAATCATTACCTGTGTTGAAAAGTGGATCCTGTACGATAATCGGAAGCGCTCATCGCAATGGCTGAACCCTGCCGAACCAGCCAAACCATGCCCCAAGCGAAAATTGACTCCAAAAAAGTTACTTGTGAGCGTTTGGTGGACTAGTGCTGGTGTCGTTCACTACAGCTTTCTTAAATCTGGCCAGACGATTACGGCAGATGTCTATTGTCAGCAACTGCAAACCACGATGGAAAAGCTAGCTGCTAAACAACCGAGGCTGGTTAATCGCTCTAGGCCACTGCTGCTTCATGATAACCCTAGACCACACACTGCACAACAGACGGCTACCAAATTAGAGGAGCTTCAATTGGAATGTCTAAGACATCCACCGTACTCTCCGGACCTTGCCCCAACAGATTACCATTTTTTTTTTAAATTTGGATAACTTCTTGCAAAGGAAAAAATTCAACTCCGATGGGGCAGTCCAAACCGCCTTCAAAGATTTTATTGATTCCCGTCCGAATGGTTTTTTTAGTAAAGAGATCGATGAACTACCTATGAGATGGCAAAAGTGCATAGATAGCAATGGTACATACTTTGATTAAATAAATATATTATAATAAAAAAAATCGGCTTTATGTTCCTCCCATACTAAACGTCAATTTCATATGTAAGGACCTAATATATGAAACCTGATTAATAAATTTTAATATGATATTTTTCTGTTCAAAAACGTGATAAAAAACGCAAGAGAAGATATGAGAAAAAATGTAAAATTTGCTGACTGATCGCCTTAACAAATTTGTGCCTGATTTAAAAATCTGCATAAAATAAAGTGTTTTAATTATTTTAATAATAAAACTGCTGAAAAATAAGATCAAAATGCTAAAATAGCAGATTAAAAATATCTGATATTAATACCGCGTTATTACTAGGTTCACCAGGGGTACGTCTTTTTTATATAAAATTAAATATTAGTATTTAAATAATGCAAACATTATACCTATACCAGACAATAAATCAATGTAATACAAAATTATATCATTAAAAATCTTATTTGATAAAAATCTTATCTAGATTGTGTTGATAAATATTGATTTGGCACCGCAACCTACTATGACGGGAAACGACTTACTCATCATGTAAAAGGTGCTCCTTCAAAACTTTTTAATTTCAAAAAAATTTTGGGGCAATCTAATAAATGTGATAATTAAAAAGTAAGTAAGAATAGGTAGATAAAATATTCTGAATACCGATACTGTATTAAAATGATTAAATAAAATATTTTCATACCATAATAACAGAATAACAGTTTAATATCTGAGTACAGGCAGGGTTACTTTGTTTGACCACATATTTAATTTAAGTTTTATAGTAAGTTATGAAGAAATGTTTCCAGACAAAAAAAATTATGTACAATTCGAATTTACACAAAATTAAACATTATTTTACACAAAAATTGAGTAATTATGTCACTATTTAATTTTTTTAGTGGAACAGACCCTCACCAGGTATTACTATAAAGTACACCGGTCGGTGGTTCGAGTCCTATTCCAGGACACCAGCAAATTAGTCCTATTTTCATAGCACAAGCGATCAGTTCCATTTGAAAAGACCAGAATATAACTGTTTATATTATATTGAAAAATAAAGAAAAAAGTGGAAACAGATTGAAAACTTTTGTTTTTTTTAAATCTGGGAATTCCCCCAATTATTGATGGACATTCTTTCCTGCAGATACAAATGGAGGTATTTTTGAACCGATCTAGATGGGCTGCAATTGGATTGGCGCGGCCGGAAGCGGCAGCGGCAGCGGCTCTCTGCTCGGCCGGCCGCGCCGTCATTGTCCGCGCTGCGCCGTGAAGCGTGCGCGGCTCCTGCACCCATAGCGTTCCGGGAAACATTGTACACGGATTTTTATGTATATATGCACGCTATTATTTGATAAAAGTGGATATAAAATATATTTTAGACTTTCATATATACGATCTTTTTTAAAAAAAAAATAGAGATACGAACACGGAATACGTGTCACATCAATATTCTTACTATTTTCAAACTATGCTAAACGCTTGTGCTATGAAAATAGGACTATTTTACTGGTTTGAAGTGAGTTTTGAACCCGATCTTCAGATCACGAGGCGAGAGTCCTAACCACAAGACCAACAAGCTAATCTGTTTTTTTTAATTTATAAATTTACTATTTATTTCGAGTTTGTCTAAAATTTTCAAGAACATGGTACTGGAGTTTATCCCAGGGGACATCATTAATCAAGATATATTATTTGTCTCATAGAAACGAAATTATATATATATATATATTTGTTTTGCTTGAGGTTTCCGCGAGCGTTATTGTATGTAACAAAAGTAACTTCTGGACTCCCTCGCGTTTTCTGAAAATGGTCTCCCTGAGAAGACCTAGGCTGACGTTTCGACACGGTATCACGTGCCATTGTCAAGGCTAAAAAGGCCTCAAAAATTACGGACTAAGGCCGTACCTTTGTATGCGCGAAGGGGGACATGAAAGTCTCCCCACACAATCAAAGCCGTATTGGGGGAGACATTTAATGTGTATTATGATCTGAGTCCCACGCCATAATTAAATAGGGATACATAGGTCTATAATAAACAGGTTAATGATATATATACATATCATATACTATATATCTATATAAATAACATACTATATATATATATATATTTAGTTGATACATATAATATATAGAGTATGTCGATACTATATATATATACAATATAGTATAGATAATCTATATATATATATATATATTTGTATATATATATTTATATATACGAGGGGCAGTGCGAGTATGTCCGTTCGTATCGGAAGCTTATTACCAAGTATATATATATATATATATTTTTTTTTTATGGGAAAGTATAGAAGATTTTATTTTTGGGTATTCATAGGGTATACGAACTATCGTACGACTGGCTTAAATGATCGCTTTACACAATGTAACCTTCAACATGATAGAATACCACATATATTACATTTTTGGAAGTTGGATTTTTTGATTTTCAAAGCATTTTCATTCTCCTAATCAAATCAGACAATTAGTGACATCTGACACACTTTCAATTATTAATATACATAGTTGTATCCTGATGAATGGACCATTGGCTCCGAAACATGTTGATAATTTAATAAATAGTGGTCTTTTACAATGTGTTTTCATTTTATTAATATAAAAAATAACTATTCAATTGTTATGGATAAACACACAGCATCCCAGCGCTGGTACCTACAATGTTACTTTCTAGGCGCTCATTTAGTAATATGACTAAGAATATTTCAGTTGTTGGTTGTTGAAATGTCGAGATTTAATAAGAGTTTTCCAAAGAAAGTGATAATATTCCGAATCCACCCTTCCAGGGAGGACTTCATGTGCTGCGCATGCGCCCCGCTACCCCTGCTCACGGCACCCCGGGCCCCAGCCTCATTAGGCGGGCCATGTATTCATGGCAGCGCAGTCACCACCCCCACACCAGGGCAGCATCCCCTGGACCAAACCAATCCACCGTTTTCCTTTGTAGGGTACCGTGAAAAGTTACACAAACTCGGTTACACTCGGGATACGGAAAGATGGATCTAGTTCACAGTTGTTAGATGTTCTTAAAACATTTTTTTTTATCTAATAGTGGTGTAATCCGTTAAATATATTGTATGAAAAAAATGTGTTACAAATCATCTGGAACAAAAAGTCAATTTTTTTATTTGTAAAAATAGTTTATGTTGCTATTGAGTTGTTTACGAAATAAGTTACGTATTGTTTTTTTGTATATTTTGTACCTGGTATTCTGTAAGTTTTTCATTTAAAATAGAATATGCAAAAAAACGTGTTCTCCAGTAAATTAACTAAAAACAATATATTTCGTAATAACTATATTATAATAGAAACACGTCAATTGCGATAGTTTTCGCGTAATTCTTTCTGTATTAACATAATAGAAGTGGTTATATACTTGCAAGCAGGAACTGCATAAAGGACACGATTTCACAAGATTTGATATAGTACATTGATATATTTTACGTACTGGCAATAAAGACAACATATACTTGAAAATTTTTTAAAGCAATATCAAGGATTATGAGAGTTGTGATTTCTAGTATTTTTAAATGTGTGATAATAATAACTTTAAGTAGCTTTAACTACATAACGAGTAACTAGGAATATGTTTGTAAGGTTTCATGGGTGTCAGATTTTAAAAGAATTCTTTGGGATGATTATTTCGCCGTTTTTTATCGTACACCTAACTGACATTTTGAACGAATATTTAAAGGGGTATTATTTTGAAATAAACTATTGTTATTTCATTAATATGTAATTTTTCGAAGAATATTTTTACTTCTGAATGAAGATTTGAACTTTGTGGTAACATTATTATTAAAATAAAACACAGATCACTTTGTTTTCACCATTTTATTAGATTACAATCTACATATTCCGAGACCAATGTTCTCTTCTTCAGGATTGTTTGTGTCCTGAAGAAGAGAACACTGTTCTCAAAACATGTAAACTGTATATCCAATAAAGTGGTGAAAACAAAGTGATTTGTGTTTTATTTCATTAATAAGTGTGGTACTAAAAAACATAATATGTTCACCCATTGCATTTCTTTTTCTTTGGGTTTCATATTTTTTTTCAAATTCTATTTGTCATTTTAAACATTGACTTATAAAACGTTAGATTTCGCCTGACGTTCAACCGACTATACACTTGAAATTTTCACCCTCAGCCAACATCCCCGTGACATTTCATCCCCAATATAACGATGTAATGAAATTCCGCAGCCCCACCCCCTGGGCGGACAGCCGGGCAGTCACCCCTCCCACCCTCCGAGTCGGCCAGACAAGTGCTGGGGTAGACTGACGTGTTGCATATTAACAAACATGTCATATGACTTTATCACGCGACAATTATGATTTTTGAATAAGTATTTTGTTCAAGAAATCTATACATATTTACATTTGATTACAACTTAAATGATGATCATTATAAATCAATATTTTTATTTATTTATTTATTTATTAATTAACGCCCTATAGGGCTTTTACAATAGATAGGTAAGTGTACATAATCAGAATATATACATAGTTTAAAGAGAAAAAACTATAACATGTAAACATAATAATAACATAAAGAAAAAAGAAAATACTTAAAATATAGATACACGTATGTAAAGATAAATATAATATAAAGTAAAAAGCAAGTACGTATATAAAAAACAGAAGCATAAGAAAAACATAATATAATAGAAATTTAAAAACAATAAATGTATAAATGTAGAGTGAAAAGATATAGCACAAGCATTGAAAGTAATATTATAATAAAAAAATATACATACAAATACAAATCAATTATTTAAGTCCAATTCGACAAATACTAGTAATCTTGTACATATTTTACTATATTATGTACATATGTACATAACATAGTAATATTTTACAAAGATATGCTGCCTCTCTATAGCAGATAAAATCTCTGACTTTGAGAAGGAGATTTTTTATATTTTATACACAGTAATGGTAAAAATATAGTAAAATAATAATAAATCTATTTATTGAATAATCTTGTTGAAATTCTCTTTAAAATAGGTGAATTATCAATCATTTTAATGAATTCAATTATACACACATGGAAGAAAGTTACATTGCAGCGAGAAAAATGTATATTATGCTTCTGAGTACACGCTTAATAAATATTGTATAATATCCAAATTATATAAATTTTTTTTTAAATTATGTTAAAAAAATTATGTTATTAATACACATAATTTTTTTGCCGAATAAGAAGATACAGAATACCGGTAGGTTTAGGATACATTATTAATTAAACTACCCATATTTTTTGGACACATCACATAATTAGCATTCATTATAAAAGTCATTCCAGAGAATAAATGAAAATATGGGAAATATATATTAAAACATAGCATTCTGTTTAAAGTAGACTATAAGTATCTTATATAAATTAACTAGCGACCCGGCCCGGCTTCGCCCGGCACAGTTTAAACTAATTTAATGATTTGATATAAAGGACAAATTTGACCTGCGGTAAATGCTTAAGGTTAATAAGATGTTTAATTTGATAAGGTTTAATACTGAATTGGTCAAAATTGCTGGAAAGTTAACTATTATATCTAAATTATACATTTGATAACATTTTATAGATAAAAATAGTTGGTGTAAGTTATCCTTAAAAGATAGATGTATACTATCATTGACTTTTTTATTTATAATTTAATTTTACACGATTTTTTTGTATCTCTAATGGATTAGGTAGCGCTTCACTAATATCATTAATGCTCAGCTCCTATATATGCTAGGGAAATTTTTAATACATTAAAATCTTTCTGGAAAAATATACATTTATACAAAAATATACATACAAAGGCATTTCCTGGGACTTTATTTTATACTATGTATTGATGGAGGACTCATCGTTTAGTAATGATTATACAAAAATGTGCTATTTGCGTTGATATGTTTCAGCACAAAATGAAGATAAAAGTAAATTGAATGAATGGATGAATACGTAATAACTTCTTCTTCAAACATAGCAAAATACGTATTACGAAAATGAATACGTAATACTTTTGAGTAGATTGTTGGTCCTATGGTTAGAACTCTCGCATCGTGATCCAAATGTCGCGGGTTCGAACCTCACTCCAGACCAGTAAGTTAGTCCTATTTTCATAGCACAAGCGTTTAGCTTAGTTTGATAATAGTAAGAATATTGATGTGACTCGTATTCCGTGTTCCTATCTTTATTTTAAAAAAATGCTAATGATGGTGAATAAATCAAAATGGGCAGTTGATGACCATAACCAAGGATTTGGGAAATATAATATTTTTATAATAAGAATTTTTTTTTAATGTTTTTTAATTAATTGATATTTTTCTGTATCTTATTTTTATTTGAATTACCATAAAAACCATAATCATGCATATTGCCTAGCGCACATTGTAATGTGTTACAAACTTATACTCTTTTTTTGGTACGAAATTTTCTCACAAAAGAGGAAAACCTGATATGTATATGATAAAAGTTGTTTGTATGTGCACTTGTGTGTATTTTAGCGGTTGTTCAATATTGTTATTCACATTATAAACAGTATCATTCACAATATATCCCCAAAATTACCGATTCTACTTTATCATACATCAAAGCAGTTCATTTACAATCATCTTACGGAAAAGAACCAATTGCTTATTTGACAGAATATGTTTAGATATTTTATTATGCAGAATTAGGGAAAATTATGTAAAAACACGGAATTAAACGAGTTAAAAATAGTGGCTTAATAATATGGATTACATTATTTATAATGTTATGTATATCTGATGTAAATAATAATCTACCTGTTCGCATCCGCACAGCGTGTCATTGTTCAAGACATTATAAATATAATTAAATCATTGCTCATCCGATTGTCATTCATAAACGTATCACCAATCAGAACGGAATTCAATGTTTTGCCATAGTTTAATGACAATTCATTGTTAAGTAATTAATGTTTTTATCATCTGCGGAGAACTTTGGCGCCAGGCGCTTTAGCATAAAAATATTAACTAATTTAATTCAGTAAATGAGAACTAGGTTTGTACGTGCTTCAATACGATTTTTTCATCTTCATTAGATAGACATATCCGAGTAGGTACATTAAATTGTAACAAATACGTATTTTACCATATTAATAAAGCCAAAATATACGAGTTCTTCTGAGTAATTTCATCTTCCTATGGTTAGGCAGTATTATAGCAATTATTACAGCAGCTTATAGCTACTGTCCGACGATGCGAGCAAAAATCACCGGCTTAAAACAGAGTTCACTGTGTCTTGATTTTTATGTTTATTTTAAAAGAAAAATATTAATTCTTTTAATTTATGTAACTATGTAAAAATGTTTGAAAAAATTACACAAAAAAAATAATTATTTTTTAAAACAGTCTCTCTGAAAACATATATTGTAAGAAAGCTAACGAATCGATTTAAAAATATGTTTTATTTCAAAATAATTCTGTGGGCGAAAGAAACAACAGGATGAGTCAACAAAATCAAGTTTTGGGTTAAGTATGCAGAGTTGTTCTTTAAATATATATCCAGCAAGGAAAGTTAGATGAGTCAGAAAATAAAATAAAATACGACTATTTTTTTATTTTTTGAAAAAGGACAATGAAATAATTCATTATTTATGTGAAAATTTATGCAAGAAACATCGACGTTTGTCAACTTGGTTCATTGTTATTGTGTAAAAAATAAAACTTCTGGTGCAAAAATGGTTCTGGTACAAAGCCTTTAAGAGTTATTTCGTAAACAAACGAAATTCCCAAATTTTGTTTTGGCTCTCCTAAGAACCTGCATTTTTGATTCATTCGGTTGCTCCTTTCGCCTACAGAAATAATCGTTTACTTTGTAATATTATTGGAAAAAATCCATGTCACACGTCCAAACAATTAAGAATGTATTAATATTATTAATATTTAAAGCATTAACTTTGTGGTTAGACATTATAAAAATTGTTAGTTAACTTTGTAAAAACCACTATCAGATTTTAGGTCTACCGGTTTCGAGACGTACCCGTCTCTTCGTCAGGACCAACACTAAACCACTACATTCACAACACTACATACCTCAACCATAGTATTGTTACACTTCCACCAATAATTGATCATATGCGTGTTAGTCTTGTCAGGGACAAACATGCACTGATTAGCCTAATGAACCATCAGGGATCTACGGAAAGAGAGTGAGAGTGGGCGGGGTCTAAAGTAAGTGTTACCCCATCTTTTGTAAACATTAAATTAAACAAAGTGATATATGGAAAATTAATTTGGTTGTTAATTAGGGGTATTATTCACCGCCTCCCTAATGTAAAAAATTTCTAAATTATTTAATTTTAAACCTTTATTATTAGTATTTAATATTTTCACCCCTATTTTTGGGTCAAATTTATGATCATTTTCTATGAGGTGGTTGGCAAGTTGCTTATGTCCAGCACATTATATTGGAAGGACATCTCGTAATTTTAATACTAGAATCAAAGAACATATGAGGTGTCTTAATAACAACAATTTTTTTGAATTTTCCAACCACCTCATAAAAAATAATCATAAATTTGACGCAAAATTAGTTTTTACAAATTTAAGTAACAGTCTGTTATAATCAAGCATCTTATTGTTTAAAAAATATCTTTTTATCCAATTACTGAACCGTTTTTAAGTTCGAAAACATCGTTTATTTGTTAATTTATTAATTGAATAAATAAATCATTTAAAAAAAATACATATATTTAAAACATGTGCAACCTAATGAATAAATGTTAATTTGATACCTTTCCATTTAAAAATGTGATACAATATGCAACAAAAAGCTATATGAAAAAGTGCTCGTTGCCGGCGAATTTCACATGCTTCGTTAAAATATTACGTACAAGAATTATGATCGCCTCAATATATATTTATCTTTATTTTTTAAAGTTGTATTTTAAAAAATCAATTGTGTTTTATCAATATATTTTTAAACTATAACTAAATTAACAAACCAACTAAAAAGATGCGCATGTTTGTCTAATGTATGTTTTGTGTGGAGCGATTCCATCTACTTGTACGCTATCGAGCATTGATCAAAATAGGTGTAATAATAAGTCACTCTTGTCATTCAGTCGCAGTCAGTATTGCCAATTAATAAATGAGACGCGTAGAAACAATACTTCTTGTTAGTATCGAAGTACATTTTAAGATTTCAGATCCCCAGCTATGTATGTATATTCAATTATTGTATTTCAACAAAAATAAAAGCATACAATTTTATTACAGTACTTGCATCATATTGATAACAGGAGTTGTCGGCAGGTGTATGAATTTGCCTTTTTAAAATTTTTATTTGATTTTTTAACGCTAGAACAGGCAAATTATTGTACATTGTACATATTGCATAGAAGTGAAACGCATAATTAAATACCAAGACTTCAAAAAATCACATATTGCGACATCACCGGCAATCGAACCGTTTGCGATTGTATTAAGTTTTATTAAAATAATTAATCAAGTAATATTCAATTAACATTATTGAAAATGATCCTTTTTGATCAACCAAACCTTTGAATCGAGAAAATATGTTAACGTTTATATTTGTGGGTACCTACCAACAACATGGAAAACTCATTACTCGTGGCTTAGGGCAATGTTTTCACCGTAGGGGATGTAGCTTTGGGATTAAGTTTCAAGAGCTTTTGCAAGCTGATGAGTAAATCGCCAACGCGCAAAAAAGTGCAATACTTTCACCGTTATGGGTGGAATCGGGCGAATTGATGAAATTTGTTTTCAAAGCAAATCAAAGCAAAAAAAAAAATATTGATTCCCTATTGGAAAATCAGGTCCCATTAGAAGCCTCAACAACCGGCGAGCTTGCATGCGAAGATGTATGAATGTGGATGAGGCGAGAGTTGTATGTCAGACAGAAGAGCACGGTGCTCTATCTTCTCTGCCTACTCCCACAGAAAACGACGTGATGGTAAGTAAGTTCAGAATATACTAAATTACTTACAAATCGTTTTTTTTTTCATTAAATGATTTGGCACAACATTTTAGTTTAAAATAAATTATTTAGTAGTGCCTCTTATCACCAGCTATGAAGCTATAGTCAATAACTATACAATGCAATCACCGAGGATTTTACTAATTTAAAATGTACTAAAATTTAAATTTTATGTATCTATCCCTTCAAAATCATGTTTTTTATAAATTTATAGACTATTTTTCCTATGTAATCTCGAATTAAGTACATTTTAAATCAGTAATCCTCGATGACTGTATTATTTTTTTGGATATTGCTATCTTTGCTTTTATACTCCACATTTGAAATAAATTAAAAATTTTGCCTTTTTGCTGTTAAAAAGCTGTTACATAAAATTCACCATTTACTGATATTTTTATACATTTTATTTAAAAAGTTCAATAAAAAAATGATAGTCATTTCGTAAGAATTCAATGAAGATTCTTGTTCTTAATAGATTGGTATTCGAACTATATGAATGTAACAAGATTGCAAGATAGTGCTCAAATATATTAAGGCAACATAGTTTTACAGCATTAGTAGGAATAGTTTTGAATACTGAACAACCCTCAATACAATATCCTGGTGCCTGGAGCACAACTTCCCTTAACAGTCTCCCTCGCGCAAGACTGATACAAGTCTAGATTTGGCTTTCAACCCAACTGGAAATGGCAGGGAAACTGCGTGGGGGAGTCAAGCCCCTATAATCCAGGGTTTAGGGTTTCATCGGGACATGTAAGCTTTCGTTGCATACATATTTCATACCCCATGATACACTGATGGGTTTTCCCATTATAATCGGCAGCTTAGCGGAGAACATGTCTTTTTGATGGACTTTCGTTTCCTACGCTCGTTATTTTAATGGGGCTCGCGATTATAAGTAAGGCTTGATGCAATGTATACGTTGGAGTATAATGCGTTTTGCTATACGTGCAGAAATTTCAAATGATTAATTTCATTTTAAAGTAATTGAATTACGAGTGTAATTACGAAAAATTGCATTATCAGATAAAAACGTTAAATTGGTTTAATTAGAATTTTCTACAAATTGTTTAGTTGATTTTCACAAAGTTAAATATATTCTATCATATTATGCAATATGCCTGATAAGTTTTTATTAATTACTGAAAATTACAGCTTTGTAACACTCTACAATTTTTTAATGATAACGAGAGTTAAAAAAAATGACCTATAAGAATATAACCTTTTCCAGTCGCAAGTAACAATTATTATTAATAAATATTTTATTACAATTTCTCATATAAATTACATAGTATTAATTTTTTCACAATCATCTTATATTGAGGACGGCCAACAGGAGAAGCAGGAGAAAGGAAGGCTCTGAAGATGAGGACTTCTACGAAGCCTCATGTTCCATCTTTACTTCGACGGAAACGTGTAAGTTTAGCCAATTATAATTTATTTTCTAGGCTACGTGAACGTGCGTTCTCTGGCAAATTTGAACGTTTGGTATTCGATCCATCAGATATATTCCAAATATTTCCCTTTTTATTCCTCTTTGCGCAAATAATAATGACAAGGTGCATGTGTTGGATACCTTTGAAGACGAAGAACATCCTGGAAAAAATCTTACCCAATGGTTCCGTAACTCCACAGGTCAACTATTCAAGCTGGTGCAAATAAAATTACATATAATTGCTGACATTCGATAACTGGACAAGCACAATAAGAAATGATTGGGGCCAACATTCTAACAAAGCACTTCAATTTATTCGTAATTTTAATTTTTCATTCGTCATTTATTTACATAGGAGTGAATGATTTTAATTTTTAATAGTTTGATAGAAGCGCACATTATCAATGGTTAAGACTTTTTAATTGACAATATAAAAATCGATTCATTCGTTTAATGAGGCGCCGAGACCACGAACGTGCTTCTGAGAATCGAATCAATGCCTTCCTGTCCGCAGTGGGATCTTTGGTCAATGGACTAAGTATAATGAGTGCTGGAAAATACAAGTCGTATTTAAATACATTTAGAAATCGTTGTTAAAAAAACTTTATTAATAAAATCATCGTTCAGTGTATTATCGATTATCATGAAATGAGTACAGGGTTTACAAATAAAAATATAGTTTGTAGAATTTATTTTCAAATTTCTTGAAAATTACATTTCAATAAATTCAGTGAATAAATATTATATTTTCCTAATGAAAGTTGAGTGGTTTAAAATTTTAATTTTATTTTAAATTTTAATATAATGTCAAGCCACAAAGTGTTTTTTGGCTTTGAAAATTTAATTTTGCTTTTCAATAATTAACCACTCCACAAATTATTTTGTAGTAGGTAATGAAGAGGGACACACCAAATACCCGGACCGTTTTATAAGCAATAGCTAACATATTTTCCCTACACTTTCGTCACATTGACTCATCTCTACGTCTGCGAGTTTTTTTGTAATGGACAAGTAAATTTTTCTTATAATAGCGTGTTTCTTCAAAAGATCCAATGCGACGTGAGAACGTCACTTGTAGAAATGACACTTTTTACAAATTCCACCCAAAACTTTGTGTCCTATCTATTTCTCTTTTCTATGGTGAATTCCAACTGTCAAATCATAATGATTATGTTGAGTACGTTTGATCTTTTTTCTTTTATTATTTTTATATGAATTACTGAGTTCAACAATTACTTATTCAATCCGTTTCTATTTACATGAATTAGTTCATGGTAATTTATTGGGAAACTTCGTAAAATATAGGTTTTTGAACATTTTATACGTAATATTGAAATACTTATTTACGACGACATTGCCATCGATGGTATCATAAAATGTTTGATTTATTTTTATGTCTGAAATAAGTATTATTCCCGTTTTAATTATATATAAATCGTCTTCAAAATATATTGAAAAATTTTGCTGTATTACCTATGTATAAAATATTTATTTATTTAGAAAATCCTTGTTTCAATACTTCTTTCATGGTGCAGGTATTTTGGTGAATTAAAGTTTCTCAGAATAGTTCATTATACACAGATAAAAAATACAAAATATGTATAAACCCATATAGGTTTATGTGTATATATATATTTTTTTAAATATAGGTAGTCGGTCACAGCATAATCTATGTTTATACCCACTGCACGCTACTGGTATTTACATTTTTGCCGAACTTCAAATATCATACAAATGTATGTATCAAATTAACTAGCATTATATATGTATTAAATTCACTAGAAAAAATACGTTCACCTTTTCTAATTTAATGAAAGAATGAATTTTTCTAATGCTAAATACATTTTATGTTTTCTTGACAAATGTATAATTGCTACACTATCGCGTTTAATTTCATTCATAATTAAATGTATTATTATTTTTAGAACCACACAATCTTTATTATAAATGTATATATATACACGAGCATTTTTATAAGTAACCACTTTTATTCACCGCATTTTATTATCACGTAACCTTTGACAATTTTACATCACCACACCTCATCCGCTTCCAAGTTAATTTTTGCGTACAAAGATAACTCGAGTTACAATTTTTATTTATTTCTAACCACTAAACCAAATGCAATGCATGCGACTTATTATTATTTATGTATTATAATGTCAGGAAGTGGAGTACATTTTTGTTTAAATTCTGGTGAAATATAATAGAGAGTCGAAGCCATTTATATATAGGAAACGTGAATGGACGTCTCTTATACGATGGTTCTGGGCTTACTGTAAGAACGGACTTAAATGGTCACTTTACGTAATGCAACGTTCAATATTCAATGAAGTAAATGATTTTGATTGATTGATTTCGAATATATATATATATAGAACTTTCAAAAATTTGATAAAGTGTAGACGATCAATTAAGCCAGCGTATACAGTGTAAGCCCTGAGCCATCGTATTAGAGACTTCCATCCAAGTTTCTCGTATATAAATAGCTTCATTTCTGTGAAACTTCTACAATTTATCTTCAAATTTTCCCAACATATTTTTCCTGACCGTTTATTCATGGTCTAAGTTTTACTTCCATATAGAGCTATATGTGCTTTGTATTCATGATTTGAATAAATTTATGATTTTATTTATACAGGATATCCATCCAAAGCCTACGAGTCATCTGAAATTCATAGGTTTATCTGAAGTTGTGATATTTGAGAAATTTTGAATCTGACAACACACGAGGTACTCAACCTATCGTGGTGAAATTTGGCACACGTATGGAATGACAATACCGCAGTCAGAATTTTTTATAACTAATAACTATTTAAAAATATTATGTTATTTTATAACAAAAATTTTGATTTCTAACAAAATTTTGATAAATTAGAAATGTTAATAGGAAATTGAATATTATAAATAACCAGGTCCTTTTTACAAATAGTTATCTTTTAAATTTGTTTTCATGTTAGTAGGTACCTACTTCCTTATTATTAATTTCTCATATAAAATTGTTATATTTTGATTGTCTATACTTCGATTTCTCATTTTCAATTTTTTAGTATACAATTGTATCCTGACGAAGGGGCTCTGAAACATGTTGATATTTTTCAAAACAAAAGTGGCGAAAACAAAGTTAATTTTGATAATTATATTCTAACAAAAATGTTTGCCTTCAAAGAAGTAGGTATATTATACTGGGGGAAAATATTTTCTACCGGTCGTATGAAACGCGAAATATATTTTGTACACATATAAGCGACAATATCACAGTCAGATTTTGTCTAAAAAAAGTTTTTATTGCCGAAATTTCGGTTTGTAACAAAAAATGTTTATATTTATAGAGTACTGGTGGAAAATATGTTCTACCGGTGATGTGACACCGTTTTTAAATGGGTTGCTAGTGATGTCGCCTAAAATTTCACTACTTTTAAACGACTTTCTCTGTCTTTAATTTGTTTATTTTTTCCAATTCCTATCCATGCCTTTACATCTGCAGTGCTATTGCATTATCTGTTGTTATGCCTTCAAGTATTGAACATATTTATGTATTTGTTGTATTGATGACAATGTGTAAAATATTACACTATTATTCATAACACAATCAATATTTATTCACAAATATGATTACCGGTTGAAGGTCCAGCATAGATTATTTATTTGTACACAATTTGTTTGAAAAGTTATAAATATTAGTACAAAGGTACTACTCAAGTGACTGTCATTTTTGAAGCTTGATGATGAGCAAATATTATGGTCTTCTTGAAGCGTCTTTATAATTACCATGTTTGCACGGATAAACGTCAATACGAAGGCTATAATTATGACGTTCTCTATTCTTTCAAGGTTGCCAAAATATTCGTGACCACTTATTTTTTCAGATACTATTCGTTCATATTATTTACCGATATTTAATTTTGAGAGCATAATCATGAATAGGTATCTAAATATTCTGTGAATTTTCATTTTTATAATAATATCTAACTTACAGGCTTAGAAGCACCTTCATATCTCTGTCAGTAAGAAGCTATAAACATTTAGACAGGCCACGTAGGCCGTGTATCGAAAAAGTATGAATTAGTTAGGACTATGGATTAGTTAGAACTAATCCAAGATCTCAATCGATAAAAATAAACAACCATTGCTTCATAGCTATAATGATACTTTAAAAAATCTTAATAAATATGTGGAAATTATAATAAATATAATGGAATAAAATGTCCAATTTACTTTGATTATAGAATAAACAGAAATTATTTAACTAAATTAACGGAAGTTAAAGACTTGGGTATTCTGCTAGACTCCAAATTAAACTATGGTAGCCATATAAACAAATTTCCAATACAGGACATAAATTTCTCGGTTTTATTATTCGCACTTCACAAAACTTTAATAATATAGCTTCATGCACATACCTATATAAATCTTTGGTGAGAAGCCAGTTGGAATACTGTAGTCAATTATGGTCACCACATTATGCATTATATTATCACCACATACAGACATTAGAAAAAGTCCAATGAAATTTTTAAGATAGGCACGTGAATTACAGGTTAAGAATTGCAATTGAACACATCAACTATAATCAACTTCTTATTCAAACAGGTCTAATTAAACTTATTGACAGACGCATTATTTCTGATCCCATATATTTACACAAAATAATTCATTCTTATAACTTGAATTCTCCGGAACTCTTATCATCCATATCTTTTCACATACCGGCCAGAAATACCCGTTTACAAGCATTCTTTCACTGCAACAAAACCAACACAGTGTACATTATATATTTACATACATGTACACTGTTATCTAGATATTTTTAAGATTTTTATTTTATTGTAATAGGTGTAAACAGTAGAAATAAAATAAATATATATATATATATAATATTGTCACCAGCGAAAATTTATTTAGATAAAATTAAGGCAAGATACGTAACCTAACTTATCCAAGGTCTTAATGGGTAAAAATAAACAAGCATTGTTTTATAGCTGTAGTGATAAAAAATCTTGATAAATATTATGACGAGAAAAAATTCCTTTACAATACCCATAGAATGTATGTACTTTAAGGCCTATTATATAAGTATGTAATCTTATCTCCTACGCGAATTATATTTGAAACATTCAACATATGCTTACAATTATGTATATAAACTTAAAATAATCACCATTAAGATGTTAATCTGTAATATATTTTATGACCGACTCAAAAAATATTATTTGTGGGACTAAATCACTTAATATGCTCAAATGGAAAGTGATTTATTTATGGGTCCAGTCTATTTATACCCTGTACTCTTATATACATTTTCCTACGACCCTTTTGTGTGGCACGCATAGAAAAAAAAAAAAATGCATTATGTGCCTGCCGGCTATTACAGTGTAAACACGTTCGCTCCGCTAGTAGTTTACACCGCGGTGGAAAAACGAGCAGAGAACAAAGGGGCTTAACTTCTGTAAAGTCTGTGCGGATTCTCAGGGACGTGCAGGAAGCGGTGCAAAAGTATATTTGACAAACCAAAAATCTTCATCTTGGAAGAAATACGCAAGCTTGTAGATCGCTGGACCAACTACATTGGCAAGGGAGGTCACTATATAGAACAATAATGTGCATGTTGAACCCCCACCTTTATGTAATTAATTGTAAAACAAAATTGTTAATAATTCAACTATTATACATTTTTGAAATTATGTTTATATTTTATTATTTGTATGTACATGTGTAATTGTTGCGCTGTATTTTAGAGTAACAAAAAAATAAGAATTTGATAGGGTTTTATCAGGAGGCAGAATTTCAAGTATTCAAGAACACCTTGTTCCTTAATGAAAAATTGTCAATGTATGGTTTTCGCTGCCATCCCTGACTCTCGTATTGGCTGTAGATTACGTGTTTGGCCAGAGTGACGATACTCCAAGCAAAGAATTGAGTTACAATGGAATTGCCTATGATTGAGTGCGACTTAATTACATTTGATTATTTCCCAAGCGTATAATTATATTGTAAGATTTTCAATTAATCATTAACGTGTGTGAAATAATGGATGTTTTTATGGACAAATGGCTATTTTAAAGTAATTAACCTAGTATGTGTGCTCTTCGTGTAAAAAACACGTAAAAAATATGGTCAAAAATTTACCTCGAGAGAGAGAGAAGAACGCAAAATATGCCTAGACATATGTACATACTCGGTTGAATTACAATAATTAATTTTTCTGTGAATTCCGAAAATTATAATATAACTGGCTAATTACACGTTACACGATAGGTTTCAAAAATTAAATATTTTTACGACTTTCTATTCAAGTACGTGTGCAGTGGCGTAGCAACAAAATTACTTTTCTCCAGGTCAAACCGCATACGGGAATATAAGAAATGTTTCTGGAAAATATTATGCGTGAATGCGCGTAAATTAGACTCGTAAAAATTAGACTCGGTAATCGAATCTAATTTTAATAGCCGGCGAAGACCATAGAAGTTATCGATACGCGAGCGGCTATCCAGCGCGTGTATTGATGACCAGAATTATCTACCTGTGTGCAAAAAAAGTTATATTAGCGAATAAGTGCGATAAAAACGACGTGCATTTTACAGACGGGCAAATATTCTAGAAGGTGTAATATAAAGTGTTCCATAGATGGGTGACTAGTGTGAAATTAGTATGCGTTACGGAAGAGTGCTCCAGTTACGTTCGTTTGGTGACTTTTTATAATCAATAAAAGTTTAATTGATCTCGAATCTTTAATTAGTCTCCGACCGTCGCGATCCCGTTACAATATATTATAAATATATTTTTGATAATAGAAAAATTCTATTTGGTTTAAATCTTGTAAATAATAACATACCTACAAATATTAAAGCACGCCCATGTTAAAAGCCTCAATGACCGAAGATCATGCATGAAACGATGTATGAAAGTGAATGAGACAAGAATGGTGTGCAAGGAAATAAATTAAGAGCTGTGTCTTCCCTTGCCTACTCTACTCCTGTGGAAAAACGGGTGTGATAGTATATGATATATTAGTTAACTTAAACGAGATTTTCTGGTTGGACGTTCAAGTCAATACTTCTAGACGGTACCATGAAATTACTTTTAAACTTAAGATGTAACAACTCATTCATCTAAATATAATAAGATCATTGTCTGTCTATTCGTCTTACGGCCTGTAAATTCGTAACTTGCTGGAGTTAAAACTTTATATAATTAGAATATGATACGCAATCAGCGCGCGGCTCAAGCAACACCCAAAGGTCGAAATCACACCGTCTTGACATTTTTATATTACTACTTTATTATACATATTTAATTTTAGTTTTAAGCGATTAGTCAATTTAAAGAAAACAAATGGTTTTCTATTCACGAATTTTCATTTTCTAAATCCTGCAATTATGTCCCTTGATTTTCCAAGGGTGTACGACTAATTCAGCATTTTTAAATCTATACTGTAGTCGTTGCGATTGTTGAACTTGTTCAGCGATTACGGCGATGGCGGCTGCCCAGATGGTAGCGACGCCACTGTATGTGTAAATTATTAGGAACTAATTGTTTTCCAATTTATTCTAAAGGCTACCACCTACCCCGCCTACGTAATTAACAATTGACTAGATATATATTTCAAGCTTTTATATATACTATACTTTTGAAATATACTATATTTTTTTGTAAATAAAAATTGTCAAAGAAATTGTGAGCTTAATTAAATTATTCGCATGAATTTTTGCTATTTTTGACACGCTTATATTCGCTTTGCCTGTTTTTACGTCTCACGGAATCTTATAATCGATATTTCATCCGCTTCCCAATGTCCAACCGAACTGAAATTTTGCACACAGACGTATTCTCTATAACAATACGTGAATCAATTATTATATTAATTAATTAATTAGTTAATCCACCAAAATTAATTAATCAAAGTTTTATATGAGAAATAATTTAATGAGCTCACCAAAAGTTAACGCTAGTTTTCCACCGAAGTGATTTTGTTTGATGGGTCATATTAAAACTTAAATTTATATGGGAAATAATTATTTCAATTCCTGCGATGTGCTGTTTGGCAAAGCCATATATATTAACTAATTCACTATCACGCCGTTCCGCAGGAGTAGGCAAAAAAGAAGAAGAAGGCAATACATTGGTTTATCCTCTTGGTTTGTTCACTTTCGTCTATTTTTATTCATCATTATAGATATATATATATATATATATATATATATATATATATATATATATATAATATAATAAATAGCGTATCTATTATATTATTATTATTGTTATAAATGAATTTTTAAAAATATATGGGAAAATGTAAGGTAGATGAAAATGTACCTAAGTTTATTTTCGTGGAATGAGTACCTTCTGGACTTAATTTAAATTGGAAAAATATTGATCTGGTAATATAAAAAAAACATAAAAAATTTATCTTACATAAGTTACTTACAATTACATCGTCTCCACGCAGGAGTTGACAGAGCAAACAAAACGCCACACTTTTCTGGCATGGCACATTACTCTTAGTAATAATTTAAAATCAAAAAATCGTTCACTTTAATACAAGTAAATTACAAAAAATATTTTAGAAATTTCTGCAAGGTTTTTATCACTACATTTGATTTGTATCAAAATGAATGAATTTTTAAAATTCGATGTCAATTACTTTCATGGATACCTTAGGTTTTACAAAAAATAAGCCGAAAATATTTTAAAAAAATGCAAACTTTGATGTCATCTATCTCCGTAGCTGTTGAAATTTCACAAAAGGTGTGAAGAATATTTCCTAAATTAAGTAAAGAACACACGCCCAAGTTTCGCGACCCTGTATATAAATACGAGACACTCTCTATGTAAATAAAAAAATATATGCATATCATTATTGAAGCATTTATATTATGTAGACTATATGTAACCCGTCAAAAATGACGGTACTTTTACATGCCGGTTTCTAAAGAATAAGTATTTACTTACTTATAGCCGACACCCATGAAATAGTAATAACGACCTTTATCTAAATATTTGAACACTTTTTTTTAATATTCCGATGCCGACAGTCGTGGAACCTACTATTTTAGACCCAAGCAATTGTTTGCACGTAAAACTAATACGACAATACAATTAAATAATTAAAAACATCAAAAATAAATGAGAAAAAAAATCCCCTACCGGGAATCGAACCCGAGTCCCCTGGGTGAGAGCCAGATATCCTAGCCACTACACCATCCAGAAAATGTCATTGATTGCGGAGAAAATGTTTATATAGCACTTAGTGTACCTAAAGAAAATATATTTTAATGAATATATTGTGCGCTTTACAATATTTTTGGGTACAAATGGCTCGCGTCTTTGGTAAATTATATATGTAGTCTATTTTTTAAGGGTACTGCACATACGTGATGGCAACTTCCGTAGGTTCCCGCGTTTAAGTTTGTTCGCATGGGGTTCAAGCCCCATCTCCGGCCGTTTAATTTCGTTAATTTAACGTGATTTCGAACGAAATTATGGACGTTACACGAAGTTACGAGGACAGACAGACAGACAGACTAACAGACGCACAGACAACGAAACTATTATAATTGTGATTACACTTTAACAGATAATAAATATAGATATACCTTACGTTTTTTTTTCTAAGCTGTCTCGAGATTTTTGAACTCCACTGTAGTTAAGAATAATACTTGGAGTATTCGTATTAAGCAACGTACCGTTGTGTTGAGGTATTGTATTATTTGAAACAAAGGAGTCAACTAACAAAGGAATGTATTAAGAATATTGTGAAACATATGAGTTGTTATTTGACACCTGTTGTTTATTTTCGTTGCGGTTTTTGTTGTATTTTTTCATGCGTGTTTTTCAACATTACTCGATTACGCTAACTGGAATTCCAATTGGCTACGTGATTCAACCACAAAAAATAACAGGCAACGATAATTATTCATACATAACTCTCGTTTTGAAGTTTTGACGAAATTTTGAAGTATTTTTCAGATTTGCTTCAACGAGAGAAATTTTAATCAATACAATAAAAATCAAATACGCTTTTTTGGTTCTATATTTATTTTTTACAAATAAATATACCTCCAACGATTCGGTTCTCTGAGCCTTTATCAACTGATAAAACATAGAAATGTGTAGTGAGGTTATAAAATATATTTTTTATGTATAAGCTCACCACACTTTTCTATGTTTTATCAATTCATCCATTCATTTGGAAACATTAAATTAAACAAATGATTATTTTTTATTATGTCGATTAACAAAAATAACATATACCTCTAAACCAATAATAATAATTTCAAATGTCCTACCACCGTATCTTCTTATCCAATTGCTGATCTCATTCTGTTTTCAACATTACTATGATTTCAAAATTTTATTAAATAAAATGAAAACATTGACTTAATGCTATTTTAATAAAATACTCTGAATTAGATGGTTATTAAAAATAATTAGATTTTTTTTAATACTTCAGTTAAAAAAAAAATTAAAACTCTTAAGTGCCTACAGGTATTACTATATCGCGTATGTCATTGGTATTAATCATTAGTCGAAATATATAATTCTCTATGTAACAATGTCCGTCACTAACACTACCAGATGGCTCAAATAATAATGAGATTTAATATAATAAGGAGAGAGTTTAATATATAATGTCCATCACTAAAGTTATTAAGACGCTATGGTTTTCTAGATAACGCTGTTCTCACAGACTTAATTAGCGGCCAAAATATGCAATAAAAATAG
Source organism: Agrypnia vestita (assembly GCA_016648135.1). Taxonomy (NCBI): domain Eukaryota; kingdom Metazoa; phylum Arthropoda; class Insecta; order Trichoptera; family Phryganeidae; genus Agrypnia; species Agrypnia vestita. Next base: position 227,220 of record JADDOH010000495.1, read on the forward strand.
TAATTTTTGTAGCAAGTTCGTAAAATGAAAGAGATATATTTTGTTAAGTAAAATGTGTTTAAAAGAATCCAATTTTTGTATGAATCCGGGTAGTACATATTGTATCTCTATAAATCCGAAATTCATACGAACGATATTTCTTAATTACGGACAATTTAATTATTTTAATACATTTTATATTTGAATAATCATTATTGGCACAACAATCCTTGGTTGGTTGACAGGTCTTTTCAAACATTTTCTACACTGATAACAAGTAGGTACACACGCCCGATATCTGCGTTTCTGGTTTTCTAAGAAAATTATAGGCGTGAGAATAATTCAAAAATTTATATCTGCAAGTTCATAAAATTCACATCCATATTTAATATAAAACAATCCTTTGTATATTTTAAGCACATCGCGCATATTTTCCACACATTTCGACATTATTATCGCTGATGTCGTCATCTTCGCGGTCTTTTCTCAGTGACGTCATGTCCGTTTCCCGCCATACGGGACAATAGCCGTCTTATCCTCCCGCTCGCCCACTCCGTGACGTCACGCATCAATCAGTGAATGACAAATGCGGCCCATGAATTATTTCGTACACAGTATCTGGACAACTGTGATACCACCACTCGAATGGCAGTAATAAAGTAAAGTATCTAAGATTTTAATTTAATTACTAACTTACATCCATCAAACTCTTTTGTTTTGACACATAACTCTACCTCTCTGTGATCTGTGGTCTACCACAGAACAATATTATTCAATATTAATGAAAATAAATGTGACTTGGCCGCCCTAGTGGTGATAATTATTATCATCAAAAGGTTAGCATCTTCGATAAGAGTATGACATTCTGCATTTGTAGTGCATCAAAGCACCTCGCTTTCCATTTGCTAACGTTCATGTAAAGTTCACTCTCTTAGCATATATTGGACATCCTAGCCAGCAGGCACTGCAGATCAGCATCACGATTAGGTAGTGACACTCCATCTTCTACATATAGTAGATATAGTTAATCTGTCCATTCTCTCTTCTACTCCTAATTCTTTCAGTTCTCTCATGCAATTATCCACGTAAGGGTTGAAAAGCCATGGCGATATCACTGTTTGATAACGTATTAGTAATATCAAACCATAATATAAATGCGCTATTACTTCTTACGCAAGCATAACATCCCTTGTACAAGGATGCAAATGCCTGAATGAGTTAATCACTCAACCCATACTCAGACAAAACCTTCCATAACTTTCATGTTATTACTCTGTCATACGCCTTTTGAAGAATTACATAAAAATATGATTCATGCACCTACAAAAATAAATTTAATACATCTTAAATTCTAGTTTCGAAGCGGATCCACATGAGCCTGATAGTAACAAATCCGTATTGCACTACTGAAAATAGCTCTGGCGATGAACTCTAAAATGGTTCTACACGGGCTAAAGAGGCAAATATCTTATAAAAAATGTTGATTCACTATCATTACGTGACTGTGGTCATTTGAGGATCTTCGCAGTCTCAAGAAGAAGTCTTCGCTACTGCCATCAATCTTCCCAGACAGTCCTGGTGTCGTATACGCCAAGTTTTTATGCATCTTTCTCCATACTGTCGTTTCATCTTCCTCGTGTTCGCGTCCCTTGGGGTTTCTGATGCCATTCCATATGTGAAACTCTACCTTGGAGGAAGCATCCTTTGGACAAGTCTAGCTCAGGCCAAAAAAACATGTATATTTCCTGTATTTATGTACTTTTTTCTCGTATCTACTCCCTTCAGTAGCTTACTTAATTCATTTTAAGTATGTGTTACACCATAAGTATATGGGCAGTTAATGTTTATTTATTATTATTATTTTTTAATAGTACACTGACATAATACTAGGTACAAAATATATACAATGACAGAACATTATGTGTTGTTCATCCATATTCTGAACTAAGCAGTATTGCTATTTCTGTATCTTGACAGTTATTGTTAACATTGTGACGCCGTTTTTTTGACGTTTAATGTTTAAAAGGTTAGAATTTATTGAATTCAATCAATTAGAAAGCTCATTATTCGTATGTGTGAATAACTTAACGTTTGTTTACGTTTTAGAGCTTTCTGGTTGATCAAACTCATTAATTTCAAACATGTCAAACTCATAACAAGGAAATTTGCGTACATTCCAGACACTACTAGTACTTTCCAATTCACTATAAAACGTCCAGAGTGTCGAGAAATTCCAATTCTCACGTGGCAATAGTATACTATTTTTGTCTGTGCTTTACTTCGGTCCTGGATAAGCGGTGGGTCTGCCCTCATTGTATTGTCTGGTTACTTCGTATAATATAATTTCTCTGCAAGAAAAATTGTTCGAAATAACGTACATCAGGAATATAATTATAAAAAAAAATCCCGCCAGGCTGAAGTCAGTAAGCGGGAAAACCCGTAATAAATTTCAGAAACAGATAAAATCTTTTTGTCATTTATGACGTCACAAAAAGGTAAACTAAGTTGATTAAGAGGCCTGTCAAGAAGGCTTTTGATTCGCGATGCAGACGCGCGTCAGTTACAGTTGAAGAGGTTTTCGTGGCGCCTGAGGAGGCGGTCGACAGAGAGCCGTTATGGGCGCGCATCACGGCGTGCGCTCAATCCGCTCAGCAGTCGCATGGAAGCACACGAACGTGCAAGTTTGTATATAATGCTTAGGTATATGTAATTATCAACCGATTGTCCGATTCTTTGTTCTTAGAACTGTTCTAATTAGTTTATTAATGGATTATTTAGGACATTAAAAATACAACAACAAAAAATGTACACGTCAAATTGATTACAAATCATAATTTTCACAAGCCCATCGCCGTTTATTTACACTCCGAACTTAATTAACTTATTTTTTCAATTGGTTGAGCAACTTCGTTAACATTTAAAAAAATATATATATTATTTATTTTAATCTATTTATATTCATTAATTACACCTACATGTTTCGGAAAAACCTTTCCATCGTCAGAGTGTTTTATAAATATCACAATGTTCAAAGTGAACTTTTGTTTTTTGGTTTTCTACATTATTTAAAAAATAAATATCAAATATCATTGCTGAAGTCATTGATTACACAAAATTATTGGAATTTTTTTTAGTATGGAGGTGTAGTTAGTTAATGAATATAAGTAGATTAAAACAAATAATAAAATCAATTTTTTAATTAACTTAACTTAACTTATTATTAACATTCACCAGAGTATATTTTTAATTCGATAAACGATTCGTTTAATATTTAGGTATTTTTTATTCAAATTGCTCCCAATTTTACAAAAAATGTTTTTTTCATTTAAAAATCGCCTAGTATGGAGTGAAGTGTTGATAGCGATGCCATAATGACGACCTGATTTAGAAGACAAATTATATATTTTGATTTGAGCTATAATTTATACTTTGTGACAAGCACGTGTAAGAAACGTCAGATCACCGCTCCGTCTATCTGCTCCCTGCTCGCTGCTGCGTTGGATGCTGGGAGGAGCGGCACGTGTTTTAATTTAATTAATCGCCTTTTCATTCCATCTGATGACAGGGCGGCACTGGATTTTAAAAATATTAATTATTAAACATAATTTCAGCCAATTAATACAATTTTTTGCATTGCGGCATAATATATACTCAACTTTACGGCTCCATATGTTTTTAAATATGTATATACCTATGTAATCAAGATATTTTATAGATGTCTCTTTATAGCCGAATGATAGGTCGTAAACCCTAGGAACGCCAAAAGACTACCATACCTACTTTCCCATAAAAAAATATAATTTCGTCTCTATGATACATCTACGATATGTTTTGATTAATGATGTCACCCTGGGATAAAATCCAGTACCCTGTTCGTTGAAATATTTGGACACACTCAAAATATTCTATATATATGTATTTTTCTTTTGCAAATACCGACATTTTCTCACGGCGGAGAGAGTGACTTACTTTGTTCTTGCGGCCATGCTGCCTCCCAACGGTTTATACAACCTTTGCGAGGCGCATGGTCCTGCATGTTACTTGAAAACCTGTCGAACTGGAGACGATTGAGTAGGACTGATATGGAAGCTTTTGCCCTTAGAACGGTCGTGGGTAATCAGTAGGTACCATTCGCTGTGCGGCTCCATACCCTCAGATAATTTGACCGTGTTATGAAGGCACGGCGGAAAAATTTGTGATTATAGAAAGGATAGAAAGAATCATATTTCATGGATAGTCACGTATACGAAGGAACAACCTGTTATATGCACTCAAAATTCTATCCAAATAATCTATGAAGTCATCTACAAAAATTAGCTGTAGTTCCTTTATTGCTTTCATTTAGAGAATACATCTTACAATCTAACCTTTCTACAGCTGATGTCTCGTAAATGTGTGTAGACAAATGGGAGAGTGAAGATATAAACATTGTATTCAACAACATACTAAAAACTGGTAGTTTTTCAGTATAATGCATTGTTAAATACTGTAACACAAATTTGTTATAAAAAGTTTTCGATAATCGCTAATATACAACAAGAGAACATAATATTGGCATCCCTTTAACATAAAATGCTTATATATTATAGTGAATGTTTATCAAACATAATAATTTCATTATCTTCCCGTCCGTCTGTCTGTCCCCGTAGCTTCGTGTAACGTCCGTAATTTCGTTCGAATTCATGGCTTAAAAAACGGCCGAAGACGGGGCTTAAACCCCGGGCCACCAAACCCGAACCGGCCGATTAACGCATGTGGCTACGGCCACCTCTCCGTAGACCGCCAAATGCTATAATGCTATAAATATATAGTAGGGCTAAACATAGACAAAATGCTATAAATATATAGTAGGGCTAAACATAGACGCGAAATAATGTTACATCATTTTTGACGGGTTACAGCTAGTTATTATAATATTCTTTTAGCCTGCTTCCCAAATTGAAGAAAACTTTTAGTAGCTAACAAAGATTACTTGAATGACATATCACAAATCTTAATGATTTTTGGTCAAATTATGACCAAAACATAAAAAAAATCGAGTCATTTTATTAATGCTTAAATATTTTTTTCGTGCGTTTTTCCAGGGAACATTATGTATGTTGGTATACAAGCAAAGGCGGCAATATCCAAAAAAATCTAATGCAGTCATCGAGGATTACTAATTTGAATTGAACTGAATTCGATCATTTATAGGAAACATAGCCAATAAATTTATTGGAAACATGATTTTGGAAGGGAAATTCTCGGTGCCTGCATTCAATTTTTTTGGATATTGCTATCTTTGCTTTTATACCCCACATATAACTTTCTTGAAACTAATACTTTTTCTTTTAAATTTCCTTAAAATTAAATCGGTCATAAAACTTTTGATCAAAATGCGCAAAAAAAATGTAAGCAAATCAATTATGAATAGAGAAGGATGCATACCAAGGAAAGGGTCCTAGAAGGACATAACAGAGTGCTTTACTGCGACAAGAATTTCCCACTAAAAAAAATAAAATTAAAACATTACGAATATTTCCATGATATTACGCACTTGATATTTCTAACCCAAGATTAAATCAAGATTAAATGGTATTTTAAATGATTTCCGTCGATGAGTTACCAACATGCGACATTTATAAGCATTCATTTGACATTTCTTTCGACAGCATTCGAGGTGAACGCTTATTGAATTTCGTTGTTTATTTTCATTCGAGGTGGTAAAAACGACCAGACAGTTTAAGTGCTTCCAAATCTCTCCGAATTATAAATATTTTGCAGAGTTATCAACACGAGCACTCAGTGGATATTCGATAATGGATTGAAAGCTCTTCTCATCGCGTCGGTCAGACGTTTGGCCAATTAAATTACATAAATATCAGACATAATATAAACGAAAACAGAATAGCACTTGCGAAATAGCCATTCAACTGTATGGGTTTTTATGGTATTGAGGCTCTGAGAGAACCGAAAGATATATGCGAATGTTTCAGTCATGAGTAAATGATATTTTGCAAAGTTAACATTTACATGTAGTAGAGCTAAGTTTATTAAGGGATTCTTATTATTATCCATATTTATGTATATTTTGACTTACCGAATTTTTTTTGGTGTTTACTGTACGCAGATAAAGCATATGAATGTCAAATTACGAACAAGGCTATAATGTATGTAGAAGAACATCTGTCGGAATGAAGGAAAGGGACAGAAAATATTAGAGAGTGAATGGGGATAAAAAGGGATGCTTTTAACCAGCATGTGAGTAACTAATACTTAAGCTACCTGTTAACTGCTAATAATATTTTCGCGATATAACTCATTGTTACAAGTCAATAAATAATCTTCAAGTGGAAGGCCGACTTTATCTGGATCTCCAATTTACTTCAATATCTACAAAGATTTGCATAGTATGATAAAAAGGGATGATGTATGCAAGGGTGTATGCAAGAAAGGTGATCTTACTGTTAAGTTTTTTTAAGTGTCATGTCCACTGGGCTACGAGGGCCGGCTAAGTTAGTGTTAGTTGTTAAAATTTTGGTAATGATACTATTCAAGAGGGAAAGTAAGTTTGAAATACTGGACGGTAATAAGTATTTGGAATAAGTAGTGAATGCTACCAACTACGTACCCAAACCGTTCTAAGAGCAAAAGTCCTACTCAATCTCCAGGTCGACATTTTTTTAACACTACTTTTCAAGACCGTGCTGCCCCGCAGTGGTCGTATAAACCGCCGCGAGATGACAGGGCCGCAGAAACAGGTCATTCACTGTCCCCACCATGAAATAAATCTTTATTAAAATAATGTGGTGAAAATACATAAAATAAAAAGAAACGTATGTTGAAAGTAATATAATATATAAAACATAAATAAAACAGAATAAAACAAAATAAAACAAGTTAAAACAAAATAAATTAAAGATGCGTAAGCAGATACTAATACAGTCAATAAAATATTCGTAATAGGATCCATAACATGTGGCGAATAACAGTACACAACAAATACATGGGAGAATACAAACACAATTCATAACAGAGGGTATAAAGTAAAGGACTTATTATAATCTAAATAATTTTTGGAATGATTTGAAATGATGGATGGAGTTTGATTATTTGGGAAATCTTATCATATGAGGCGAATGTTGAAGGCAACAGGAATAGAGGGCGTCCGCGAAAGACCTGGCACGATCAGGTAGTACAAGTATTTGAGGATGGCCCTGTTAAAAGCCGCAACAATCGTAGAACGTGTATGAGAAGATGTATGAATGTGGCCGAAGCAAAAGTGGTGTGCCAGGATAGAAGAGTGTGGCGTTCAATCCTCTCTGCCTACCCCTGCAGGGAAACGGCGTGATGGTTAGTTAGTTAGTTTATCATAGAAAGTGAGAAAGGTATCGACCAAAGAGCGACTGGAAAGAATAAAGTGAACAACGCTTTGAATACAATAATTTCAAACGAAAACTTGTCAACTGAGTCAAAACTAGCGGAACACGATGGAATTCTGGTACTGACATTGAAGTATGAAAGTGAAGCCTGGAGCTTGCAGAAGAGGAGCAAAAGTGGACCGTCAACGGGCAGTCAAATAGGCGGAACACCGATTGACTGAGAAAGAAACTGCAAGCTGATGTCACTTCAAAATGATTAATAACTAACCATCACGCATCTCCCCAGAGGGTAAACAAAAAGGATAGAACGCCACGCTGTTCTGTCCTGGCACACCACTTTTAAGACTTGAACAAGATCATCTTATTATCAGTTCATGCCAGGTTTTCCACGAACGCTCTCTATTTCTGGTGCCTTCAGCACTCGCCTCATAAATGTTATATATGCTTCACGTATTAGAACACATACACACATTAAAATTTTAAATTTATACAGTTGTCAATGATGCTGCCAAATGCATGTACCAAAATAAATAATTTGACCTTTTTACAATATTTCGTAATGAATTTATATTATAAAAAATTAGAGGTAGTCTTACCAGAGAATGCAGGAGATTAATCTCTCCTCCAAAGGAAAGACCTGGAATTTCTGGAACGGTATACCCGGATATCATGAAGAACGTGAAATTACAAAGGCAGAAGCGGTCGGCACACATAGAGAGAGAGCGTATAGTCACTTAATATGCATAAAACTTTAATTTACCGTCACGTCTCGTGGCTGCGGGAGGAATGAATAAAAACGCTGGAAATTAATTACTGATTAATAAACATTCAATGTTCAAAATCATTTAACACTATTAAATTTAACGATATTCTTTAAATAACACTATTTCAAAATATAATCACTCGTAAATAAACACTTTATTATCGCTGGAACACTTAATTTAACGTACACTAGAACATTGCATCAAGTTTTCGCTCCGGTTTATCTTTCGCCAATTAGGTAAGTATTTCGATTATTAATTTATTTATCGCTCCGACTGGCCACCTCGGCGGGTTGCGGCTCGCAGCCGGCTTCGCAGTATTATCCCCTGCCACAACTCAGCGCCGCGGCTGGCGCTTCTATTTAAATCTGAAGCTGATACCCTCGTACTTTATGGATTATCTTAGTATTTAGGAGAAGATTCTCGTGGCTTCTAGGCTTTTCTAGGTGTTTTTCGAATGTTTCATACGCCCCCCGATGATTGTATATTTAATATACTATATAAAGTCAGTAAGCCAACAGCATGAAAGGAAAGACCACGACGGAGTTGGGCAGATACTGTCAAGACAAGACCTAGACCGTACAGAGGTACCTAGCAGGATGAATCACAAAGGCAATGTCAAGGGATGGATGGCACTATATGAATTTCCGGATCCCATGAGGATGCTAAAAAATGTTTAGAGGGACAAAAAAATAGTAGATCCTAAAATTTGCTTACGAGCGGCACTGATTAAGACCTGAAATCGAGAGAATGAATGTTGCCTGAATTCACTGGAAATGCGGTCTGTCTTGCTTGCGTATGATAAAGAATGATATCTTTATCCAGTATCCATTACACGCCGTCATGTATCATCTCGCACCGAACGCACACACGTGCGTCACTCTTGTCAGGAAGCGCAGCGGTTATCTCTCGAGACATTTGATCCGGCACGTCAGTTATAACGGCCTGGGAAAGTTTTCTAATCTCCATGTGATGATAATAACATGCTCTTGTGCTGCTAGCGTAGGTCTGGACAATATTGCACGGGATTCATGGCAGACACATGGTGAAAAATTATTTATGAAAGCTGTAACATTTATATTAGAATCATCATATTTTTTCAGAATTTTCGAATCATTAATGGATACGATCGTACTTTTGATAAAAAAAACTGGGTTTATTTATTTCACGTGGAAATAATGTTCGTCTCAGATTGAATAATTGTTAGATGGGCTATGTAAATAAAATGTCCTAAATAACTGACTAATTTCAAGATAAATTTCCAATGACATCCGATATTTGTAGTAATTTTTCATATCTTTCATTATACTATGTTTTAAGAAGTATATATAGTCAGGTCTTAGAAGAAATTTTAATTTAATTTAAAAAAATCATTTTAATTAAAATAAATAATTTAAATTTAAAAATTAGTTTTTTTTAATAACTGATAATAATTGTATGTTAAGGATTTTTTAATTATCCCGACGGAAATGATAGTTTTTGGTATAGGTTTGTGAAATATACATAATATCATATATAAACTCGATTTACTTATTTTTACATAGTGCTCATATAACAGGTAAATTATAGTAGGTATACCAAATAAAGACAAAACAATTTACATGTATAATATAACAAAGCAATATTTATATTTGTATTTCATTAGGATGTATTTTTATTTGTGTAATTTTTTGGAGTTAAATCATCAAACATAATTTAAATCCCTATTAAAAATCTTAATGATTAAGACAAAAAATGTTATTGGATTTTAAGAGAAATTCAACTTAATTGTTCGAAGAATATTTTTTCTTCTGAATGAAAACTTATACTTTGCGGTGTCATTATTATTAAAATAAAACACAAATCACTTTGTTTTTACCACTTTATTAAATTATTATTTATTAATTAAAAGCTTATTCATTTTTTTGGAGGTAAGTTTGTAGAACTCCATAATCATACATATAATAACATTAAAAAACACGCTTAGTTCTACACACAGAAATTATTTTGTGGTTCTACACGTTTAATTTTTTTTAAAAACACCTTATGAGTGAAATTATATAGCTGTTAAAAATCGTCTCTTTTGGATTGCTTGTGATCTTCTGGTTACTCTGCTCTTCCAACAAAGCCTCATTTTTGTTCGATCCTTAGAGTCTACGATACTCTGAGTACCGCCTAGTCTTCAACCACACTTTAACAAACTAATTATTCTAGTAAAAATCGTGTTTTATATTTTACGTGAATCTGAAAGGGTAAAAAAGTTAATAAAGCTTTAAAAATAAGTACGGGTATATATAAGAGGGCATTAGTGCGGAAATTTTCATGGACAATGGAGGACTGACTGAACCTCCAGGATAGCTGAAATAATTCCCAAGAAATCCTTATATGATGAACTCGTAATTTGAGTTCCCTTTAATATGATTGATTTCACTTTAATTTGCGATTGTCGTATACGAATACGCCACAATAATGAAACCTATTGTGTTATTGTTCTCCGAGAGACTCCGTGTTCTTATAGAGCATTGCACTTGCTCACACCAGCTCACGTGTCCATATTCTGTTCCCTGTCAACTTTCACGATCCTCGAAGAATGCATTGTGACGTACGAGAAATAAATCCACAATATTTACTGCAGCTGTTACACGAAGACATTCATTTGACCGGAAGAAAGTAGGTATGTGTCCAAGTGTGCACACACACTCGTAAATCAATGCTTTTTTGCTTGTAAGCTCTTGATGCTGCATGTCGGTTTGTTGTACCTATAAATCATAAAACAAATTATTTAAAGAAATAATATCTCATTTATGTACAAGATTGGTTTATTTAAAGAATAATATTTTTCTGGGAGTTCAGAAGAGGTAAGAGGCATGATAATAAGTATTTTTTACGTTTATAACGTTAACTTTGTGGTTGGACATAATTATTAATTTGAGAAAACTAACAAACTTTGTATAAACCACACTGACCGCTTTTAAACCTCTACCGTTTTCGAAATTATACTATATCTTTTTCAGAACGGACACACTGTGTCCTGACAAAGATACAATTCAGTATCGAAACCGATATATACCCGTATATATTATATAATATATATAAAACCGAAACCGATATATTATATATACCCGTACTTATATTGGTAGACGTTTAAAAATAATCAGTTTTAAAAACAATAAAAAGTTTATTAGTTTTCACAAATTAATAATTTGGTCCAACCACAAAGTTAACGCTATAAATGGTATCTTTAATATCTCTAACGTGAATTTATTTAATAATATCAATTGTTTCTAAATCTTGTTATAATGTTTTATTCCAAGTCCCTAGTTCAAGTTAAGTAAGTTTCAAGTACCCGCGATCCTTCATATATTATTTCATTTATGCAACATGTGGGGTGCTTTCATTGAGAAAACAAGGACGTCGGAGGCATGCGACATGATAACCCGGTAAATCAACAACATAAATTATGTACATTATATTTTTTTAAACTCACTATCGATATAAATTAATCTATACTTTTCCCAACGTTTAAAAATCCTTTCTTAAAAAAATTAAATCATCTCCAAAAACTTTCGTACATTTTTTTTTTTACGTATGTTTTTTACTTACTTACTTACTTACTTACCATCACGCCGTTTCGCCGTGGGGGTAAGCAGAGAGGATAGAGCGCCACACTCTTCTGTCCTGACATACAACTCTCGCCTCATCCACATTCATACATCTTTGTATGCAAGCTCGCCGGTTGTTGAGGCTTATGTAATTTCCAGAAGATATTTCAATGAAATATGCTCTGAAATTCCCTTACGAATTTATAGCGGAAAAAGTATATGCGGAAATGCGTGCTCACTGTTTGTACATAATTGTCAACTTGAACCAATAAATAATTCCTCAGTTTTTTAATCGACTTATGGTGTGGAATGATTTTCCGACAATTCTTTCCTTCGGTTAATTTCTTTGAGGTTTGATTCTTATTTTTTTTAACTCTATCAATATTGATTTGAATTTAAATATATGTTACAGACAAAATGTTAAATTTCGTTAATGTATACATTAACTATATGAATAATATATGTGTAGTATATGAATGCAATAACTATGAGTTAATGTATACATTATGATAGTTAATAAATACATTGTCAAAACTTTTTTTGTCTACAATATATACATCAACTATGAGCGCTTCCCAGGGGCGCGGCTGCCGACCGGGCGGCGAAATCATTTAATGGTGTTCAGCAATCACAAAAATTACAATAAAGTTTTAAAATTCTTATTCATGAATAAATTAGAAGGTACATATCTTAAATATTTAAAATTGAATTTCGTAGAATCATGTAAAAGTAGAATTACTAGTGGTATTAAGAGCTATTTGTCATTTCATTATTTATATTATTATCTTATCACCTACTCTTTCTGTCAACTGGTGTAACACACTTTACCCAGTTCATTATTTCGTCAGTACATCAACTGAATGGACTGCTTGTCGGCCAGTTGGCCAATGGATAACAGCATCCGTTCATTTTACTACTACGCCACTGGTACTGTCTACTTATTTACTTGATGTTAAAGAAAACTTTTTTTTTTGCTAAAAGCAGTCGGCTGGACAAAGTGAGCCGAAACAAAGAGGAAGTATTGTTGTCTATGGATTGACAAGAAGTTGGTCAAACATATTACGAACCAATGAGATATTGCATACATCTGCTAGTGACGGCGGCAAACGACGCGTCGCGTGCGGGACATCAACGGATCAAAGTCTGTATCCTGCTTAAATATTAATTACTCCAAATAAAATAACCAAACTAGTAGAAAGCACCAAACTAGGATCTAGAATAACGGAAATAATCAATGTTAAAATTCTACCCTTTACTCCTGAAAGAACGCCTTGTATGAAAGCTTGAATCGAGCATATTAATGAAAACATGAACTTAAAAATAAATCACTTTTTATTTAAAATTTGTTGTTTTAATAAGTATTATAAAGATAACATTTATAACAGTGGGTCCGTATATATATATCTACATATGGCTTAATATCACAAAAACCTATCTACGAAAAATTCGTCTTTGAGTTATGTGTGCAGATTTATTCATTCTGTAAAACAAAGCCCTTGTAGCTCAGTGGGCATGACACTGGCTTCTGACACCAAAGATTCCGGGTTCGAATCCCGGTGAGGTCACAATTAATCTATGTGATTAACTCAAGCCAGGGTGTTTTTTTATGTGTTTCGCTTCAATAATTGGGCCCCTTGGCCTGTTGAAGCGTAAAAAATAAAAGTAAAAAAAAACGTATATCTTATGGAGACATTGGGTATATTCTATAAGTTCTTGTATGATTTTCTAAATAGACGATTCTTTAATTGTTTTTTAGAACTGTGGCAGGCTGTCTGTTTGTCTCAGATTGGTGATTACTTTGGTCCAGCTACCACGAAATCACAGTCAACGAACTTAGTTTTGTCGACGCGATTTACTTCAACTAATCTACTTGGATATTGATGTTGAGCGAAGTGTTAGTTTCTATTATATGTGAAGTCAGTAATACAAATATTCAGGGGCCATGTGGTGAACAGCCTTGCGTACTGTAAGGCAGAACTTACATTCAATCTTCATTAAGCCAGTTTTTGAAGATTTTGAAACACCGGTAATCATCCGGCATCACGTGGCTACGATCCTCCTCGAGTCGCAGTATTTGCACTGCCTCTGTCTCTGCGGTAAGTCCTCCAGTCCTGTACACCAAGTTTTTTTTACGACGTTCTCGATATTATCGCCACATCTTCTTTGAGATTTTTCTTGAGTCGCGTCGCTTGGGTGTTGCGACACAATTCCATGCGTGTACCTATACCTTGTTTGTATATGTTTAGTCCAGCGTAATAGGGCAATTTTCATTGTAGTCACGATATGTAACCACGATTTGCAATTCAAGTTTTCTCTTTATTCTACCTATCTAGATTTAGTATCTCTATATTAGATTTAGTATTTCTTCTACTAAAGACCATGTTTCACTATCGGACAATACAATTGATCTGTGAACTGTACGCCAGATTCGTTTTTTACATGATGGGTAGTTTCCAGAATATAACGTATATAAAAAAAACCGCGTAAAAAATTAGTAAAGTAAAGAAAAAGGTGAGAAAGGGGTTTCATTGTATAAAAATAAATCCAGTATGTTAAAAAAGACAGTTTATTTTCGTAACAAAATGTTGTACGATAAATATCATACAACATTTTGTTAGGAAAAATCTTTTTTTTTTATAAAGTTGATTCACTCTATATAAGGAAAAAACGCATCGGTTTACGCATGTTTGGTACAAAATCACTTTCACCACTTGAAAAAGTAGATATTTATATCTAGGCGATCCTCTTGACCCAATGGACATGACGCCGGTTTCCCATACTGAGGGTTCCGGATTCGATCCCCGGTGAGGTCATAATAAAACTATGATTTTCTCAAGCCAAAGTATTTTTGTAATGCAACAACTTCAGCAATTGAGCCTCTTGACCTGAAAGAGTTAAAAAAATTAATAAATATTCAGGGATGGTATACTATTTCGAACCAAATTTACAGGTTCAACAAAAATTCAGTTATTTATCGCTGTGAGTTTCGTGAATTTCTTGTCAAATCTTGCTGAGATAGGATGTTGTGATCATTTTCTTCAAAACTTTCCTTGGAACTAACGTAATCCTTTAAAACAGCCTCGAGTTTGGAAAAAAATCCTAAATTTTACACCGTGTTGATCAAAATCAAGTAAAAAATACAGCATAAAAACAGAATTAATATATTATTATAAATTTACATTTTTCAAGAAACATCCTACAAATTTTTAGGAGCTTTTTATAAGTTGCCTCGAATCGCATTAGATGAACATCCTGGTGTACGACATCAACAGTAGATTCTTTGGCTCCAGCCGTCGCGGCGTGGTGGCCAGATGCTGCGGATCTCGGAACAGTGTCCGCTGTATCCAGCGCGGCACGCGCTCAGCTGCTAAGGATGAGACTAAACATAGAGCAAAGCGAAGAGCGATTTATCACCAAGACTCAAGCCGAGAGCCGCCTTATAACATAAATCTGTTCCGAGTCGTTAATTGTCATAGTTTTATTCATCCCCAAAGCTGCGTCATTTATATTAATACTAATTTAAATACCCATCATTGGAAACATTACGGTATTTATCGAATAACGAATTAAATATAAATAGATGAATACTTAAAGGCGATTGTTTGGCAATTTCTTCTCCTTCTTCCTGGCACTGTCCCCAACTCATTGCCTAGGTAGGCTATTGGGGTCGGCTCTTCTCGTTCTCAGGCTGTATCTTCTTCGGTTCTGGGTGTCGTTTTTATCAAGGCCGTTTCCCCGTAGGATTTTGGAGCACTGAGTCATCCAGGAGTTTTTTAGTCTGTAATGAGGGCAATGCGAGCGAAATTCACCATTTTTTCTCTTAGCTTCTCTTGCATTTTGTATAGAAATGTAACAAATTAAAATTTATTTGTTAGGTTCCATATATTTTAAAAACACATATTTTTCTAAAATAACATTAAAAATAAAATTAATCAATAAATTAAAACTAAACCAACAATGATTTAGAAATGAAGAAAATTGCTCCACTTTGTGGGCTTGACTGTATGGACTTACTTTTTTTTCAATAACATTATGAAGTAGACGATTATCTTTAAGTAATAAAAATATTTTTTTAATTAAACAAAGTATTTTTACAGTTTATGTTTAAAAAAAGGAATGTTTTCATTTTATTCAGTTGTATTCTCAAATTTCATCGACAGACGATCGCCTTAATTTTTATATACATTCCTATGAAATCTATGCACATTACTAGGTAACATACCGCCCTAAAGTAAGCTCCCCTTACCCATTTAACTACCGAAATAAAAATAAAAACAGCTATTGGTTAACAAATAATAACAATTGTGACCTTTTGATGTTATAATAAAATTATAAATGTGCGTCATTTTGGCGTGGTGTTGCGTAGTAATCGTTTTGCAGCCACGGCCAGTTTTTACGTAAAACTTACTTGTCATTATATTTATTTTATTCGGCCATGGGACCGAATTACTGTAGCGAAACAAATCAAAAAAGCGACCGGACTTGACAAAATTACATGGGTGTAATGTTACCTCACCGCGAATTAAACTCTTGGTATGGAAAGCCAGTGTCATGCCCACTCCACTGCGAGGGTCGCCGATAAATTGTCATTAAAAAGGGAGAGGGTCTACCACAGGTCAACTTTACTTAATGCAAACAATAAACAATCTGATTTCCTTGCGGAACTTAAAATCCAGTGAAACGTGTCACCTGGCGACAGAAATTAATTCCGATGAATCCAGCTGTCCTAACTAATTAATATTAAATATATCTGAAAGGTTTTCTTGCTGCCCTAGCTACAATAAATAGTATCATCGATTTATTTATGTGTCGATAAATTTTATTATTTTTTTATATTACTTTTATTAACTTTTTATATTACTTTTATTATTCTCATAGCTAGTAGCAAAGACTTTACATTTAGATTTGTCTTGATAATTTGACCTAATATCAATACTTATGAAGATATGTAATATCAAGTTAATGTTAGTGCAAGAAATAAAGTATAAAGTGCTAAGGTAAAAAGTATAACTTAACATTTTATAGCAGTTTCAGAATAAATTCAGAATCATATTTTGAGAAAGTATTTTTATGGATTGTAGAAATCGGTAGGACATTTTTCTGGTAGATTTAAGTGAAATAAATAACGCTTTAAATGAGAACGAATCTTTGGCCACACGGTGAATTTGGTCGAGCATGTAGATTTAGATTGAAGGGCTTATTGAGCGTACTGGCTCATTTATTAAAGGATGTGGTATATCCAGGTCCCTTTCATCTTCAGTGACACCGTAACTACAGCCGCAGCCCATATTGATGTCCGAAATGAACGTTCACACTTGTGATTTTCATGTCTTCATTAAATTTTCACGACAAACTGGCGCCTAGACTTTAATGTTCAAACACCTTACTTCCCTTGAGATCTATCAACCGTGTACAATCAAACTATCAAACTTTGTAAACTATCAAACTTTGTAAATGTATCTCAATAGAAAGGCAAATGCTTAATCTTTTTCTGCATGAAGTAAGAGCTGTATTTTTTTGTTCCGAGCATCATTTTATTTGACAGAAATTCTAGGGATTTCCATGTTCAAATATATTAGTTGTGTGCAAACGAACACATTAAAGGTTGATTTTAGTACTAGTTGCAAATATACAAGAGTTGACATTGGTTTTATAGTCAAACTCTTCAATTCGTGGGCTCTTAAATGTAGTAATCTAAGCAATGAAGCTTTAATAAAATTAATAAAAAATGTACTTTGCTTTCACTACATGTCTCCTTTAAAAAAAATTTAAAATCGAGAAATTTCTATTTATTTCCGCATATTCCAGACACCACCAGCTAGTTATATCTAGTTTGATTTTAAATTTTCCATTATGTGTCAAGCTTTCCGTAATCTTTCTATAATCTTTCATAATTTCCTGACAATATATTTTGATGGTTTCATCGAATAATCATGTCTTATATGTCTTTAATTTTAAAGCTGCCTACTGGTCAATCGTTAAAATTGATTGGAATTATAATGTTATATTTTTTTCATTTACTTTCGTCGCCTAAGGGTGCTACTCGCGCCCCTTGCTAATAGAACCCTTAGGCGATGCCTTATCGCGGAAATGCTCAGGGACGAGCCTGGATGTCTCAATAATAATACAAAAAAGGTATAAAAATGCGAATGAGAAAGTTGTTCGTCAGGAGAGAGGATATCCGCATGATGATAAAAAAATAAGTGTCTAAGAAACTACATGGGATGTTAGATTTTATAAAATAAATACATTTATTTGTATTTTGTTGAAATCAGATTCTTTCAGAAAGAATAGGTTTGATTCGTATCGAGTTTTTATCTTTGGAATTTTTTTTTAACCTGAACTGTACACCTAGGTTCTTTATTTTAATGCAATCATTTTAATAATAATTTTCTTAAAAATAAATAACATTTATATTATCTATATATTATAACCTCTGCCAAAAGCGAGTTTATTTTGACCAAAAGCGGTAGATTGCGCTACGAGTCGAATTGTTGATCTAAATACGTACCTGCAATTAAGAGGTGTATTTTGGACTTGCTTAACTCTTTACTGTCTCATTTTATTTGCTGAATATTTTGTTATATTATGCCGCGGGCGATTATGTATATTTTTTTCACCATTTTAATAATTTGGAGTCGTGTGTGAATTTTGCATTAGTGTTAGTTACCGTTCAATAATTGAACGCCCTAGTTTGAAGTTTATACGTGCGGCAAGAAAAAAGTGTTTAACAACTAAAATTAACTGGAGATTTCGACGCATCATCTCGGTAGTTAATGAGATTTAAAAATGCGAATACATGAATTTTTTTGAATTTTGAGTCGGGTGTTTTTAATTATTATCCGAGGCATTTTTATTCCATACCACCGCGCATAATAGATAACATCCCGTATATTAATTTTATATGAATGCCTATTTTATATATAATACTAGATACATGTTTCAAGAACAATTTTCTGTACTTCAGGATTGTTTGTATAGTAGTACACAAACAATCCTGAAGAAGAGAACATTGTACTCGAAACATATAGATTTAATATCTAATAAAGTGGTGAAAATAAAGTGATTTGTGTTTTATTTTAATAATAATGTCACCACAAATTTCAAACCTCCATTCAGAAGAAAAAATATTCTTCGAATAAATAAAATATTTAGCGATAACACTAACCACTTTATGTATTTTTCAAATTATGCATCAAGTACTGCTATTTAAAGTACGGCGTCCAAAATAAATAGCAAGGTACGAAATAATATTATTTGAAAATCTTATTTTAAATAAAATTGCGAGCAAAGAGTACTACAGAAAACATAAGTAAAACATTTTATATAACGTACCTAAAGTTTTAGTGATGTGCAGTAGAAACGTATTTAAAGGTAGATAGATACAGGAAACGGGTCGCTATAAATATTCCTCCATTAGCTGAGGACTATTGCCAAACAGCGCGGATTGATGGTAAAAGAAAAATTGTATAATTCAAGTCAAAGAGTTTCACATCTCGGCATATTTCCTGTTATTTCTTTGAGTGACTCGGTGAGCTTCCGAAGCTGTAAAGATGTATAAACGTGCCAGTGACTTCTGAAAGACGATTGTAAATCATAACTAAACACGTAAACGGTAAACGGGGCTTTATAATGTAAGCGCCTTGGCTTTGAGAAGTCCATCAATTAATTTATGGCAGGTACCATTATGTGGGCTTTTTAGAAGCTGTCCTTATAAACAGGATTATCTCTCGTTGATGCGAGGTTCGTGGAACAAGTGATATCTATCATATTATAAGAATGTGAAGATTATAAATATGAAATTAGATACTTGACCGTATTGCAATGTTTTTTTATTTTCTCTTGTACATTCTAAGCAAGACATTGATATATAAAATACGAAAGTAAAAACCAAAGGTGTCAAATAATACAAGGTATCTCATAGCTAGTAGCAAAAACTTTACAGATGGATAATGAGTCGAAAATGTTCGAGCAACTAATGTCGATAGTTAAGGAGATATGCAATATCAAAGATTGTATTTATTTTTCAATACTTTTGATTTATTTTTTGCAAAAAGTTAAACAATTATTACAGTAACTTATATCGATTATCAAAAATTTATTGTCTTCAATTTCAATTCAAAACAAATTTATAAAAACCTTTTAAAAAATATATTTCAATTTTCGGAAGGTTTTTATCATTTTATTCGACTTGTATTAAAGTGAATGATTTTTCATAATCGATATAATTTACTGTAATGGTAGTAATAGTAATAACACTACTTCAACTTTTTGAAAAAATTAAGTAAAAAATATTGAAATAATAAATGCAAACTTGAATATTAAAATAATAAATTAGCTCATGGTTGCTTGAATATTTTCGACTCATGATCGAGGCAGGAATTCACCTGTAAAGTTTTTGCTATGAGCTATGAGACGCCCGTATAAATTTCTGTGAATTTAAAAATTGCGCAAACGCTACACTTACGTAAAATGTATTCATCTGCAAAATTCATTTTGTTCTCGTTTAACATTTTGTCTTCTTACTTTAGTTATAGGCAGAATTACGGAAGAATGACAGAAAATATACCGAATTTTTATGAGAATATAGATCAATATTTACACACTGCATCCACCATTTCCATTCTGATGAGAAAATAAAAAATAATATTGCAGGCATAGATGCGAGTTAGAGGTTTGAGATAAATGTATATAAAATTATGATATATGTATTCATAATTTATGGCCTATATACACTCATCAAAAACTGCACGTGAGGATATATTTAGGTACTTTGCTAAATTGACATTTTATCGAAAATTCCTGTCTTGCAGGGAAGGTTAGATATTCTGTGCTATTATGAAAATAACAATATTGGGATGTCATATTTCTATCCCAACACTTAATAGACGAAAATTAAAATAATAAATAAACGAGACGTCGGTGTTCGGTGTTCGTCATACTTAAATAAGAAGATTTGTATATTTTCACATATCTCTCTCAAAGTAAATGCCTTTATTTGCAATGTCCGATTTCTCCGGTCTGATCTGACAGCTGGGCTCTGGCGCAAACGTAACCTCACAATTCTCATATTTTGACTAAAATTACATCAAATAAGTACAAATGCTGTATTTAAAGCTTATAGAAAAAAGATTATTTCATATCCACTTATAAATTTCTTCTCCCACAGCGTTTTGATGTAAAATTAAGGTAAAATTGTAATTGTCGAGTTGGACCATAAAAGAGATATATTGTTGGACTATTTAAATTTGAAGTTTGACCGATAACTGTCATTTACTTATTTCTCCGCCTGACTACACCACCGACGTACATCTAAGTCTATTTTGTTTTTTTATTTTTATTTTCGTCTGTTAAGTGTAGGGATAAAGATCTGACATCGCAATATTGCTATTTTCAGTATAGCACAGATTGTATGGTTCGGAATGTTGGTCTCAATCTATTTTTTTAGTATTTATTTTTTCAGGTGCAAATCTATACTTGCGATCGACTCTTCACTGTGCGCATGTAGGTATCTACGTATTACAGGGGAGCCTTAATTTTCTTGGAGTAATTCATTCCGGCAAGAACTCAATTTTCGAACACATTGTTGTGAGCGTCGTATTTTCGCTCCTTTATTTGACAGTTCTCGATCCAAGATGTCCGTTTGGCGCGCATTCTGCTGTCAGGCGATAGGCGCGCGCAATCGGCTCTCATCTTTACGAGACGGACGTGGGACGGACCGACCGACTTAAACACGTGCAATCTTTGTTTGTGTTCATACTGGGCTGCACAGATGTCGGTGAATAAATTTTCCATTACGAGATACAAGGACTGAAAAATTATTGCAATACTGTCCTAAATACACATATTTTAAATGATTCTTATTTTTTCTTCGTTATACTCTTGGGAGAGTAGTCCTGGTTGCTGATAGCACCACAGTCAAATCCATCCGACGCCAACTGCTCCAGCATTCCTGTCGGCTTCCTGAACTGGAGGCTTCAATAGATCCGACCATCTAGTTGCTGATATTGAAGGGTTTCCTAGATTCTACCTTGCAGGACCAATCTCTCCATTGCATAGGCATTGAAGTAGGTACTTCAGTATGCTCAGTATTTGTTTAGTATTGATGATAGACTTTCCTAAATATTTAGTTCTTATAAAATGGAGTGTGTGGTATTTTTTATTATTCTTAAAGTACCTAGATCTACAATATATATCCTAAGATAAACAGTAATTACATATAATTAACATAAATCTCGTTCAAATGTAAGTATCATATATGCTTTCTCTTAAATGTTTCATCCTCAATATCCCGCGGCAATTCACCACACTACTTCATTCTACTGTGCATAATTGAATTTTTCTATTGATTTTTCTTTTTAAAAAGTAGTCTTATTTCGTGTTTTTTCCTCGCGCAGAGGTAATGTTCATGCTATTATTTTTTCTTATAAATTAAAAATGCTGTGTTCATTAAACATTTTATGTATAAACAAAAGTAGGTAGATTCTATTTAATCATTGTCTAAATGTTATTTTATGTAATAAATCTAACATCACTTTGATTCTTGTGTATCGATTTCTGTTGAGTATTATTTTTGGTGCTTTAATTTGAAGTAGTGTTAATATTTTTAATTCTTCCTCATTGGCCAGAAATCGTATAGGTACTGTTGAAATGCTGACTTATCAAAATGTATGAACATTTTTTTTATATTTCCCCTGCCGGCAGTTAAACCTAGAGATGAAATGAGGACGGAACGTGAAATGTTCGCGTCTTTGCTAAGTCCTATATGTACTGTATTTTTAACGGGTAATGCAGGCTCGGCGATAGCAACATCGCTATTATTGCCGCTTTCGGTCTAGAACACCGGGCTAGCGGTGTGCCATCTCCGGCCGTTTATTTTCGTTTTTTCAGTCGTGAATTCGAACGAAATTATGGACGTTACACGAAGTTACGGGGACAGATAGACAGACAGACGGATGGACAGATGGTGAAATGTTTGATTAGTCTTAAAATCTTAGTGGTTCTAAAAATAAATTGTCATGGTCAGTCATGCGACCTTAGTTTTTGAATCTCCACTTTAACGACATTGGTAAAACTGTACAAGTAATATGCCTATGAGTAGATAGTAATAGAAAAGTGCACTGTCATTTCAAATCGATTAAGCCTTAAAGGCCACCCACTATTTTTCCCTATTATCATATTTTGATACACATTGTACACTGATAGTGGTTTATTTTTTATATTAAAAATAATCTTAAAGATACAATTAATTATAAAATTACACATAAAAAGGGTAGTAAATAATGAATCACAACGGCCTTGGTATAAAATTAATAATATTAGAAATGTATATCACAAATTGGGAACAGCGCAAAAAAATTGTCGCCAAATATTTTACAAATGTCTTAATTATTCTGATGCATCTTTGGCCGAGTACCAACAGTGACCCAAATTTAATGCAGTCGTTGGCCAAAAGCAGGAGTGTTTATTAGCTTCAGTCGTGGACTTGAAAAGCTGTTTTTTAGTTTACTCTGCTTCCTTGCTTTTATTATTTTGTTGCGAATTTACGAACACTGCTGACGCAAAGTGTGGCGGTAGATACGTGTGACTGGTAAGTAGTTACGTTTATAAATAAAAGAACTGTATTGTTGAAATTAAACACACAGCTACTAATAATACATTATGTACTAATTTATACTTACAGTACACTCGGGCGTTGTATTGGTTTTAACCCCCCATCCGTACCTACCTACCAAAAGAACAATTAAAAGTAAAAAGTTACATTTCATTATTTTTATTTGTGAAAAAATTTATTAAAAAAACATGACGTTTTACTAACAATACGTGAAATCCAAGAATTCCAAAACAGAATTCATGTAACTGAAAATTTGTACTCCATCGAGACTGGGTAGCAATGTTCCATTTTTGGTAACGTAGTGCAAAATAAATAACATAGACTTTTCCCAAATTTTTAAATTCTTATAAATACTTTGTAGTCATACCTTAAATTCAAACAAATAGCTTTATATTGGTTGGGTTAAAAAAATTAGAAGGAAAATTTCTAGGCAGAGTACTAAGATAAGTAAGAACCTAGTTTTATAAATTATTTTTTAAAATTAAAAGTAATTTAAATATTAACTATAAATAGTTAATATTTTACTTTAGAAAGTGCATTTTCCTTACATTCTTTACAACTATATTTTTTTATATAAAATATCGAAACCAACAATAGAAAAATACTTGGAATGGCTCGATCCAAATTTTACCGTGCATACGAGTGGGAAAGCCTTTTTCCATTTAAGATAGACAATCGAATTAGTATGTGTAAGCCATGCGTACGATGCGCATTATTTCGTTGTGTCGGTGTTGATACTCGTAAACACCAATACAACGAAACAATATGCATCGTACGCACGGCTTACATATCCTTATTTGATTGTCTTTTTTAAATGAAAAGATGTTTACAACATACGAACTGATATGTATGCTGAACTGCATAATTTTTACACATTTTACTGGATTAAATTGCATTCGTTTTCCATTCTTTTGAAATCCAATATGCGCTCGTATTTCTGATAAGTACTTATAGGTTGATTTGATTTTCATTAATGTTGAATTAGAATTACACAGTTAGTTGTTCACCATTAAACTTTTGTTAAAATTTACGTTCTAGATGTGATTTATTTGCAGATTTTTTGTTACGCTTCTTTTCTTGAACAGCTTCTTATCAACGATTGCATCTTGCAAGATTAATTTTCATCTTAAATGATTCTTAACAATTATAATTTTGCTAGCATTTTTTTTATGGCCACAAATATATCTTTAATACGATTTCTCGTAAATGTGTCCGTTTCTTTTATAATGAAATCGCAAAGTTCAGAAGAAAACATTAGTTAAAATAAAAAAAGATCAGAATTTCAGAATAATTTTGCAGTTGTAATAATCTTTTAGGAGATTTTCTTATATTAGGCAAATTAATAAAATAATATTTTGTTTGATAGAATTATCTGAAAAAATATTCTGAGAATATTGAAGTCTTGTTCTAAGTACGATAACAATAGGCACATCTCGACTTCTGCAGTTTTATTCCGCTGACTACGTTTAATTAAAATTCTTGAATCTTCTTTTATCTTAATGCGATCTCCTTTTCGGATTTCTTTTTACTCCGACTGGCGTGGGACACGGCTTTGTGTTACCTGCTTTCCGAGAATTGCAAATGTGGTCTTCGCAATATTTATAAAATGTGGGTCTTGCGAAAACGGTGGTTTTCAATGGTTTTAAGTTTTTTTTTTTTCTGCCCACGTCTATTCACTGTTGCATATACAGCTCTGTTAATGACGGCCATTCCGTCATATTCTCTGACATTTGGATATTTAAAAAAAAATCATATAAATGACTACCGAGATGAAGATCCTAAGACCCATTGCGGGCAAGAGCCTCAGAGACACAGTACCCAATGCGGAAATCCTCAGAACCTGCGACATACAAGATATTATACGATGGAGCAGGCAGACAAGGCGTTTCTGGAGGAATCATGTCGAGAGAATGGGAAGAAGACTTCCCAGAGCCGTGATGCGCGGGATTCGAGAGGGGCGCCTAACGCCAGGGAGACCACCAAAGAGATGGAGATGGAGAATTGTACGTCCTAGTCACAAGACCAGGACTGACCTGTCGATACAGATCAAGTATCTAATAATAGAAGGTATGACGAGCACCGCACTTCAAACTTGCTCGGGAAGACAGACAGTCGCGGAATAAACCTAAGATTATATTTTGAGCATGTGAATTGATACCGGAGTATTATTGAGAATACAGGACTCTTACATGCTGAGGAAGATATAACATAAAAACATTATATTAGCAACTTTTAGAGCGGAGAGTTCTTTGTTCTTTTATTGTTGATTTATTTTCCATACCGCAATGCGTTATTTAAAAGAGAAACAGGCTGAAGGCTGGAGTACTGGAGTAATAAACACGATGCTCAGCATTTAATTACTGGAACATCTGGTAAAAAAATACATTGAGTAGAATTGTGCTTAGATGATCACTCATAAATGCATCTTTATGTCTTCGATAGCAGTGTATGACTAACACCCGACATAAGGAAGTTAACCGACGACTTACATTGAAATTGTATTATAGGAAATTATAAAAATTACGAGAAAACCACCTTCCTCTTTCTTCAAGTGCCATCATCTGTGGAAGGTTGGCGGCCAAGTTGCATAATTAATTTATACTGTGTAAGTGTGTTTATTATATTTTCGACATTGAACCACCAGCATGTTGAATTGCAAGAAATAATTTTTCTCCTTGTAGAAAAGGTGTCGAAAGTATTTTATTTCATTTATTTATTTAAGGGATACTAACAGCGCAAATAAAAATAAGTGAATATCAAATAGTACAGAGACCGTCTTTCAAGTTTCCACAGAATTAACATGTTATACTCGTATATTAATATCTGAAAACAATAACTTATCAGCATAAAAAAAAAACATGCAGCGTTCATTATTTTAATAATTGCTATTTGCTCTATTATTCATGCGCCTTTATATATTTTTACTAGTAACGTGATCCGAGAGATCTTCAGCATGCGTCGGTATAGCCACATCTCAAATGCCTCCAGTCCTTTGACAGTGGCCTCTTATAACCTCTAGAACCTTAATTATTTAGAGCAGCACAGGTTTGAAGAATCCTCACTATTATATTTTTAATAAACTAAACTACTCACTTATTTTAAAAATAAACGTAACTGGAATAGTATTTTTTTAAATTTAGATTAATCACTACAAAAAAAAACAGTTATTTTATTCTCCTGGGATTTTTTTTTCGACAAATCGCGGCTCATACTAGAATATTCCACAAACAAGTAGGTACTCTTTGTTTCAGGTAGATACCGGTACAGATGTAAATATGTACAGAAAATGAAGGGAAGGAATTGAGATGATATGGTCACGTTGGACACAGGGCACCCGATGACATTTTTAGCCAGGCGATCTCAATGAATATCTCACGAATTACATCCAGAGGAAGACCAAAAAATTCATGGATAGCCCAAAGGGATGGTCAGATGCAGAGGCGCGGATCGGGTAACGTTATCCAGGACAGAAGAACGTATAGCCTAAGGACAAGGAGAGCTGATCCCAATAGTCGACGACGATAGTGATTTGGGATGGAGCCAGAGAGTAGAAGAAGAAGGTAGGTACTCTTTATTCGTGTCCGTTTCTATGGTTAATCGCACAGTTCGCTTGTAAATGCTCGTTTCTACGACTTTGTCAGCTCACAAATTGTTTCGAAGTGTTGGATTTGCGTGTCCTAAATATTCTAAATATATTTATATAAAAATATAAATGTATAAAAAAAATAAAGAATATTCTAAAAGGTCCAAAGTATGATGAAATCTTCAAAATCTTCAATAAACTTTCAAAATATTGTCACACTATCTCTGTATGCAGTTTAAACATGGATCCGTTGAAGAAAAAATGAAAATAAAAAATTTAAAGATGAAGAAAAGAAAGAAACATGACATGTTGTTGGCATTGCAGTTTGCCAACGAACACCATGGACTGCGAGACGAATGATTGTCTATTCTTCAGGAAGTCCGTACTAAAGGAAGACTTTCTAAAGAAATTACGAATTCTTTCGTATTTGCTAGAAAAAAGGAAGACAACCTGGAGAAATCGAGGAAAAATGGGATCCAGAAGACAAAAGGTTGATCTCCAATCAAATCAGCCAGGCCAAACATGAAACATAACTAGACCTCGCAACTCTTCGCTCTAAATAAGGCTTAGAGGATTGCGACGAGTGGATGAAAGCATTTCGCACTGTTGAAGCAGATTTAAGGACCACGACTCTCAGTTATGAGCTCATCAACCAAGAAAGAGATTAAAAATGTACCAGTTTATATTTTCCTGTTTTCTTTAAAACAGGTTACATTGCAGGCGCAGTGCTATTATAGCGTGAGTAACATGGTAGTGACGCACAACTTTCATTAGTGATATAACCTGGGGGTAAATCTAAAAATGCACCTTTATTCTCTTGAGAACACTATACCTACAACCAGGGGCACATAATTTAGCAACAATATCGCCTGATGAAGGCGCGTGGCCGACGCGTGGTCCAATTATTTCGACATTGCCCCCGCCCACGTGACCGCCGACGTCACGTGCCGGTGACGTCACACGATTCTGTAAGTGCACCTTGTTTGCCGGGGGTGCGTGTCCCGCAGGCTCTGTACAGAATAAATAATAGTATTATACATAGCGGGTGGGGAATTAGATTAGTGTGTATCCAAGTAACGGCGCCTAATGAAGTCAAGCTCGCAATGTAAGTGAGGGGATGGGGGTAGGTAGGTACACATCTACTCAAGAGAATGAAAAATCTTAAGAAAGTTTTCTTTTATGGACGCAGGTTAATATTTTCTTTATAGTGAGAAGTAGTTATGGAGTTATAGTTCTATAAATAGTTTTTAAAAAAAATAATTTAAATATACAATCATTAATTAATCATGTAAATTAAAGCTATGCTGAAAAGAAATATACAAAATCGGATCAGTACGATATTGAAAGAACTCAATATAACGAACATTAGTTACATCAGACACGTAATATTGTTTGAATGGTAAGGTGTTTGTTTTTAAAATCCTCACCGAAATAAGTATAAAAAGTGTATTCAATTCGACATAAACATGAACATAATAAAATAAGAATACCCATGTATATTGAGACTGCCATTCAGGAAGAAGTTCAATTCTCAAAAATCTATGATGCAATGAAGATCTTTGATGAAATTCAAAAGAAATAGGAGCGGAAGAAAAAATGTCTAAATTTACAATAAAACGCAAAAAATTTATATATATTTTTTTATTATGTATTCGTGTATATTCATTTTAGACCACGAGACCCAATTACTGTAGCGAAAAACTTACAAAACAAAAATAAAATTACTAAACAAAAATACCCAGATTGAGAATTTGATGTATATTAAATGAAAATCACATTTAATGGGACCTCACCGGGAATCGAACCTGGAACAACTGGTATGAGAAGTGTCATACCCACTAGACTCGGGAGCGCTATACTCGATACAAGCTATTTTGATGATAGCACAATGTTTTTCAGAAAACAATGAAAACAACAATTTAATTTCGATGTCGCAACACTCCATAACTATTGATAAAAATAAGATCATTATTGCTTGTACATTTTCGACTCGAATTAAGGCAGGGATTTACCTGAAAGGTATTGTGGATTAGCTCTGTTATACGGAGTATTTTGTTTTTAAATGAAAACACATTTTATTTTTTGATTACAATTTCACAATTAGATCAATCAATTAGAAAGGTACGCAGAAAAAATCTATTTATGAAAAAAATATATCAGAATCAGATATAATTTTAATTTTTAAATAGATATGCGAACACGGAATACGTGTCACATCAATATTCTTACTATTTTCAAACTAAGCTAAACGCTTGTGTTATGAAAATATTGAAAATTCGATCGAAATCGAAAAATTGCTAGTTTGGAGTGAGGTTCGAACCCACGACCTTTGGATCACGAGGCGGGAGTCCTAACCACAAGACCAACAAGCTACTCAGGTTTGATTTTCTGGTCAGGAAAACTATGATTTTCATCAACATATCGACGTGCCCTACGTAAAGTACTCTATCTGCAAATCTGTTACCTTGCAAAAGAGAGCTTAGATCATATTTTTTTTATTAATGAACGTTTTTATCTGAAATTCTAAAGCTTTAAAATATACAATGCTAAAAATCAAGTTATTTAATGAATTAGAAAGACATACAGAAAAATCAAATCCACAAAAAAATATTTGGCTGCTACCGGGATTTGAACCACGGATCTTCTCCTATCCGGGACAGGTGTGTTATCCAATTACGCTACAGCGGCATCTTATATTTCCTTGAGTTTATCGACCTTATCTGTAACTCTCATTTTTTTTATTATATTATATTAATTATTACAAATGTTTTTTCGTTGATTTGATTGTTCAATGTCTTTCTAATTGAGTAATTAATTTGGTTTTAAATTTCACAGAACTTTGTTCTAAAAAAATTTTAACTTCACAATAAGAATGCGTTCTTGAATATAACATATGCAATAATAGTTTAGAATTTCAGATCAAAAGGTTCATAAAAAAATACGATATAAGCTCTCTCTTGAAAAGTAACAATACGCTTTGCTTTACTTTACTAGGGCACGTTGATAATATTATGTATTAAATACAGAAAACGATCTGTATTTGATACATAATATACGTACATTTATTAACTGGGGCCAGATTCGACGAAATTGTGGCACTTAGGTAATAGCTTACGTATGTGTGTGTACGTAATACTTACGTAAATCATTTTGAATGCACACAATTATTGCGAAGCCGGTCTTTTTGTTTACTCGGCAGAGTAAATATTACACGCGGCGCGTGTCCGGTGTTTGGACTTGCGAAGACTCACGCCATGTTCAAGGCTTACCCCCACTCCTCTGCATAATTCATAGCCAGGCCTCAAGGGAAATTTTAGGAGGGGATGAATAAAAAGTACATTAATATTTTCTGTAAGGCGACAGCTATGGAAGATTTCCTGGAAATGAATTCCTCATCAAATTGTTTGTTTGACCTCAGAGCATGTTTGCAATAGATCATAGATAAATGTCATATTTAACAGGAATTAATCGGCAGTCATCGATCACGTGGTATAAAATAAAATTAAATAATCGATAAAATGGCACCAAACGCGTAAAATAAATATTATATTTATTCTAAATAGTGCGTACATAGAATTTCGGATAGAATTGCTTTAATATGCTAAACTCCGTATGCACAGAAATAAATAAATAATATTAAAAAAAACACTATTTTTAATTTTTTTACCTCTCTAAAATTTATATGACTCGTATTTTCTAAGCTTTATTTTGATTTCTATATAATTTTGTTGTTTCTTCTATCATTTTATTAGAGTAATTATTACAATATTTGATAGATTTGGCTTGGTTTTAATCGTTTTATTTGGCTGGTATTAAAGAGAATCTATTTTTAATATTCAATACAAGTTACTTTCGTGATAATCCAATGTTTTACAGAAGATAAGTAAAATATATTGAAAAAAAGCAACATTAAAATTGCTTATCTCCATAACTATTGATATTAGAACGTTGATCTTAGAATATTTTCGACTTAAATTTGGCAGGAATCTGCTTCTTAAGCATTGTGGACTACCTAGCCGTGTTTGTATCCAGTGTACAAAGGGAATAATAAATTAATTATGTGATGTAATTCAGATAAATAAAATTAACATATGAATGGATAGCGACGCGTTATGAAAAATATTGAATAGCGCCACAAATAAATGTAAACGGAACCCAAAAAAATGTTTCATATTTTTTTAAATTAACGCAGCATGCCTTAAGCCGTCTTGAATACCATGAAGCACTGACACTTAAAAAAATCTGTTTTAAGATCCAAAACAAATCAATAATGAGATAACAACTATTATCCGTTACTCGCCATTGCTATCACTGAACCGGTTCAATAAATATTATATCTTAAAGGTGAAATAGATCGCGCTCGTATTGGCCACACGTCAGGTACCTATCTACTTACAAGGCGTCAGCTGAAAAAACACTTCAATTTTAAAAATATACATTTTATTTCATGTTATGATTTTAAATTATCGCGGTGAGTCACATGGGTCCTGTGGCGCAACGGATAACGCGTCTGACTACGGATCAGAAGATTCCAGGTTCGAATCCTGGCAGGATCGAATTGATTTTTTTTTTAAAGCTTTTTTTTATATTTTAATTTGTTATTTTATTATTTGGTATACTAATATGAGTTAAAAAAAAGATAAATTACCGACATTGTAGGTACATATCGCAGTTTATAAAAAAATGACAATTCAAAAATGTAGATAAAGGAGAAAAATACATTTTTATGTGGCCCCTGATATTGACGATATTATATTACATTTTATTATATTTGATCTTAATTGTGTCGTGGTTCATTCAAACCTATGAGTTTTGCTGTGAAACAAATTATGATTATAATTTTTTCCCTACCAATAAAGTTTTTATACCTGTAATAGATCCAGTCCATAATACTTTACAAGTGAATTCTTGCCTTCAATCGAAAATGTTCAAGCAACCACATAACCTTATATATCAATAAAATAATAAAAACCTTGCAGAAATATTTTTATTTGCAAGATCTTTATCTTTTTATTTGAATTGTATAAAAGCGAATGATTTTTTAATGGTAATTGTGATACTAGTAATGATAGTTCAACGTTTTGCAAAACTATTGAAAAAATTTCAATATTTGATATGGCATATCTCCATAACTATTGATTAAATTCATAATCAAGGCAGGAATCCACCTGTAAAGTACTGTGGACTAGCTTTATTACACCCAGTACAAATACTCGCATATCAAAACAATCTTCCGGTACCATACCACATGTGTCATAGATAATGTTGCCAGAGACGCCTACTGAACGGATAAAGATTACGGAGGGAACTAATGAACAGACAGTAAGTAGGTAGTCAGTTTTGTATTTCACGCGAAATTTTAACAATGTGAAAACGTTGTTCCTGAACGCCTACGTATTCGGTCGGTGAAGTATCATATACCTCTGCATGTATTTAAACATAATAAAAACCCATCTGTCATGTTCCTCTTAAAATAATAATCATCTTAAAATAAACCTTTTTAACTGATTTTTAAATAATTAATCGAAAAGGAAATTCTTACTTACATTTGGTAATTGGTTTCATTAATTAATGATATAAAAAAATTAAGAATGTTCTCCTGTCTTCACGTACATTCAAAATCTTCTGTGTAGTAGAGTTTTCTAGGGTATTATTCCATTTGCATCTGACCTCTCTGGCCAAAGTTTCAGATCCCATTCCAGGGTACATCATGATCAGGAATGTTTACGGTGATGAAATCTGTGTCGAAATATATTGAAAATATTTTTTTATAGATAAAGGTTATATGTACAGTAGCCGGCAAACATCTTGAAACTTTTCGGCGTAGTGGGGGGAAGTTTGCGCATGTACCATTTCACCAACGAGACCCAAAATTTGTCTTCCGCGCATTCCCCCAGAAGTTTGCCGGTAACTGTACCATATTTCCTTAAATACGTGGTAACATATAAATCAATATAATCATGAATAATGAATGTTAACATAATAAAAGCCATTCTTGTATTTCTGACATATCCCAACCCGTGTACAGGAGTATCTGTCATCACCTTTCCGAAAAAAAAACCGTGATTGTTTTACAATGAAAAGTGTTTTGCATTTGATACATTGCTCTTTAAATTAAGTGTAAGAGTATATATTTTTATTGTTAAATTATTATTAAGTACCCATATATTGTAAACAAGGATTTTTTGAAATAAATAAAAAAAATTAAAAAAAAATATGTCTTTTAAAATTGTAGTATTTTGTTATAAGAAATTTGAAAATAATTATGATATTTTGTCATGTGTATGCACCTATGCAAATGTATCACTTTCAATGCTTACAGTACCATTTGAATTACGAGAACTTTAGGCTCCAATATCTCTGGATGCATATTTTGGAAAAATTTTGTTGAAGTTTCTTGCACTTGGATGCGATATGACGCTGTACCTAGGGAAATCTTTTATTTTACTCCCACCTGTTTCTACGCTTTTCTCTGTGAAATAAAGCACTCTCTCAGTTCTTCCAAAGCCATTTTTTTTTTTTTATTATTTATTTAAAAAGTAATGGAAACCTAAGAGGTTTATGGGTAACATTTTTACATGATTCAATATAAGAAAATATAATAATATAATTTAGATACAAAGGAATTTTTTTATATTTGACCGAGTTTTAATATTTTTGTCACATCTGTTTTGAATTTGTCAGTGGTCAGTTGTTTGGTCTGTTGTGGTAGGTCATTGTACAGTTTTAGTCCGTTGCAAATTAGTCGGGATTGTGCTGTTTTTGTTTTGGCGTGTGTTATGTGATAGTTTTGAGCCATTCTAGTGTTGTGTTGGTGTTTTTCGTGTATTTTGTCTAATTTTATGTCTTCGTCTTGTATTTCGCCAATTGCTAGTTTGTGAATGATTTTAAGTGTTTCGATTTTTGTGATGCTTTCGATGTTTAATTGTTGTGTTATACGGTATACAGTTTCAGTTGGTGTCCGGTATTTCAGATCATAGACCATTTTTAATATTTTGTTTTGCTGTCGTTGGAGTCTGTTTAGGTTAGTTTTGTTTCCGGTAGACTGTATCTGACTGTGTAGACCATCACGTCTTGGGTAAAGTACTAGCTGTTAATAACGTATAGATATATAACAGTGATTATGCGCAGAATATATAAAAAAAGTTACTTCTCTTTTTAAGATATAATTATACCCCTTCGCAACGCGCCGCTACTCGAGCCGTCAGGGTGGTTCCAGGGCTGGTTCGGGGAGTGTCCCGCTCATGACATGGCGGTGGCCGATCAATAAGTCAAGTCCCGAGGGAGGGCTGCTGAGGGGTGCTTTCTGAAGGGAGGAAGTCTGTATTGTGAAATTACACACAATGGAAAATGGAAAATGTGCTCTTTTCTACTTTACTAAGAAACAATGATATGAGCGGAAGCTAAAATTTCCACTTGCCCGACAGCACACTTTAATATGACATATTTGAATTAGTTTTTGGATACCGTTTTTAGAATTGAATTTTGAAAAATCACCCAGAACCAAAAACAGTATAATGCATTTGATAATTGATATTTTAACACCATAAAAAGCATTAGTATGTAAGATATCAGATATCGGTAACATTAAATTACATAATTATGCAAAATAAAGTTGAACGCAAAAAAATATACACAAAATTCACAATTTGTAATTTTTTAAAACCAAATCTTACTTGAGTTGTTTTTTTTTAACGATATGAAATTTACCATAAAAATTAAAAACATTTATATCTGAAATTTTTAATTTTTAAATGTATTTATTTTTTCTTATGCGATATTATCATATTGACACCAATATCATATAATCTAAATCATAATCAGTACATATTAGTTGTTCGGTAAGTGTGGAGCATTAATGTTTAATATACGAATCTAATGTCAGATTTTCTCAGCCATCTTTACAAATCTCAAATTTTATCAAAAAACTCATTTCTGTGTCTTATCCTTTATCAAAAAAACAATAGATACTGAATATTAAATATTCAGTATCTTGGCTCAGGCCGCCAGGGAGACCACCAAAAAGTCGGAGAGAGAGCTGGACGTCCTCGTCGCAAGATCAGAACTGATCTTCTGTCAATACAGATCAAGGATCTAGTAAAATAAGAATAAGCTGTCTCTTTCTTCTATGCCGTCTGTCACTCTCGTTCATTGTATACACGTCATGCAGATTACTACATTCCATCAGGCGTCCTCAACACTTTCGTCAAACATTCTTATTGCTACTCTTTCCTATAGCTCATTTCTGTCTGCATATTGGGAGAGGTTGAAATAGGCTACGGTGATGATTAATGATACGACTAACACAATTGCTGAGATCTGCATTATAGAAGAGGGAAATCTAAAACTCCACAAGACGTATAATATTGATGGATTTGGCGTTATAGTTGCAGAGATTATTATGTGAAAATCATAACTATGAAGTTTTGTCGGTACCTGTTTAATGAATTATTTGTATTTCCAACAAATCTATGTAAATATTTTATTTTTCAATATTTAGATGTAGTCAATTTAATAAATACTTTATCTGTCGACGAGAGATTCTGATATTCTCGAAACTTGAGTACTTAAATATAGAATTATAATTAAACTCACGTAGAGATGACATAGTTTATATTTTTCACGGAATTTAATGATCTCCATAAGGCTTCCATTTCTCTCTCTTCTTAAAAATTGAATATTTTATTGCAATAATTTTCGCAAAAAAATTATATTAAACTATGTAGCTGTGCTCACGCAGTAATCATCAATTTGTGTATTAATCTTAACATATAGATATATGTCGTCACAACTTCAACAAGTTCTACAACTTCTCTATTGAAAATATTTAAATATCTCTTACCGTTAAGCAGCGTTCGTAAAAAACGCATCGCTGGACTATTTATTTGTGGACTTTAGTTATAAAATAGGGCACCACGAAAATCCCTTTTATTTTAATGGGATAATATATAACCCGTGCCCACCCTGAAAGTCCACTCTAAATATTGGTTAAAGAATTTTTGAAATCGGACTAGAAGTTTCTGAGATTACCTCCTACATCCAAACTTACAAACTTTACTTCTTTATATATAATTAGTATAGATTGATTGATAAAATCTCTAAACTTGTTTATTCTCATTTGCCGAAATTCCACAATGTTTGAAGGTCATATATCTTCGAGTCATTGAAAAGCTATCTAAAATCGCTAACAAAATAAGGGAAATAATGCAATCAGACAAAACGTGCCCAAGTCGGCTAGAGTTTGGATACGGGGCTTAGGCGGACAGCAGTTAAAATGTCGTAACTACTATACACCCTTTCATGGAACTTTATATCCTGTTACCCCTGTTATACGGCGGCTAATGGTTTGCAGATAATTGACACTTTTTGCATCCTGCAGTCTGGAACGCGGGAAAAATAAATAAAATTGCTGATCTGTCTACAACTGAAGATGAATCTTTCGGAGGCTGCTTGCCACTTTGGCACGTTTCTTTTTAGAAAAATCTTATCTGCGCATCTGACGGCTCAGTTAGAGAGTGTATCTTACGGAATATTTTTAAATTTTCACATTAAATTCTGCTGAGAGACATGTAAGGCCGCATAAGTGGTATTGCGGCCCGTGGGATGCTTCAATACATCAACATTTTAATTACCTACTAGTATTTATTTACTACCTTTTTCACGCGGAGATTTTTATAGTAAATACGTTAGTAAAACTTTTAGAAATCTCAAAATAAGACTAAAAGTGCATCGTCGTTAGTAATGAATTGTCGTTTTTCTGAATTCGCGAATCATATCATGATAATAATCATTATTTTCTATATACCATTCAGTTTTTCCAACCCGTCGTGCATAAAGGTAATAAAATTAAATATTTTGAACGTTTAGAAATGATGAGAAATTTGAATTCGAGCATTAGTTTGTATAACAATATTACATTCACCAATTCTTCTCCTCTCCTCTCAATATTCCCCTTTCAACCACGTTTAACTCCGGCTCCTTTGTCGGTACCTAATAAATTAATTATTTGTATTTCCAATGTTTAAATATAGTTGAGTTAATATAATTTAAGGGGGTATTCTAGTCTAGAAATTTAAAAAATCAAATTTTTTTTTTTGTATATTTCGTAAGTTTAGACATTCAAAATTATGTCCTCAAAGGTATTTTTCAAAATTCCAATTATTTACCGAGATACAGCGATTTCGATGGCGCGGCAAGTAACCGAAACAAATCGAACAATAGAGGGGGCGACGTTGCTATCTACCTGCAGATGGATTACCTCATAAAACCTTTCTTATATACTATACCTAAATAATGTATATTTAACTGAAGGTCATATTAACGTATTTTTTTAAAATCTTTTCGTTCTACTATTTAGTTCAGGTTAGTATCGAGTCAATCTTTAAACATCGTTGACGTGCGCTCTCTGAGAATATTTTACAAATATTTTGAGAGAATATTATAATGTAAAATGGATAAAAAAGTTCAAATGGTGCTAAGCGTGCATATAGAAAGACGAAAAGACAATTTAGAGGTAATCAACATGCGTAGAAGAAGAAATAAGTTTCACTAGTGCATCCGCAGCAAAATTGAAAAGATCGGGTGACGAAGAAGTTATAATAGAAAAAAAATTACGGCTATTGCATTTTAGAATTTTTATCTATTTTTACATCTCTTTCATTATTAATTTTGTGTTCGACATGTAAGCAAAATATAACATTTTCGTTATACGTCAAAATATAAAAATCGTTGAATTCTTTAATATGGACTTTTGCTCCGAAACACATAATGCAGGAACGCGGACCATCGAAATTGCTATTTTTCTCGCTGTTAGTATTTTCAATGAAGGTTTTATACCCATTCTAAAAATACTAAACGTTATGGGAATCACGATTGGTCCAGAAGCCCATGCGTTCGCTGGGAAACGGGACGAAGTTCAGATCGAATGCTCTGAAATCCGAGCTTCGGATGCTTCAAATGCTGCTCGTCTTCAGAGAACTTCAGAGAATGAACATTTTGAAGTGGAGAAAGGTCCATTGTATGAAACAGGAATCGCTGATTAAAAATATGCAAGTATACTCTACTGAAACTTCACTCAAAACTTTAATGCGTTTTTCTAGAAATTTCATTTTTTCAAGCTGGCGGACATGATATCTCAAGTTTTACTAAACCGATTTATTAAAATTTTTGTGTGAACTTTTTCTATACATTTCTCTATGGCCCCTACCAGATTTAAGTCGAAAAAGTTATTTTTACTATTAAAAAAAAATTTAACTGTTAAAAAAAACGCGAAAAAAGGTAGTTTTTTTTCAAACGACCGCCATTTTTTTAATTTTTCTTTATTTTATTTCTCCAAGGTAGGGGCGATAGCGACATTTTTACTAATTAAGAATCCGTTAGAATTTTTTGTTTCATATGACCACAAGGGTTGGAACCATGTCCGCCAGGACATCCCTTTTTTTTGGACCCCCCACTTTACCAGCCGATAACTTTTTGAGTTTTGAATTTTTTATTATTTTTTCATTTTTGATGTATTTTTAAAATATAAATAAACGAATCATAAAAAAAATGTATACCAAAAATATTTGTTCCTTTTTTACAAAGCTCTAAAAAACGCCCGAAATTCGTGCCTCTAGACTAGAATATCCCCTTAACTCAAATAGATATAAACAAAATCCATTAAAAATTCGATTCAATAAGTTGGTTTGTTTGGCAAGGTATACATATACTGATACTCAAGTCCTAAAGCCAAGAAATTTTCTGTACGTATCAGTCGTTTGCTGTCCACTGCTGGATAAAGGCATCCCCAAGTTATTCCCATTCTCTGCCCGTTTCGTCAGTCCAGAGGGTTTTGGATTGGCCTGTCGGTTTTTTAAGTCCTCGTATACAAATGGATTCGTGCAGCGATTGTTCGTCCTCCGAGTGCATTGCCCATTAACATTTCATGTTCTTGGCCATTATATAAATTTTTAATTTCTAGTGTATTTGTAAAATATATCCATTGTTGGTCTTCAATTGTATCAATATACACTTATTTGTTTTCTTCCCTGTCCTTCGTACGATATCCAATAGGTATATAAAAATCTCTTATTTATCCTTGCTTTTCTTTTTGGACCACCAAGAAAAAAAAACTATAATTTGCAGCCATGCCTGAACACCGGAAGTATGTACGCAATACGTAAATTGTTTTTTGCCCGCTGTAACAAAAAATTGTGTTCTTATTGATTTTTTTAAGAGTATAAACATAGATTTTTTTTGTACAATACCAGAATTGATTTAGTGTTATTCTTGCCTGCCGAAAACAGCATTCCATTTTTATAAATTCTGTAGGACCCGTGATGCCATAGCACGTCGCTGGCTCCAGTCGCTACCGCCTCTAACAGGCGTCTACTACAGATATGTGTAAGGGTGTATTTATTCACAAGTCACAGATGACGTAACACCTCGTCATGCGTTTTTGATGCTGTAAACAGGTTTTGGACGCGTCAAAATAAATATTTATTACGTTCAGTTTCACGCCAAAAGTGTTGACGTTTTCGCTCTAATTCCTTTGAACAAAGTAAACGAAGCAAAATATTTATGGTTGAGCACTAATGTGAACGAGTAGAACGTGGATTTATAATCATTGTCACATTTTTCGTTTTATATGATACAAGTAATGTGGACACATTTAGGTTAATTTATTTAAATTTAAATAGGGTCTTAATATAGAGATTAGCAATGCTTTAAAAATGTTCCCAGGTTTTTACAGCCGTTAAGAATCTTCAGTGCGTAGTTTTCTGGTATTTTCTGCCGTGTATACCTGACCTCTCTGGCCAACGTTTCAGATCCCCTTCAACCTCAGGGCTGTTGTAATGAGTATGTGTTGATGTTAACTCATACTCGTCACATCAACCCTAATAATGGACCCTGCAAAGAGGTCCGAAACATCGGCCAGAGAGTTCTGATATACATTGCATTCCTATAAAACTACACAAAGAAGTAATGCTTTCGCTTTTCTTACTCAATCCCCGGGAAAATGCCGTACAGGCACGCAAGCATTATAATGTAATCATTTTTCAATGCGCATCTTAAAATTACACAAGATAAAATCCTTATTGATTATAAAAAATCGCAAATAGTACGTATTCGCAAACACCGCGCATATTTTAAATCGAAACTGTGTTTATTTATGCATTTAAAAAATATATTCGGATGTGTTGCAGGAGACATTATGCACATACGTACAAACGGATAAGGAATGCAGTATCTACTATCTCCAGAGAAGGTTTGATGGTCTTTACAAAGCAAACATTTAAATGTCAAAAGATAAACTAGAGAGATAACATAAACTTTTCGTTTTGCTTGACATCTGAACGTTTAGTATTTAGATAAAAAATACACCAGAATGTAGACCTCAATGTGAACCTCAAGCATTTTACTGCAGCATCTTTTTATTATTTTTTTCAAACAACTTCCACTAATTAACAAACTTTGGCGAAGGCAACATTGTAATGATTTCTTATAAGAAGTGATGGTATTGTAATGTATTTTGAATTTATCTGGTACAACGATACACTATATCGATTACTAAACTTAAATTAGAGCCACCATTCTTTGAATTCATTATAATTGTTATATTATTAATTTAAATAATATAAGTAATCACATTATTTGCAGTATTTTAACAGTATCGATTATATTTCACGAGTATAACAGTGTAAAGTATTGGGTATATATTTTAATGAAGATATTTTTTAAATATTTTCTACTAGAGACGATTTCTGAGATAGATACCTATGGCTCTCATTTGGAGATTTGGAGTCTTGACTTAGATATTCGCCGTACATCGCTTAATTTCACGCTTGTTGTCAAACTACAAAAAATATCATTCCATTGACAATTATTTTTCTATTTGTCTGTTGAGTACATTAAAATCTCTCTAACAGCAGTGAAAACAGAATTCTGATTGGTTGATAATTCTGTTTATCTAATTTTTCATAAGAAGCGTAAGTAGGTATTTATAAATTTCAGTAATCTTCTGTGTATAGTTTCCTGGGATATTCTGCCATGTATATGTGACCTCTCTGGCCAATCCGAAACGTTGGCCAGAGAGATCACATATACACGACAGAATATCCCAGAAAACTATACACAGAAGATTCTGAACGGCCGTGAAAACCTAAGGACATTTTTAATGTAATGTTTGTGCGTACTTGTCAACTCTGTAAATTATAAAGTCGAACTGCCCTTTTTCTTTTTCTACCAAGCGCAGTGCGTGCACACGGTATTGAGGTAAACTCATGCTAATCTGACATTAAACTCATTGTATCTCATTCCATGGAGATGGGCCTTAATGCAAGTAATTTATAAAATAATGTAATTCTAATTTATTAAATATTTAAATATAAGTGAAACCATTAAACGATTTTACTTTCTCCTGATTTTTTTTTTGAAAATCACCTAGATGTCTTAGATGATTTTGTAATCGCAATTTTGATAAATACATTTGTATTAAAGTAAAAATCACATCATAAACGTTTTTTTAAATAATATTAATATTATACTTGTTAATCTGGAACTCATTCAAAAATTATTGTAATTATTGATTTGCGATAGTTTGTATTTTGTTCTGAATATTATTTACAATTTATTTTATCATTAATACATTATTTATTATTAATTTATTACATTACATTATATTCAAAACGTTCATAAAATATTTATACTTTGTACTCTAATGTCACTCTAGGACCATCTATTAGGGTCAATAATGATAAAATGTATATTAACGGTCTGTTTGTTAAAAAATATAAATAAATAAAACATTGAAAGAAACGCAACACTACAAATAACTGTTATAGTTTTTCTCATAAATTTCAACCCCTAGATCAAAAGTCTTATCGCTAGGGAGATAGGTACCTACAACCGCGACCGGGGAGATAACTATACGCACCAACACAAACAGATCATGAATTATCGATGTACCGAAGTCCCTCTGATAGCTCTGCCCTTATATCGCATCTTGTAAGCACCACCCTCCCCTATTTCATATTTGAGATGAGTTAACCTAAGTGAGTTATGATATATTCATCGTCAGGAACAATTTTTGCTCGTGCAAAGAATAATCTAATCCACAGATTCGAGTTGGAGATGAATCAGCTGCAATATTAATGAAGACATCTGTTAGAGAATGATGCAAACGTGAAACATCGCAGGTTGGTGCGTAAAAATATTATATTAATGAGAGGACGAATTGAATTTCAAATTTAGATAATGTCCTCTAACTGAGATTATACAAAACTTTAAGAGACACTTAACTAAAAAAATATTTAATAAAGTTCTGCTATCACGTTTTTATTATCTTTATTATTGTACACAATTTCTGAAATTATTACAATAACTTAATGATCCAGAGGTCGGTGATTTTAGCCTCACTTCGGGAGAACAGCAAGTCAGTTCTATTTTCGTAAAATAAGCGCTTAGCTTAGTTTTAAAATAGTAAGAATATTAATGGGATACCATCTTTCCGTGTTCACATCTCTATTAAATGATTTTTATATACTTTGTCCAGCCTACTAGTGAATCTCTATCCCAGGACTAAGATATCACTGTAGGAACAACAACCAGACGTATATTATTGAAGGGTGTTTTATTTTTATCCATATAAATACAAATATATTTCATGAGAATAATAATAAGGTTGTTTCAAGCATTTGGTGATAGATAAGAATGAGAACTATAATGAATTGTTTTTCTGTTTTTACAATACATTTTAAAAAGTAAATATTTGTGAACCGTGAGGTTGCATGCACACCGATTAAATTAGAACGTTCGTTTCTTTTCGAGATTTCTCATTAAAGGTTTGTATCAGTGTCATTCTAGTTGACACACAAAACATAATAGGAAATGAACCACAGCTTGCTCCGTGCTCAACTGTTAACTGCCCTCACGTGACTTCCGAGGCGAGTTTCATGAAAGCACATAAAAGGACCGTACAGAGTTGGCCGGCAAGCGATCTATGATTGCTGAATGTATTTTATCAGATGAGAAATCAAATCTTCCTTCTTGTACACTCTTTAATTTTGACCGGATTGGATTATGAAACTCGGAAATAACAATAATTATTAACATTTTACTTCTGGACCAATGCGTCGAATATTGGAAAATTATAAAACACATCTTCAGGAATACGACACAATGAAAATGAAAAGTACGAAAGTTGATTGAGTAGATGGTTAATTTAGAGCAATTGAATTGAATGTCAAATTAGAATAGTTAATGTTTAACATTGTTTAAAAAGAAGTCAAAATCTATTTAATCCTAGTTTTAATTGAATTAGTTATTTTAATAAAATAAGGAAAATTATTTTTTCTAATTTTATTTTTTGTATGATTTTATGGATGATTAATAACATGATTTAAGTGATATTATACAACAGCATACAAAGCACAATGCCACACACGCACTCATCACGTAGTTAAATCTGAAACAAAGGTACCATTTTGACACGTGCTTACTTCTGAGGATCTTGAAACGTGTTCTCCTATTCTATTGATATAATTACGAAAGGGCACTCATGATGAGGTGCATAATTTTCAAACGTTTAAAACGATAGAACGCCGCAGAACTGTTTTTATCAAACTCGACGATAACATAAATTTATAGATACTATCGAATCTTCTAGTCTACTCCATAATATTACTGGTTCATTTTATTCGATCAGAAAATAACAAGAAACAAAAACATAAAATATCTATATATATACATAGTTGATACACCCGCCAAAACTAAGAGCCTTTTTATGTTTAAATTTCAGTTTTATATTAATTAGTTATTATCTTATTATTAGTTACAACAGCATTATATTAATTAGGTTCCTATTAGTTAAATCAATTAATTACAACAACAAAAATATATTGCAAAATCAGTCTAAGCAG
Organism: Agrypnia vestita; assembly: GCA_016648135.1. Taxonomy (NCBI): domain Eukaryota; kingdom Metazoa; phylum Arthropoda; class Insecta; order Trichoptera; family Phryganeidae; genus Agrypnia; species Agrypnia vestita. The sequence goes on from JADDOH010000495.1 coordinate 270,997, forward strand.
TTTAATTTTTACATTAACAAACATTACAATATAAATGAACTCACGTTTTTATTAATTCATCAACAATTTGCTTCAGTTTTTCACAAAATTACAGATTTTTAATAACTGAGATTTTTTAATGTTTTTCCCAAAATTCCAACTAAGATTTTTCTTTCAAAACAAAGTGTAAGCGTATAAATAGCGCCATCTGGTAGCCTTAGTTTCCTTAGCGTATTGGTTGTGAGTTAAATCTGTCAGACAGCTGCCTAGCGTATCGTAGCGCCATCTGGTAGTGTTAGTGTTGAATATTTTTACTCTGGAAGCGTTAGTGATGGACATTGTAACGTAGAAAATCACGTATTTGATAAATACATACGTGCACATACATAAAACTGAATGTAAGCTGTTTTTTATACTATCTACACCGAACTAAGGAAAATTAAAATTGCGTAATTAATCTTTAGAACCCTGCGCAAAAGACATGCACCATCCCCCAGCAGGATACAATTTGCACAGATACTTATATATATACCCTTTCTCTTCCTTTGTCCATGTCACACCCTTTCTTTGATATAAATGTGTATTATATTAAATGCCATCTATGTTTTGTTCAGTTGCACTCTCATAGTTATTATTTAGGGGTTGCGAAAATCTAAGTCATCTGGATCCTGTATAACACCATATAGTTACTGCTAATAATACATAAACAATAAAAGAAAACCCGTTATTTTAACCGGTTATACATGTTACTGTTATTTGAGATTTTGCATCTGATTTTATTAATTATTGGTAACTGAGAATTAACTAATGTCTAGTAGCGATGGTTACCCGCCGAATTGCGAAAAATCAGTTACCAATCATCGATACAATCAGACATAAATCTCTAATTACGGTTATTTTGTAACCGGTTAAAATATCACCACTCAATAAAATAGCTGAATATACGAAAAGATTTTTTGATTGAGAAGTTCTAAGTGGATCATGTTCAATCTTCATCTAATGCACATGTCAAGTTCCCTCCCTTGTGCAAGTCATCGGGATTATTCATCCCCAGGCCCGTACAGACCATTACAGGGTACATCTTGCGGATTGACTATTTGCTGAGAGTACATTTCTATGTGAGGGGTGGCCGTGGTATTACCGGGGTACGGGAGATTCAGTACCCGTGACCAGAGAACACACTCTACTTCTCCTTCATTCTGCAAAGTCAAATATAGTTTTATATTAATAATTAATATTGCCTCTTTTAGGTTTTTTTCTAAACAAATACTACTTATTACGGATGTATTTATATAAAATAACATCTATATTACCTAATATATACATTGTAAAAATCAGTATATCAAATTGCTAATCAAAAGTACGTGTAACAAACATTCTTAGTTTTTTCTTAAAAATTTTCATATTTTTTTCGACTTTAATATCCTCTGGCAAACTCACATACAACTTCATCCCACTGTACATCACAGAAGTTTGCGATCTTTTTTTCTTTCTGAATGGCAATCTTATTTCATCTTTTTTTCTTGTACAATGGTCATGTTCGTGTTGGTTTTCTCTTATTTTTCTTACTAATTCAAATGTATTGTTGTGTCCATTAACAATTTGTCTAAATGTCATTATTTGTAGACTTTCTAACATCAATTTGATTCTTATCGTATCGATTTCTTTTTAGTATAATTCTTAATGCTTTATTTTGTAGTATTGTTAATTTTTTCAATTCTTCTTCATTAGTCAGAAATACTATACTGCTGCAGTAGTTGATGTTTTTTTTTAAATATAGGTACAGATTATTAACAGTCATTAATCCTGTTCAGTAGGGTTAGTATGATATAAAGGTATTTGGTAAAAACATTTTATTACAATTAGGGGATAAACATGTTACATTTTATTGGAAACTAGCTGTAACCCGTCAAAAATGACGTTAATTTTACATGCTGGTTCCTAAAGAATAAGTTTGACTTCTTTATAGACGACACCCGTGAAATAGAAATAACGACTTTTATCAAAATAATTGATTGTTTTACATTTCCTCTGCCGGTAGTTAATGGTACTATTTTAAACCCTGGCAATTGCGCTAGGTAGAACATGAAATGGTTCACGTCTTTGCTAATGTGTACTGTATTTTTGACCGGTCCCGCAAGTTTGGTGGTAGCAACATGCGTTAAGATGCCGGTTCGGGTTTGCTGGACCAGGATTCAAGCCCCATCTCTGGCCGTTTATTTGTTTTTTTAAGCCGTGAATTCGAACGAAATTATGGACGATACACGAAGTTACGAGGATAGACAGACAGATGGTACTTTTTTTCTAGCTAACATAACATACTCCTATATGAATTATTTGGTACGATGAATAACAAAAGCTACGCAGACCTCTTTCCATTTAAGAAAAACAATCGAATTACATAGTGTGTAAGCCATGCGTATGAGGCACATTATTTCGTGTGTTGGTGTTTATACCCGTAAACACCAACACAATGAAACAATGTGTATCGTACGTACGGCTTACACATACTAATTCGATTGTCTTTCTTAAATGGAAAGACCTTTACCTACTAAAAGGTATTCATATATACCTTACGAGGTAGATGGTGGCTGAGAGTCTTTCTACATACCCTCTTATGCTTGTGATTAATTAGGAATGTGTACGAATTAAGCATGTGATAGTCTTGTGTCCAATAAACGCCGATTTATCGACACTGAAACTAAAAATATCGACATTAAGACACGTAATATGCACGTATGTGCCTCAGTCAACTATACATTATATGCGGACAGAAAATATATTGTCAAAAATTCGAAAACAATCGTAAGAGTTCGATAGAAAATCGATATGTTTTGAAGAAGGCTCCATCTCTTCTTACCAATCGTGTCCTACTGTTAGGAGGTGGGTATTAAGTGTCCAATATCGTGATGACAACATACCACCGCGCCCCTGGCTGAGCCGATGATAGGGGGCGAAATAATATTGTTGGCTGTGCGCGTTAAAGCCAAGGAAAACACTGGCTATCATTTGTTGGGATATTGGATGGTGTTATATCTGTCAATAATTAGTCCTGGAATTTATGTAAAAATGATATTTTGAAACTGGGTTTTGGAAGTAATATAAACTAGGATGTATCTCATTTTCAAATAATTTTGGATAGTAGGTATTCTTTCCATTTTTTCCGAAGACCCATGAAAGGTGGTTTCAGTGACACGGGAGTGACCAATATTTTTTTTTTTTTTTTTTGTTTTTTTTGTATGTTTTTGTTTGTTTTGTGGACATACAATCTCGATGGACATACAAATTTGACATTTGTATGTCCATCGAGAATAAGCATGATGACAGATTTTGAAATAACCTATTATATTGTAGATACACGTCCGTAACAATATACCGAAAATAACATTATTTCAGTAATAAACTATGTTTATACGCAACTAATTGCAGTTTCATCTACCTTTTTTAAATTTCGCGCAAAAACGCCCGCGGTTGTCATGGCATCTATATGACGTCAAGCCTAAGTAAACATTACATTGTGTCTATGACAACAGTTCAAGAGACACTTGATGGTTACTTAGGCGTGACGTCATTCGCTCTGACCGTTGTTTCAGTTAAAATGGCCGAATGCAGAATTATACTTTTTTTAAATGAAAATCTTATTAATATCAATGTATATTTTAAAACTGGATCATTTTTAAGAATCCTTTCATAATAGTATTTTCTCTAAAATCACTTATTCTTTAATTCTTTAATAATGTCATCATGCTTATTCAAACACTAGTTTTTTAATATCTCTTCAACTGTTTAATTGTTCTATTCGATTCTGTTTTAGGCAGATTTCGATAGAAATACACCTAATTATCGTTTTACGCGATATTTATCCATGATTTAGAAATAACACAATAATAATAATTATAATTGGATAATTTGTATAGCGCCGTTTTCGCGAATACTCACCTCAAGGGCGCTTAAAAGGCGACAATCTTTTTACACGATACAATTTTCAAATAACACAAAAGGCGACAATCTTTTTACACGATACAATTTTCAATAATACATTTCAAATATAGCTTGTCTCTAAAACGCATGAATTACAGGTAAAATTGGAAAACTTTCAGTGCTAATATTTAGCAACCTGGTAACACTCTTAATGATAAGAATAATCGGTAATATGTGACTAGTTAATCATTTCACGCTTACAGTTGAAACTACTTTTGTGATTTTTTTGCGTTTTGTGTATGAAATGCACAGAGATATTCCAAGAAGTTTGTCCGCATAAATCGTGCCCTAGTAATAACGAATTGGATGTGCTGTTTACTTTAAGCAAGACATCTTTTTGTACGTAAAAGTATGAATACATGTATTGTTGTAATCCGTAATTCGAAATAAAAATAAATGTTTTGCTTTCTTTGTTTTTTTACAAATGGAGCGAACACGGAATACGTGTTCTCACTATTTGAAAACTCGAACTATGAACACGGAACACCATCTTCTGTATGTAGTTTTCTGGGATATTCTGCCGTCTGCGTCTGGCCGAATATCTGACATGTATGGCCGACGTTTCAGATCCCATTGCAGGGTCCATTACCAGGGGTGATGTGTGTGTGTGTGTGGTGATGGACGTCGGTCAGAGACGTCAGATATACAGGAGAATATCCCAGAATACAATTCTGAAAGGACGTGAAAACCTTAAGAATTTTTTTACTGACCACTAAATCACTAGGCAAGCGTCGTGACCACTACACCAACAAGCTACTAAAAAGAGTTACTATTTATTATTTTCATATAATTTTCTTAGAAATAATTGTCATCGGGTTTTCACATCTGGAACAATCTTGTTTTCTCGTATGTATGTACTGTAAATTATTGCACGATTTTAACCAAGTTACCATGCAAATGAAGAATTTGGTGTACTATAGGTATATTGAAGGGGTGACTCTAGAAACTTTAGGAAAATTTCATTTTCATCATATTTAATAGCTTCCTAATATTTTCCAAGCAATAAATTGTATGTATCTGAAATCAATACGAAATAAAACGAGATCCATCATGTTTAGTCCCTCCATGAAGACTAACATGTCCTCCTTGCACGTGCATTTCCCAATAAGGGATGCTCCCCCAAGGAAAGGCATCGAGGGACCAGGGGTGGCGGCGCAATCTCTGCGGAAACCTTTTAAAGTTAACGAATCGTTATCCTAGTGAATTTTCATTAGCGACGGTCTGCTAGCGAGGGGCTTTGTGCCGTTACTGGCTAGATGAGAAAGTTTATGTTCGTGTTGTTGTGTATCGGAGAATTTATTTATACACTTGGATTTAGTGGATTGAAAATTGTTGTGAAAAGTACTGGAAAATAATGTAATAGATTATTTAAGCAAAAAATCAAATTTAAATACATATGACAGAATTTTATGGTACCTATTTTAATATGTGATATTATTAATATTGGCGGTGTTCGAAGCCCAGAAGGTATTGGCTTCTCGCACTGAGGATTCTGGGTTCGATTCCCGGTGAGGTCACAATTAATCTGTGTGATTTACCCAAGCCTGGGTGTTTTGTGATGTGTTCCGCTTCTGTAATTAGGCCTCTTAGCCGGTTGAAGCGTAAAATAAAAAGTAAATGAAATTAATAATTTGTTTATTTTTTTTATTATTATGATAGTATTATTACGAAACAAGTATAATATTTTATTTCATTTCAAAATATGTACGATTTATTTCAAAATAGGTACAGATTGTGCCTCGCCGATTCTTTGATTTTATAAATATTATCAGATAAATTAGTTTCCTAATATCATAAGTGAATGAATTATTCTGTATTTTGAAATCATCTATATGTACTTCAACAGATTTCCACTGAATTAAATTAAAATAACAGATATTTAAAAAAAATCAAAAGCTTTTTCTTGATTTATTATTAGGTGTAATATGTGGGAAATAAAAGCAAAGGAAGCAATATCCAAAAAAAAATTGAATGCAGTCATCGAAGTTTACTAATTTATAATGTATTGAATTTGAGATTTTATAAGAAACTTAGACTATAAATTTATAGGAAACGTGATTTTGGAAGGGATAGGTACAAAAAATCTAGAAATCAGCACATTTTAAATAATTAATATAAATTAACTTTGTTTAAACCACTTATTTATTGAAAAAAATCAACATGTTTCAAAGCCAATGGCTTCTTCACCAGGAAAACAAAAATAATATTTAAAAATCGAAGTATAGATCAAAATATTAAAAAGTGATATATGGAAAATGATAATATAAATTATATTATATTATGTTATATTATCATTTTCCGTATATCACTTTTTAATATTTTGATCTATACTTCGATTTTTAAATATTATTTTTGTTTTCCTGATGAAGAAGCCATTGGCTTTGAAACATGTTGATTTTTTTCAATAAATAAGTGGTTTAAACAAAGTTAATTTATATTAATTATAATTATGTTACCACAAAATAAATTTGCTACATATGAAGAAGAAGTAAAAAAAAAAAAAAAACATTTTAAATAAGTTATCCTCGGTGACTGCATTCAAAACATTTTTTTTATTTTTGGATATTGCTGCCTTTACTTTTATACCACATATATATAATATTTGTTGAAAATTTTCACTTTATGTAGATGTAATGATTTAAGAGTAATGACGTTCTCGGCATTTAGCAACTTTTTATTAGAGAAGAAACAATTTTAAGGTATTCTAGATTTAAAGGGATGCAATGACAATGAATGTTGAGTGCCAAAGGACTAAACACCAAAGATCTGAGAACTAGAGAAGTATGACCAAGACTTAACAGTTGTGGAAGAAGCCACATCCCCAAATATTCTTCGCGTACGAGAAGAACGCATATTTTTGGGAAAGCAGATTTAAACCTTTTTCGTACATCTGAGCCGACGTTTCTTTGCATATTTATTCCGAAACTTGTTCGCATATCATAATGTTAATAAACACATTTTGAATTTCGGATGCAAAACTGTCAAAAGCGATTGCAATATTTGCTAATTTAACACGCCGCCAACACGCACTAAAACTGAACACTAATTGACGGTTGGCAGCCGTGGCCCACGACGTTGGCGCAAACCGGGGTAATTTTGGATTTTATGACAGATATCGACCATCTGCGGCGCACTTCGCTTGTTTAACACATGTCATCTCGGAGATCACACGACGAAATTGTATTTTTGGACGGGAAAGTACCCGACAAATCATATGCAACCCACAAAAATCCCGGATTACCACTGCAGCGGCCGCCTTGCGAAATGTTTAAAACGAGCTTAGTTTTTAAAACTGTTTCCAAACTAATGGCCGGTCATATTTCAGGCTTTTAAATTATCCGCAAGACTTAGTTTGTACATAATTAACATGTTTACTTGAAATTTAATAAGTGGTTCATACACTTGCCGAGTCGTTACGTGGTCGTGGATTCGAGCCTCATTTCGAGAGACCCCCAAGTTAGTCCTATTCTAAAAATCGTTAAGCTTGTAAGCTTAGCTTGAAAATAATAAAAATATTAATGTGACACGTATTTAGTATACGCAATTGTAAGATACAACCCCAAACTGTGAAAAAACACCTGTTTTGAAAAGTAAAACCAAATTACATTTATTTATGTAGGCAGATGATCTTGATATTTTTAATCCTCTCTCTCCCCATTTCCTCCATTGCAATTGTTAACAAATTGCAATCTTCTTTAATCTCTCTAACACTGCACTAAAGCTCCCACCTCCCATTACCATTCCCCATAGGAATATACCCCTAATTATTTATAATAATATGTTCATTTGAGAATGAAGGGCACCCCACACTACGGGACTCAAAAATCTTGTCCATCCTCGAAGTTATCTTATGGTGCTAGGATAATATTTTTGGCACCATACTTTGTACTATGTATATTATATTACTTCATATAGAACCGATTTAACGTATTCTAAGTTCAAGAAATTATATTCACTCAGTTTCAGTTTCAGTGCCGATAAATCGGCGTTTATTGGTCACATGATTATTACATGCTTAATACATATACATTACTAAACACAACCATAAGAAAGTATGTAAAAAGCCTACTACCTACCTTACTAGGTATACATATGTAAATACCCGTTCTAAGATAGGTATTAAATTCATTATGAATATGAGAATTATAATCACACCAACTAGGGAATTTGTTACTTCTATATTCATCCAGATCAATAAATATATCTGGTACCTAAATCCAATTATTTTTAATTTTGTTTTAAATAATATAATTTGCAGGATACATTTATAGATCTTCATACGTATGTATTTATATGCATTTATGAACTTGCAGATGACCATCTATATATAATTTGGAATATTTTAAGTTTAGCTTGAGGCTTTATCCCGATTGTATTTTGTGTATTTTTATGTATTTTATTATTTTTATTATTATATATGTATTTTTTCTTTTATAAATTAATAAATACTTATTCTTTAATGACATGTAAAAGTACCGTCATTTTTGACAAGTTACAGCTAGTGTTTTAATAAAGGATATAGATATTAAAAAATCACGTTTTCAATTACCTAATAATATTGCCTCCACAAAACCAACCAATTTAATAAACAGTAAGTAGAATTTATTACACATTTATTAGATTCCAAATTCTCCATCCTATATTAACAGAACGGTGATTATCAAGTAAATAACATTAGAACCATATATTTATAGTTTTTTGGATAACAACACGTGACCGGATAAGACAGAGCGTGTGATAATATTCTGCCCCTGCTGTATCTCTGTAACAAATCAAATCATCCCCTCCTCGTACATACATTACAATTATCGCAGTATTGTTGATTAATGATGCAAAAATTCCATTCTTTTTTTCATCGCAAATTATAAAAATTATAATGCATATGTGTGTATGTTATTTTGTATCTCTAAACAACAACAGGACAATAGGAATTACATTTAAAAATATTTCAGTATTTTGGAGGCTTAAGGATTCTGTATAAATGACTCGTGCAAAATGATTCATGTTATAATAGAAAAAATAATTATAATAATTTAAAAAATGATAAACACGTATATATATAATCTACAGTAGCCGGCAAACATCTTGAAATTTTACGGCGTAGTGGGGGGAAGTTTGCGCATCTACCTTTCCACCAAAGAGACCCAAATTTTGTCTTCTGCGCATTCCCCTACCACGCCAAAGAATTTCAAGAAGTTTGCCGGCAACTGTACTTTACTTAATATTCTTCAAATTTTTGGTTATCGATCCACCATTAATAATAAATAATATTAATACGAATATTTTCAGTTACTATCACAGAGTATAATAATTTACAAAGATGAATTAAACCGGTTCTTTAGGATAGGGGGTTGGGTCACAGCGGAATAATTTCCCCCTTCACGTATGTTTAAGACACATTTAAACAACAGTTAAAATATTTTTACATAATTAAATCCCCCAGTAAACAATACTTATTTTTTAAAATAGACAACTTTTTTTTAATTTTCAGTTCCTTGTAATAAAGCGCGACTATTTACTAAGACATTACAGTTTTTAAGATCATTTACTTTGACCTTTTCATAATTGTTTAAAAATTTACAAGCTCGTACTAATTTTTGCATGTCAAACATATTGGAACCAGTTGTGGCAGAGTCTATATATACATTTGATCTGTGATTAGTACCTACCTACCTACTAATTTAATTCTTCAGTGCATAAAGCCATGCACTCTACTTTAGAACAGTTCTTCCCATATTGACATGGACATCCCAATAATAATAATTTCGTTGACTGTTTGTCAACGCACTTAATTTATAAATTTATTTTATTTTATTTATTTTTCAAAATATTCTTTAGGAACCAACATGTAAGAGTACCGTGATTTTTGACGGGAAAATAGCTAGTTTTATATAATAACGCATAAGTGCCCTTAAAATAACGCATACATAATACGCAATTTAATAAATGTTTCATTTTGTAAACCATATGAATATTTTTGACGCTGAATGATTTAAACATCCGCTATTTCTCTATTTGTTATGACGTGAAATGAAATCGTTTGATAATTTCATGAATATGAAAGAGAACACAACGTGTTGAATTTGTAAACTATTATGAAAGTCCTGATTTTCAAAATTTACGAACAAAATTAATTGAAAAAAGATAAAAGTTAACAATGAAATAATTCCATTATTATTCCCCGAAGAGTTTTACCGAGAGCGATGTAATTTTTTCTCATTAATCTAGTGTTACCCACGTGACCGGAAGAATGCTAACGTCAGGCGCCACGCGCTTCTAAAAGCCGGAAGTTGAGTACGCCACGTGGCCCGGCACCGGAACTCCATAGATTACATGTTAAAAAGTGTTATGGGATAGTTTCCATGGGGTCGGTGATAGTATTAATGTCTGTAAAGTGAACGAGCCGGTTGCAAACATAAAATCATTTTCTAGAATGCAAAGCTTAATAATTATCGTCTATGGATTGTCAAGAACAGTTGTATATTTGTATGGAAAGGCATAAATCAAAATATAGTGGTATTGCCATCCATTCGTAAAAGGTATATGCTACTTTGTAGTCCGATTACCTTAAAATTTTCTATACATAATGTGTAGACGCCCTTTTAAAGCTTTAGACCAAATATTTCGTGAAACATCATCAATAGATTTTCTTGCGATGTCACTTTTGAAAATATTACAACCATAGATACACTTTGCCGTATATAAAGGGCGTTAGAATTTAGGTACTGGGGGTTCTTTTTTTCTTCCTCTATCCCGTGAGAAGCGTGGAACATCAAAAAGAGTACACCCTTACCTTGTTCCCGGTTTCATTTTCAATTAGAAAAACATACAGAAGAATCAAATCAACGAAAAAATATTTGGCTACTACCGGGATTCGAACCACTTATCTTCTCCTATACGGGGAAGGCGCGTTAACCAATTACGCTATAAATTCTCGACCTTATCTGTAAGTCTCATTTTTATTAATTGATTAACATATATAATCATTATTTTAGAGAACATATCGATCTTTTAAGTTTCATTTTTATTAATTGATTAACATATATTATCATTTTTTTATAGCAATCCACTCTTTCTGGTTCCATAGGCACAAATTACTTTGTATAATTGCTGCTAGAGGACGCCAGAATTAACCGTTTTAATTCATTTTTAATTTTTGGACACATTTGATACAATACATATATTATACTCAAGAACACATTCTTATTGTGATGTTGCAATTTTTCAGAACAAAGTTCTGTGGTATCATTGAGTGGGGACGATCATATAAAATATCATTAAACATATTCTTAATAGTACAAAATCATAATTAAAATTATTTAAAAAAAAAACTCAAAACCTACCCTACAAATCAATTATTCCAAAAATTGTTTGTGCCTACTGTTATCGAAATTTAAAAAAAAAATGTAATTAGTAATTATGTACTACTAACACAGTATACCCAGAACTACTAATCTTTAAAGAAAAATATATAATAGATTATCTAACTTCCAGATCTACAAGATCATTTCTAAATTTAAAAACGCCCAAATATAAAACAAGCACAGCTCTGAATCATTATTCCTTTGTAGAAATTAAAACATTCAATTCATTACCCGAAAAATAAATAAAAAATCAATAATTTTAGAGCTTTTTAGTTAATTTTAAAATGAACTTTAAAATAATAAAAAAAAACCTTTGAAATTCCCATTACAATTTAATATTCATGACATGAACTGATGTGATTACTCCTCCCATAAGCACGAGCCTGCTCTTTTAATGGCGAGTAAAACGTTTTTCCTTGTATGAATGTATTATTGTGTTCATGAAATTATATAAAATTTCTATAATAAAAAAATAATTTTACTTATAAATTTTACAGAAATATATAATCAGTAAAGTTATAAATTAAAAAATAAAAAATACTTTTTATGACAGTTGTAAATTTTGATACGCTATTTAAATCCATTATTGAACATCACAGAATACAAAGACTGTCGAAAGAATCAATTTTCACGCATATGAAGGCAAATTCTCCCTTGAAGTTTCCTCGCGAACTGTGCACTTCTGAAAAGTGTGACATTTATAGAATAAAGTAGCGACCGCAAAGGGCAGGGAACTCATGAACCAGAAGTATATCGAATTGAAGCCTTGAAACCGGAATATTTCTCGTAATTTTGATCGATCGTTTCCATCATTCCTCGCTTTGGTCGCCGCCGTAAATTAGCAGTTAAACATTTCACAGAAACTAAAACAATAAAGCCAAATCCGTCCCACTCGATTTCTCCTGAGCACTCGTACTGTGTATGTATTTGAGTACCCGACCATAAGGGACATTGCACACAGATAATGCAAGCCACACCGCAGCCGCAAAATGAAAAGTTGCGCGAATAATCGTGTAAACTGTCACGCAAGTGTCCTCGTAGAGCCTTTTATCATTTCAAAGTAAGTAGGTAATAGGTAGTATAACATATAGTTTGATTTTTTTAATGTATTATATTCTTCTTGAAATTCCACGATGCAATGTGTACGCTGTCAATACGAGAAAGAGACAAGTAATATGTCCGCTTCACGTTAGACAGTCATGCAACAATGCATTTAACATCAGTAAAAAATAACCTTTATTTAAACACAAATAGCATAATCTTATCTTTCCAATAAAGTGAATATCATGGCCGTTGCTAGGATTTTTTTACTTTATTTAAATATTCTATACCTTTAAACAAACACCCCATAAATGTATAGGTACTTAAAATACAATTTTACATTACAGTATATTAAGGCAATCAGAGTGCTTACTTATCATACTAGACATACTCGGCGCCTCCCATAACCTATATAAATTTTAAAAGTTTTTTTTTTGATCGAAAGAAATGAAAACAAAGCACATAGCAAAAGTATTTTCCTATATCAAAATATTGCGCACTATTACGCAACGCGCATCCCGCATACCCTTAATAGCATCTTTATTAAAATTTATCAGTATGCGATGGGACCCAACACAAGGGACGTGCAATCTGTCGGACAGACTGTGCGTTGAGTACATTATACAATGACGTACGTGTCCTAATAGGTAATACCTTTATAGTTTTACATTTCTTTATTTATTTACGGTACAAATATAATTTAGAAAAACATTTTGACAAAGTAGCTATATTTCACTAACACGTTTTTTATAATAAAACTTCATTATAATATCTAACATCATGAAACTATGTGTGGAAACTACTTTCTTATAAAATAACTGTCATTGTCTGAATTATACCATAGGTTATAGAATTATACCATAACACGAGTGCCCGAATTACTGTAACACATGTCATTCTACAAAATGTTGGCTATATTATTTCATGAATGCTCCATACAATCTGCTTCTGCCTACAATCCTATAAAGATAACAGATTTACGAATTTCAAATAGTTTTATCGGTTCTATATTTAATCAAGTATCCGATCGTGGTTTGAATTTTGAACTCCCGACGGGGACATTCGATCGTTTTGCCGCCATTTTCCGTGCTTCCGTTTCCCGTACATTTTCCCAAGGGTGACGTCGGACACGTGCACAAAATGGAAGCCATGCTGAGGGACGGCCAGACGAATGAATTCGTAATGCTGTTCTGCTTTTATATGCGGCGGGGGTTCTGCGAATGAAATTATTCAGTAGAGATATACAAGGGTCTCCAAGATCAACCCCTGTTCTTGTATTAACGTTGGCATCTCGGAGGCTAAATAATTTTTTTTTGATTTTTATTATTGTTTTAATTAAATTCACACCCGTTGCTTTCTACTGTGGCTAAATTTACCCACCATCACACAGCGAGAGTTCGACAGAAATTTTAATCAGATTTTTTTGCAAGGTTTTAGTAATTGTATTTGACTTGTATCAAAGCGAATGAATTTTCAATATTTGATAGGTATTACTTTCATAATGATCTAATTTTTTACAAAAGATAAATCAAAAATATTGATAAAAAATGTGAAATTTCATGGCGTAAATCAACTATGTATTGTCATTTCTCCCAAAGAAAGGAATTCTTTGTTTTTTGTTCAATGCTTTAATTTACTTTTTTGATAACAAATTTTGTAGTTATTTAGTTTGTTTTTCTGTTCTTTACTTTACTGCACTTTTTATTCTTATATTTGTTGAGTTTGCATTTAATTGATAAGAAACTTCTAATCTCATAATATTTTCAGTGTATTATTGCATATTATATGTATTTGAACCAATAGTATTGATAAAATAATGATAATTGAATTTTTTGAAAATTGAAGTTTTTGCTACGAGACATCTTGTATATGTATGAACGAGATACGATTATATACTTATATCGTTTCTTTATTCATTCGAATAATAATATTTCAACGCTGACAGCGATAAAAATCTTCACACTTCAATAACAGTGGTAATGATTATCATCTGAACAGAAGATTGACTGAAGTTGCAAGAAGAAACTTTGAAACTCGTAAATTGTTTCAAATTCCTAGAGTTATATATGTATCTCACTAAATTATTAAATTCAGTAGCATAACTACCACCTGGAGAGCTCGGGTTTCTGAACAACATCACTAAGCAAAACTAAAAAGAAAAATATATAACTTACCTACATAATTTATAAATCAATTATTTATATATTATGTATTTATATATTATGTATTTATATATTATGTATAAATCAATTATTTATAAAAAAAATGTTTTTTTGGTGGTACTTCACGAGATTTTTACATTTTTTCAATGCCGACGCCACTTATTAAATGCCGTTTGAGTAGTCTCCAAATATTATTTTTAACATATATTGGGAAAAAAATTGGGAATATTATGGAATATCAGAATATGAATAATATGGTAATTATTGTGATAGAAATATTACGAGATACTTCTGTATTTCGATTTTTTTTCAAAATATTTGCTTAGAACAAAGTCATGCTTCAATGTTCTCACTGCTCGCCCCTGGTATATAGGTATCTACATACTATTGTGAAGTCAGGCACGTGTAGTGAATACTTTGGTACATGATTCTTACGTAAACATATATTTTGGAAAAAAATTGGAAATTAAATATTTATCAGATAAATTATTATCACACATAATAATTTCGTTGCCTGTCGTCCGTCCGTCTGTCTATCTGCCTGTCTGTCTGTCCGTCCGTAACTTCGTGGAACATCCGTAATTTAGTTCGAATTCACGGCTAAAAAATCAAATTAAACAGCTGGAGACGGGGCTTGAACCCCGGGCCAGCAAACCCGGACCGGCCGCTCAACGCATGTTGCTGCCGCCGCCTTTGCGTGGATCGTCAAAAATATATTATAAATATATACCTACTAGGCTTAGCAAAGACGCGAACCGTACGTCATTTTTACGGGATACAGCTAGTGATATATTAAAATCTATATATTAATTAAATATTTGTGATAGGAATATTAAGAGATATACTCGTATCTTTTATTTGCGGGCACACTTATGTGAAAAAGTGTTCTTGGAAGAAGGGTGAGGGTCCGGTATATATGTTACAGATAAAGTGTAAATGTATACATTAACTAGTATAACTTATAGTTAGTGCATACATATACTAGTTAATGTATGTAATATCGAAACTTAACACTTTGTATCATATACACTCGCCCAGGAGCCTGGTCATTTTTTGCTATGAAATTGATAGAAGAATGGTTATTTTGAGTGGAATTTGTATATCAGCAGAACTCACAAAAAACATCAAGATTGCAGGTCTAAAAGCTGTTGGTACTTAACTTTAATAACATAAGAATCAATCTTGCTATCGTAAAGATAGCAATAATTTAATTTGACAAATGATGCTGTGTTTCGAAATATTCAAATAAATACATAACACGGATGTGAAAGTCTACTCTCAATCTATTTTTGAATATCTGAATAAGCATCACATCCTTAGTACTGTTATTTTCAGAATACGCTGGAATAAATAGTGGATTCTAAATGCGAGATATTTAACATTTTAAATTGACAGATTGTAGCACAATCCAAGTGTAGTAGTATAACTAGCCAACATAAGTATAAATATGTAACAGAAATGACAGATCTGTTATAAATTTAAAAAATCTACGCGTTCAGACAACAAAGTTGGAATGTGGACAGGACAAAAGTTGATTTTTATTATAAAAATAAATTAAGTTACATCCTCTACATCAGCGGTTGCCAAACTTTAGGATCTCGCGGACCACTAAATTCATAATTAAAAATTTTACGGACCACTAACTTTTAATGTTAAATATATTGAGAAAAAATTTCTCACGGACCACCACTTTGTCGCTCTACATCATGTTCTACACCATCTATGGAACTAAAATATAGTAAAACCTCGATATAACGGACCTCTATTTAACGGATTTCGGATGTAACGAACAAAAAATCCGGTCAGATGAAAATTAAAAACTTCCTGTTAATATTATACATGCTTAAATTCAAGTGTTGCCGCATGTAAACAATTTTTAGCGGCCATGATAATCACGTCTTACATCTAGCACTAGAATTTGAGACATAATGCCGTCCTGCTCGTAGACTGCACCTAGCCAGAGCGATAGTACATTAGGGGATTCCCTGAT
Source organism: Agrypnia vestita (assembly GCA_016648135.1). NCBI lineage: Eukaryota > Metazoa > Arthropoda > Insecta > Trichoptera > Phryganeidae > Agrypnia > Agrypnia vestita. Next base: position 287,514 of record JADDOH010000495.1, read on the forward strand.
ATAATAACGCATAGGTTTCTATGGGTGTTTGCCACGCTGGCCGGGGATTCACGCAATTGTTTACTTGAAGCGAATGAACGCCTTTAGTGTACTCCAGTAAATAAATTAAAATTTACGCAACCCTACCCTTTAAATATGAACAAACGGAAAAGAATCGATCTAATGATCAATCAAAAACTAGAAATTATACAAATGTTGGAGTCTGGAATGTCTGCGTCTCGTATATGTGAACGATATGACAAAAAACAGCAAACTTCAAAAGTGCAAACAAAACTTGATTCCTTTTTCAAAGCAGGATTACCGAAAGCAAGCGCGTCGATATCAAACAGCAACGTCACTTCACGACGAATGTCCGAAGACAATTAAATAGAATTTTGTATTTTTTATTTATATCTAAATGCAGTGTACATATTTTCAAAAAAAAATTTTTAATTTATTTTAAATTAGTCCGTTATATTTTTTTTTTTATTTTTTTTTTATTTTTTTTTTTTTTTTATACTTGTATCATAATACAGTAAAACGAAGTTTTACTGTATTATGATACAAGTGGAATTATTTTTTCTCTATTCTTAATCTTTACAAAATCTTAAAGTTGCACTGGGTAATAATTAAGAACACAGTATCACTCATTAACAAATAATATTTCAACTAATCAATGGATTTTTATAAGACTGCTCATTCCACTTGAATGAATAACATCCCAAAAATTAATAAGATTTGTGTTTGCGTTGATAGTGGGTAAGTTTGTGAAGAAAAAGTAATATCGGTCAGTGATTCAATTCGTGTGAGGAAATTAAAACAAATTTGCATTTATAAGGACGTATACCTATCATTGATTGTACGCACCTGATCACCCCTCCGCAATCGCCACAGCAAAACTAGTCGAATTACATTACTCCCTCATCCACCTAATTTTGAAAATTTGCCCTAATTCATCGCCGAAACAGAGCTATTTTTCTGAATTGGACAAATAACATTTTTTGGTAGGTTTAAAAATGTTGGAATATTGCTGAACAAAATTTATGGAGTTGAAAGAAAACAATATTGAGAAATAACAAATTTTATATTTTTAATGCGTTTCTTTCCTAAAACGGATACTTATAATACAGCCATATATATATATAACCATTTAAAAAATTGATGACAGTTCTCCGTGTAAATATTTGGAAACATAACATTTGCATTTTATGCCCAAAAAAGATTTTGTTTTTATCGTTAAAACGCAATCATTAAAAATAATTTCTATCAATCTTTCATCACTATCATGTCGTGATGAAATGCGTTACATTATTAAACTAAACATTTCGGAACGTCAGAACATGTGGGTTGTACTTCACATAAGTCTCACCCCCAGAAAAACGCACACCCGCATAAGCAACACCACGGTTTGTCTAGCAATTTGTCCGTCGACTTTATTGGCTCGGCCTCCTCGATACACTGTGTACAAACGCCATTAGGCCAAATTAAATTTTGTTCAATTTAATCAGTCGCACCAGCCGTTTCATTTGCGTTGGAACACCATGTGGAGCGACATTTGTGAGGGAGTGAGCGGCGGACACGGCACCGCTGCACTTACGTCAAATTGACTTTCATTAATGAAATGGATACAAAGGAAGACCCGCTATTGATCGGGTCCTTTATTTTATTAGGTACGCACGGACGTGGATTGGTAGTCATATCAAGTGATTTTTTTAACCCTCCTGAATTAACAGTACCTACTTGTAATAAATTGAGCGTGTTTAAGATGGGTTTAATGTTTTTTTTCACAGACATTATTTACAGCAAAAAATTTTGGTGGTATCAAACATAGTCTAGGAAAGTTCTAGAGAAACGACCTCTTCTTTTAAAAAAAGTAATATAAACGGTACACAAAACATGACAATTTAAGCAAAATAGAAACCAGATGTACATAACACAGTAAAATAGAAACAAAACTGTCTTTTTATGTATTGACAAACAAAAACATAAAAAAAATTACATTGAAAGATGTCATTCGCTTTCAAACCTTAAAATATAAACTCTCTCTCTCACTCTCTCTCTTAATCAGGAAGTGTCATTGCGATAAAAAATAATTGCTGTTTTAAGAATGTTCTTAGATTTTCACGGCCACTCAGAATCTTTAAGTATATGTTTACTGGGGTATTATGCCGTGTTGATACGACGGGTTGCGAAAGGTCGTAACAACACGGCATAATACCCCAGTAAACACAAACTTAAAAATTGCTGTTTTATATCATTTATTGTCAAAAACATTAAGCTTATGAATTTATTACATGTTTTCACAATTCAATACAATGATTACAATATTTAAAAAATGTCTACTGTATGCGTAGTCCTCAATTTTGTTCTTAAACGCAGTGAAAGAAATCTCATCCACGAGCATGGCTCATTAAAAAAAAGTTTACCATAGCTCAACCGATCCCAAGCACTAAATGAAAATAAATATCTAATAAATCATATTATTGCTGGGAATTTTAATTCAAGTAGAATTAAAATTCCCGTGAAAAAAAAAACAGAAAGACAATTTGGACGAAGACACATTAAATTCATTGCCCACAAAAATCTTAAAGAAACAAAGGAAATTGTAAAACCCAGATATTTTAAATATCGTATAACTGATAAGTAAAAAATATTAGGTATACCCTTGGTGAAATAATCCATATTTTTATTTTTTTGTCATTGTATCCATATTATAGTATATATTTTAATTTAAATTAAGCATTGTAATGCACACACGTTGAGTTACATTTATCACTACTATAGTTTCGAGAGGAGCAGTTCCTCTAAGTGTTATCTTATAAATTACGCCGACGAGACGAGTGGATATCGCCTTATATTTTATATTCTTATTAATAGTTCCGAAAGATTTTATATTTTATATTCTTATTAATAGCTCTGAAAGGATTACGAAACATAATAATTCCGTTGTCTGTCCGTCCGTTCGTCCGCCCGTCTGTCTGTTTGTCTCTCCCCCTAACTTCATGTAACTTCTGTCTTTTTGTTCGAATTCACGGCTAAAAGAAACAAATTAAACGCTCAGAGATAGGGGTTGAACCCCGGACCAGAAAACCCGTACCGGCCGTTTTACGCATGTCGCTACGGTCACCTCTTTGTGGACCGCCAAAAATATATTATAAATATATACTATTTATTAGCATATTATTAAAATTAGCAAAGACACGAACCAATGTTTCGTCGTTTTTGACGGGTTATAGCTAGTGGTTTTCATAAATTTAACAATTTACAGCGGCGATGATAATGAAGGCGTAATTATTTATATAGTTGTTTGCATACGTGTCGTATTTAAATATAAAAAAAAACACTAAATAATCTACTATTTTATTTGGGGTGTGTATTGTGTATAGCCAGCTACTTGTTTTTCTCTTAAAGATTTTATTAAAGTCATGAAAAATGAACACAATAACGTTGAACGTCAACATTACGTATTGAGAAAGAGATTAGAGACTTATCTCAGTTCAATAGTAATAAAATACATTACCAAATCATTATTAATAGGATTACATGAATAGTTTATCAGAGGCATATTAGAAAGTCCCATAAGCTACCACATGCCTAATCTGTCTAGGAAGTAAGTGTACCCACATAGTAAGAGTAAAAATATCATCTTATGATATAATAAATCATAATTATTAATATGCACACATACATGAGTATACCTACAAGTATAATATATAAATAAATATAATGCAAGAAATATGTGTTTGTGTTACGACAGTGTGTGAAGCTAAAAATCAGTATAAAATATTACCAAAAAAATATTTTTTAAATGCCTACTGCTTTTAATTTACAGTATAAATAATAATTAATAATTTCATTGAAAGAGATTTTCCCATACCAGTATGTAGGCACTATAAATATGTACGAGTAGGTATGTACTGTGCAAAATACACTTGATCTTCTAAGAAATCTCTGCGTTTTATAAATTTTTTTCCGTTTTTCACAAATACTATTATACATTTTATAATATTTTTCGAATGCATACATAATTTTACAACTTAAAATTTCTATTTGTAACAATTTTATTCATAGTTAAAAATATCGTAACACAAAATTATGTTTCAGAAGTAAATTAATGATCCAAATTATAAATTACTATAGTCAAATCATATACTATTTGGAGTAACAGAGAGAGTCCCTTTTTAAACGCGACGCCTCCGCGAGGGTGGCCGTCGCGGCGCTTCCATGGCTTCGCAGCTATTTGTGCGGAGTCGGAACAGATGGGCTGTTATTGGATTTTAAAGCACGCCAAGTGTACAGATGACGAAACCTGACGAGTCTACAGCTAATGCAATCGCGCCCCGAGTGCCACCGAAAACTATGCGACAAATGTTCAAGCGACACATACAATAAATCGTTAGATTAGAACGTTAGTTGTCCCTCGAAATCAATCTATCTGTAAGAAGCAACAGCGTGACGTGTGACCAGGCGCTCTAAGCAATGCGATTCAATAATATTTTTATAGACTAATAGCCAGTTACCGCCAGACTTTATAGTATCAAACCTGAAATATTTTCTGTAGATGTACACTAGAGTAGGTAAGAATGTTTGGATATTTTGACATTTGCGTGAGGGGGGTTTTAGCAGATAACAGGTATTACAGGTACAATAAATGTGTAAGTAAAATGTAAAAATAACAACACTGATTTTTTAATATGCTTAAATGGACAGTAAAATACACTCATGTTAAAGATAACCAGACGTTTTCGCGGGTCATTTATTTTGCTAGACGCTTTGAAGCTCTATAAATAATCATGGCATTTATGTTATAGTAACAAATCTGAATTATGTATATTTAATTCGGGCCACCGTGTAACAATATTACTTAATACCTTATATTTTAATATTTTACTTACTCAAATCAAATGTGATAATACCAAAATCTTCGTATCTACTATAGTGTACACATACAGAAAATATTTCAGGTTTTTTCCTGTAACGTGAGTCTGGCGGTCGCTGGCTCCTACTCTATTAGCAATATATATTTTTAGATAACCGTCGTGCACAATAAATTAATAATCATCACATTATATTCGTGTATATTATAATCCCCATCCCTAATCCCAATTATAATAACGTCCGTAACTTTTTAATAATCATAATTTTTTTGGAATAATTATATTTTTCCAAAAAAAAATTTTTGGAAACATAATGTAATGGTATTTTAACCGACAACATAATTTCAATAACTATTATTTGAGATTTACGATTTAGATTCGACTTACAAACGTTGGTAATAAAAAAACAAAAATGGTTTGACCATCTATTTGTTAGACGTTAGACTGTTGATTGTATTAAAGGAGTAGATGAGAAAAATAGATAAATTATTTGTATCATAAAACATGGTAAAACTGAAAAAAGGCTCGGAGATTTCATTGCTTGGAAACGAATGTCTATTTGAAATATAGAGGAGCTGTCCAGTTTGTTATTAACTATTTAAATAAATTGTATATAAAAATTATATATTTTTAAACAATAGATGGACGAAGATTTGATCTATTGGATTAGAAAGAAGAAATAATAAAATACATATCCCTAAATATCACCATTCATTCAATGCCTATGCTATCGATAATATAGCTATCGATTTTCTATCTCGTACAAACGGACACATCTTGCGTTTTTTAAATATCTATTAGATTATTATTTCCTGTTTTTTCATCACTATGCAGATAAATTCGAATTTAGTCTTACCGCTATCTCATTCTAATCGCATAATTTATATCTGATATATGTAAGAAAATTGCGGAAAAATTCTTCCGAAAAACATCAGTGATTTGTAGTACAAATTTCAAGAATCCCAGCCATAGACATTTATTGTCCATTATCCGAGCCATAGATTTTTCGCATGGGGACCTACGTAATTTGTAAGCGTGTAGCAATATAACACATTTTCATCTTTCATTTGATCTCTGTTTTATTGTGACACTTTACGTGCAGCGGGAATTCAGGTGTCCCGGCATTTAAATTTACATCTTTCGAAATATTTTTACAGTTTCATTAGCGGCGGTAAAATATCGTGCTATCCTTCAATTAAACTTTTTTAAACATCACGAACCCCACAAACATTCACAGAACCATTTTTAGGTCGCCGTTTAAATGTTTTTGTATTCTTTGATTATAATTCAAACATGAGAAGAATGAATTAAAATATTTATTTTAACATTGATGTAGTGATACATCCCACATTCTCATACTCAATGTTGTATGTATACTATTTAAAAATATATTGTTGTTTTTGATTTTAAACTTCAATATACAACTATCTGTAACCTGTCAAACATGTCGGTTCCTAAAGAATAAGTATTTATTTATTTTAAAAAAAAGAAAAACGAAAAAAGAAAAGAAGAAAAAAGGAAGAAAAAAGAAAGAAAAAAGTTTTTATGCTATAAAAAAGTTACAGACATTACATGAAGTTACGGCGGATAGACAACGAAATTATTATAATTGGGATGTATTTAGATAGTTAATAATAAACTGGACAGCCCCTCTATATTTCAAATAGAAATCCGCTTCCAATCAATGAGTTCTCCAAGTCAGTTTTAGCAAGTTTTATGATACCAATAGGTAATTGATATTTCTCTCATCTGCTCGTTAATATAATCAATAGTCTAACAAATAGATGTTTATTTAGTACCAATATTTGTCCGTCGAATTGTGAAAAATTGTTTTCCAACCACTGACAAAATCCGGTACAAATCTCAAATAATGGTTTTCGGTCAAAATACAATCACCAACAATCAACGAAATCTCATCCAATATTATTTAACTGCAAATTCTTCATAACTCTGGGTCTGTAATTTTTTTAAATGTTTTACCTAATTGACAGTCAACCAAACTCTAAATACTGGCGCGTCCGGTGACTACATTGAAGCATGACTTCTATGCCATTCTATGCCATACCATATTATAAATAAAATAAAAACTAAAAATATATTTCTTAATTAAAAAAAATTTCGATAGAAATTAAAACTGTGAAATGAATATTTCGTTTTTTTTGCAATATGTATTTGCTTGCGCCGAGGACTGTCCCGTGCAACGAGACAGACTTTGGGACCCTCGGACTCTATACTTGCGCCGTTATTTAAAATTTCTTATATCTTTTAAATATAAATTAAGATAATAGGTATATGATATTTTTACTCGGATGAATCTGATAAAAGGTAAAATCAAATGTATTCATCAATTAGAAAGATATACAGAAAAATCGAATTCACGAAAAAATATTAAGTTACTACTGGGATTCGAACCCAAGTCACCTCCTTTCCAGGGCCGGTGCTCTGACCACTAAGCTATAGCAACCCTCTATGTTTCTGTGAATAATTGATTAATTTTTATTTTTGTCCATAGAGCAATCCACTTTTTTGATACGGTAGTTGAAATTACTTTTGCAATGACACGGCTAGATGGACACCAACAGATATTATATACATTCAAGAACACATTCATATTTGTGAAGTTGTAATTTTTCAGAACAAAGTTCTGTGAAATTTTTAAATCAAATTAATTAATCAATTAGAAAGATATACAGAAAAATCTAAGTCACGAAAAAATATTAAGTTACTACTGGGATTCGAACCCAGAACTTTGTTCTGAAAAATTACAACTTCACAAATATGAATGTGTTCTTGAATATACTGATAAAAGGTAATTTAAATATATATATAAATTTCAGAAATTAAAATAGATATTTTTATTCTGAAATTCAAATTATTATTATCTTCTTACGTGAAATACGTTTCTTCTTACTTGCACTGTCCCAACTCATTGCCTCTTCTCTTTCTTTGCCGGTTCTTCTCTTTCTCAGGCTATACCTTCTTCGGTTTTGCCTATCGCTTTCATCCAGGCCGTTTCTCTGTATGTAATATTTTGGAGATATTTATGTTAAAACGCAGAAGAAATATAAAAGCAGGCGAACCTTCCGCACAATAGTTAAGTATTTGTTTATTAGGGCGCGAGTACGTAAATAAAACGTTTTCGCGCCAATAAACTCGGAACTTTCCTTTATGCAAATTTTAATACAAAAAATTCACTCGTACACGTTTGCTACAATTCAACGAAGCAATTCGCAGTCATTCATTGTCGTCTTCTTTATACAATATTAATATATTGGGAGTTTACATGAGTTGTTTCCTTTTTACCCAAATATGGAGCAGGTACAAGCGGAAACAATAAAAAAATTACAACAAATTAGAGTGATGGAATTTTGATCGGCTGAACAGTAATCGTTATTTGATAATTGTATCGATGATTGATAACTGATTTTTCGCAATTCGATTGGCGACCTTCGGTACTAGACAACAGACGTATTTTAATTATTAATCATCAATGCTTTCATTCAAATCTCAGTACCATGTGTAACCGGTTATAATAACGGTTTGAACATCACTAAAGATTAGTCAATAATGAATTACTCTTTAATATTTACAACATCTTGCCAACTTTCTAAAAGTTTTTAGATGTCAAAAAACATTGATTCTCTTGTTTAAACACGTATAGAAGGACGTGTAGAAAATTCTCACTTTTGTCTGATTGACATTCCACTTTTAATGTCAAATTAATTAAATAATTTAATTATATAATATACGTAATCTAAATTAATTAAAAAATAAACTTAAAGTAAAAGAAAACACAATATCTTGTAGAACAGAAAATCTTCTTTATAATTGAATAAAACCTAAAGGCCGGCGCCACACTGCGCGGATGATCCGCCGCGTCTTTTCCGTCGCATCAAATCGGCAAAGCAAATGGATCGACCGATCATCCACGTAGTGTGTTTGATAAGCGTATATTCTATGGAAAGATATGTAGCGGCGTTCCGCGACCGAAGAGACACGGCGGAAGACCCGCGTAGTGTGGCGCCGGTCTTATAGTTTTTTGGCATGCATTTTAAAAATTAAAATACATATGTTCCCACTACAGACCACTTAAATATAAAACCAAGAGTTAACTTTATTGATATGCTTTCTGGTTAATTTATTGGTACACGTCTGGTTCCATGACTGGTTCCAATACGTTTGAATTGCTTGAAAAATTACTATGCACTTGTAAATTCTGAAAAAGTCAAACTAAATACTCTTAAAAAGTAAATTTTCTTATTAAATATGTTGCAAAAATAGTTTTTATTTCGAGAGACTCGGTTTGGAAAGAAATTTTTAAATTAACAGCCATTTAAGTGGATTGCTTTCAACAATGGTATAATATGTGTATTAATCAATTAAAAAGAGACCTTAGGTACATATAAGGGCAACAAATTTACGTTAATTTACCAAGCTGCCGTGGCGAAATTGGATAACTCGCTATTCCTGGATAGAGGTCCGTTGGTTCGAATCCCGGTAACAATTTAAATATGTTTTCGTTAATTTGATTTTTGTGTATGTCTTTTCTAATTGATTAATAAATTTGTTACTATAATTGCTTTACAAATGTTACCTTAATATACGCGACATAAATACAAGACATAGGTACTTCCATTGTATCCAAATCCCCTCGCCCAAAGATTGTACATATTTATACAAGGGGTTTAGTTCATATCTATACAATTTTATACTCTGTGGTTAACACCAACTAATGATATTACCTACTCCATGAACTTTTATCCAATCATTATTGTATTCTCGCTCTGTCGTTAAATTCTGAGAAAACAGCTATTTTTATATTACGACAATTAAATATTCTAGCTTTACCTTGAGGGTATCCGCCATCGTTCTGCATTTTGACAAACGGATTGCCGCCATTTGGCCGGCAGCTGTCGCCCCTGTGTTCTCCCGCCATCGGGGTATTTCTCCTGACTATTTTTAAGATGGCGGGACACTCGCTCCTGTCACTTTAGCCCGGTGACAGAATCCCGCGCATATTTTCCCGGTTTCCTCGGCCATTGCACCCGCGCCGGGACGGGGTGGACGGAATGTTGCCGACGCGGAAAATAATCGTCACCCATTTAAACTCTTATCGTCTATGGATTGCAAATAAGTACCTAGCATGTATGAACATTCTCAATCCATAGATATATTGTTTACGTCGCTTGCATACTCGGCCATGAGTATCAAACGTCAAAAATATTAATGTCGTAACCTCTAATTATTAGTAGAAAATAGCAATAATTTAACATTATTTAAAACATGGGTATGCGTTTAATAATTTTTAAAAGCATTAATCTGAAAATATTTCTCACTAGAATTAGAATAGCTTTTGATATTTTGCATTTCTATGTTATAGCCCAGTAGCAGTGTCCGGGAAGTAATTCAAAATGTGTTTAAGTTCATTCAAATTTGATTTAAAATTAATATTTCTTAAAATAAAACACAAATTACTTTGTTTTCACCACTATATTAGATTAAAAAATCTACATGTTTCGAGAACAATGTTCTTCTCGAAACATGTAGATTTTTTAATCTAATATAGTGGTGAAAACAAAGTAATTCGTGTTTTCTTTTAATAATAATGTCACCACAAAGTTCAAGCCTTCATACAGAAGAAGAAAAAATATTCTTCGAGTAGTTAATATTTCTTGAGTACTGAAAACAATTTGACTGTAAAAAAATAACATACGTAATTACGTATCTAAATCAATACGGGTGCCGGCAAAACTTTTAACCTTTTCGGAATGAAAATTGCTTTGGAATCTCTCTTTCTCTGACATCCTAAGAGGGAGCTCTACCATTTTGTTATTTAGTGACACATTGTCTCAAAATTGTTCTAATCGTCATATCGGTACATACACAGAAGAGGAACTAATGTAGACTATTACGTCATTAGATGAGATCGTGTGTCAAATCCATTAACGATAGAATAAATAATGAAGATATTAGGAATGAATCTAAAGCTGATCTTACCATAGTTAATAGAATTGAAAAAGGGTCGCTCGGGCGGTTTGGACATGTTGAGCGAATGAATGAGGAAAGAATGGTAAGAAAGATATATAACGCAAGGGTTGACGGCGCCAGAAAGAGAGGGCGACCGCGGAAGACGTGACACGACCAGATTAATGGATTAAGATGGTCCCGTTAGAAGCCTCAACAACCATCGAGCTTGCATGCGAAGATGCATGAATGTGAATGTAGCGAGATTTGTACGTCAGGACAGAAGAGCATGGCGCTCTATTCTCTCTGCTTACCGCCAAGGGGAAACGGCGTGATGGTAAGTAAGTAAGGATTAATTACACTGAGTTATATTTTTGATAGCCTACTTTATTATTTGAAGGATATAAAAGCAAAGGTAGCAATATCTCACCGAGGTGTTTCTATGATAAATACCAAAAACCTGTCCTCAAGGAAATTTCTCTGGAAAAAAGAAAGCTATTAAAAAGACATATGCCACCTCAGTTTTATCGTACAGTGAGAACAAGAAGCATGAATTTTATTTAAACGTTTATTAGGGAAAAAAATCTAAATTAAATATTTATCTGGCAGAATATTATGAAATATTAAACTCTGAATAATATATTTATTATTGTGATATTACGAGGCATATATCTCTTATCTCGGTTTCTTTTCAAAATATATGCTTAGAAAAAAGTCATGCTTCTTGTTCTCACAGCACGCCCCTAGCTGTAACCCGTCAAAAATGACAGTACTTTTATATGTCGCTTCCTAAAGAATATGTATTTATTTATTTAAAAAAAAGCTATAAAGTAGTTACACGGACGGACAGAGAATAAATTATTATAATTGGGACTGCGGTCTGTACTAAAGTCTAAAAATCAACAGTTTAGTCTAAAATTAACATCATCTGTCACATTAGTTTGAAGCGGTCATTTTGTCACGTGACACATCGTTAGGGGTTGATTGGAAAGCTATATTGGTAGAGCTATATTTCCTATAAAATCTCAAATTCAGTCTCGGTGACTGCATTCAAAACATTTTTTGTTGATATTGTTGTCATTGTTTTTATACCCCTACAATTTTAATAAGAAATTTAATATATATTAAAAAATATTTATCCTGTTGTACTTCATATAAATCGAGTATTAATAAAGTGTTTGAAGATACTTAAAAACTGCTGCATATTTTCACTAATTGACTTCTCGGTAATGTAATCATTGGTGTTCCCGCCTGTAATGAGAGACCGGAGTTTGACTATCTTACCGGGAAAATTTTATTTTTATATATTTGTAGTAAATTTATATATATTTTTTTTAAACCAGAAAAGGATGTAGATACTCTGCAAAAATGAAATGATATGTAGTCTTTTATATGTAGGTAGTAGTCTCACATATAAAAAAATAAAGAAATATTTTACCCTGTGTGCCTGTAATATTGTGTGGGCAGGAATTTTTACACATAAAAATCCTATATAACAGAAGCAAGTATATATTATATATTTATATATGGCTATGAAGAAAAGAACCGTTATATTAAGTGTTTGATTATGTAATTTTAATCTGGACAAGAAGCCTTTGAAAGGATATTATTAATCATTACTTTCACAGCTGTTAATGTCGATCCACATTTTTATATTAAATACATTTTAACACCAGTGAAATATTAAGAAATGTCTAAAATATATTAATTTATATTTTCACATAAATCCTATACGAGAAAAATAAAACAGAAGTACAGAGCACCTACATAAAAAATTCACGAATATCTCCACACACTTCGAATAATATAATACTTACTGAGAAATATGACTTCCTGTGTTTTTAATACATATTAAACATCTACTTATTATTTAATAGATACTGCTGATGACGTGAAAATGAAATAAAATAGCCTGCGCGTTAAATAATGGTTCACGGAAACCGAACGTCCAAAATAATTCTGTCCGGCCAACAAGGCGGTTTTGATTTATATTGTGTTTCTTTCAGAACATCATATTTTCGTCCGCTGAAACAAATAACCACTTTACGTGTCTATAAATCCGATTCCCTGTAAGCTTGTTGTAACGAGCAGAATTTATATTTCCGACCGGAGAAATATGGCGGTCATCTGTCAAACGGTAAAGCTCTCGTCATTTCATATTAAATCACGGCAAATTAGCCACTCCTCGGTAATTTACTCCCCGGCTGGCCGTCCCTGAGACAGGTTTATATTCCCAACGATTTTTAATAAGACATTTAATCGGCGATTCGATGATTCATTAAAGTAGCCGCTAATCAGGAATATTTGTGGTTTTCTTAAAATATGCTAGACGCACGCAGGTACGTCACTCGTAGAAAAAGTTTTTTGGGTGTTCAGTTTACTGAATTAGTTGGTTCCTTCAACTGACAATGTCCTAGCTCTTGCACTAAATAATCTATAGTGAGCTTCTCAATGCTTCACTTTGAATAATCGACATGCTGTGTAACAGCCAATAATTGATATGTCTATAGAATGGCACGAAAAAATGATGGTTTTAAAATAATTCTAGCTATCTTATGACTCATAATTATGTATGGAAATATATAATATTTTATTGAAATTAAGTTACAAGTATAATAAAAGTTACAAGAGAAGGCATTAAACGTACTATTAAAAAAAAGTAACTCATAAAAACCAAGTTTATACAATACTTACTTTCTCACTGTTGGGTTTCGTGTCTACCATATGCGTCGGAATCTCCATACAACTTGTATGAAAAAACCATTAAAAATTTTAAAAATCCAAAATTATACTATAATTATTATTATTTTTATTAAAATACTCCCTTTCTCATTTTCAGGTTTCGTGTCTACCATATGCGTCGGAATCTCCATACAACGTTTATGAAAAAACCATAAAAATTTGAAAAATCCAAAATTATACTTGAATTATCATTAATTTTTTAACGAAAATTTGATAGATCTTCTTGATCGTCACCACGAGTCTGCTTGCAAAGTTTCAGCTCGATTGGATCACGGGAAAAGGGTTAAAAATCGATCCAAAGTTTTTTCGACGGCAAGCAAGCGAACGCCACGAGTTAATATAAAGGGAGTAAATATGTAACAAACAACTCACACCGTAAGATATTTCACTTATACCTACAACTAATTCATGTTAAAGTTTAGAAAAAGAACACATATTTGTTATGCATCACAAATATGAGTCTATTCAGAGTCAAAATTTATTGAAAATTTGATTAATTCGGACCATACTTTTCAGGAATTTAGGGGTACAATTTTACATAAAAATGGTAGAAATTTGTGCCTTAATAATTTAGAAGCATTATAGATAATTAAATCAACAAAAAATAATAAAAGTCAAATACTAAATGATAAAATTTACATATCTAATATTCGAATTTTAAAGTTGTTCCCACTCTTCCAATATGATCTCTACCTTTCCTTCTGATACTCTGTCCCCCGCTGTAATGTGATGTAAATATCTATATTGAGGTTAGTTCGAACCACAAAATGTTAACAATGAGTTACCTATACGGGTTTAGACAGCTCACTACAATGTCTTTATGTGCTGAAAACGTACATGCTTTAAAGCGAGATAGCCGATTCTCAAACATGTGTATCTGTCAAATTACATCGATAGATAATGTGCTTTCAAGCGGTGCGCGACATGTAATCTGAGCGCAAATCGAATAAAAATTACACGTTCGTTACATATTTATGGTACATACGTTGCTAAAACAGTAAGGTTTTGATAGAAAGAGATGGTCATATATTCTTCGCTTTCGTCCGCGTCAGGCATCCCCGCAGAAGCACCTCACGTATCAAAATATTTACTTATATAACTTTAGACAAATGATCTTATATTATTTGAGTCGACTTATTAATTTCCGTAAATAATTTAAGAATCATAGTAATAATACTGAACTCCTTTTTAAATCAATGCATATCGTAATATCACAAAAACAAAACAATTACCTAGCCCCACGAACGTACTGCGTACATCAAAATGTATTATTTTATCTATCGACAAATTCCCGTATTTTATTTACGTCCAATTATTACTTACTGTATAGAATTTAAAAAACATATTAATAATTCTGAAATACTTTTCAAATCATAATGAATATCGTTAATATTAAACAAGAAATAAATACACGGATGACGTGAACGCGCATGCACACGGCGCGTACAGTATGTATCTTGATACCTCAAATGATCTGGAACAATTGTTGAAATTAGGATAATACCGAAACTGACATGTGACGCATGTTCAAAGTGTAAAAAGGATGAAACCGTTCGAAAATCCATATAAAACCTTAATATATGGGAGATATCAATTGCTTTTGAGCGTATTATATAATAATAATTCATATAAATGTCAAATTTGGCGTAAAATTACGATGAATAGTGAAATAAATGTCGAGGAATATTCGGCTACATAAACACGACTGACCTCTGCCGTGGCCAGACGGCACTAACACGCGTTCTGACGTTGATGATGTCGTTTTTCATACTTAAGAATTTTTATTTTAAAATAATAATTAACGTGTTTTTTATAAAAAAATTAGCTTTTTAATAGTGAATGAAGACTCAAAGTGCGAATATAGATACAATATATCGTTTAAAATCATCTTTTTATATGAATAAACAACATTTGAAAATGACCAAAAATCGTAAATATTTAAGCATGTTTGAAAAATAATAATCTTTTTTAATATTGAATATTTCTTAATTTCCTACGTACGGATTCTAGATAATTAACTAAACTTTATACCTAAGTAAACTTTATATCTATAAAAAAATATATTATGCTTACATAGAAATTTTAAACGAACCACTCTACGGCCGGGAACATTAAAAAGGTTTTTTTTGCCGCCGCCTGTGGATTAATGCCTATATTTTTTTTAATTATTGCAAATAATGTTTAGTTTATTACTTTTATATAAGAATAAAGGTTCTATCTAAGTTACTGCTCTAAAAAAATTGCAATTTATCATATACATTCTGATATAAATGAATAATAAAAACCCACATTTTCTTAAAAAACGCCGAAAAAAAAAAAAAAAAAAAAAAAAAAATATAAATAAATAAATAAAAATAAAAAAAGCCGAAATATGCATTTGCAGTGAATGTACCGCCTTAAGTGCTTTAGTTTTTTGTAAATTGAATCTTTTAATAAACTCTTCATTACGGCCATTACCGTTCAATTAACTCAAAAAACGTCCACAGTTTGTTTTATCATTCTGAAATATTAATTAAACACCCAAGATAATAAATACAATATTTTTTAAAGTCACCACAAAATCATTTTGCTCTTTTTGAAGAAGTAATTAAATACTGTTTATCCAAGAGAAAATTTAAAACAGCAATGACAAGTGATTAAAACAAACAAACATGCTTATATGCTAAAATGTAATACCTACATTAAAATTTTATGAACAAATTAAAATCACGTAGTATAAAAGCTGGCATTTAATAATGTTCCCCATATTTGATAGAATACATCCAACCCAAATAGAACAAAATAAGAATTGTTTTTCGTACATTCAGAGGTTACGTAGAAATAATGCAATCTGTAAAACGCATCATATTCGCGTAATTATTATTTTATCTTATAATTACATTTAAAAGTATATCTGCAGTGAACCCTATGCCAAAAATATGCAATACTTAATTAAATATTGACGTACTAAGTTTTTGGAGATTCAAATTTTAGAAACCATTTTCTCAATTCCTTGTTTTTTGGATAAGACCCTTTCAGCATAACTACGTCCAATTATACTGTCCTGAATAAAGTTGGAAACCGGAAGATATTGTATAATATATCAATAAAGATGCTTAAAACAAAGTATATATTTTTATTTAAATTTTAAAAATACAACATGAAATCTTAGAACATTGTTTATTTGGTAATTTAAAATTGATAAAGAGACCAAACACGTGTCGACGTTAGTGAACAAATATTATAAGCTCAATGTATTCTCACCATAGAAGAGCGAAGTCCAAAATTAGTTGAAATATTGATAAGAGAATGTGTTCAGGGTACATTGAAATTTATTACGACATGAAAAATAATTAATGAAGAATTAAACTAGTTTCCACAAATATTGTACAGATTAAAAATATCATTTGCTATTGGACTATTTTGTAACCCAAAATATTAAATTTTATTTTATCGTAAGATTTGATACAGATTAATTAATATATGATTTGATACACGAGCCTACAGATAATTTTATTATACAATATAGAAGCACCGACAAGAACAGTTAAAAAATTTAAGACGCGGGAATTGTAGGAAACGCTGAGACTATTCGAAGATTTTGTAGTGTTGTAACTATGAACATATGTTATAAATACTATAATTGTACCTAGTGTACAACTATCATCATTATCATCATCCATCGAAAATCACTCTGGGGACAAAATACAGTAACTGTGTTCTTAGAACATACGTAGGTACATATAAAAATATTGTTAAAATATATAATGATGTATGAAAAGAGTTTAAAAAATTTAAAAATACTGATTTTCAGGCGTATTTTAGTAAATATGTTAAAATAATTCATAAGAATATCTCCATTCGAATATATTAAAGAAACTGATTTAGAATATATACGTATATATACTCGTAACTTTCAAAAATTTCATAATTTGTGGATGTTCTTATTGTGGAATTGGCATTGTGTAAAGTGATCACTTAATCCAGCTCATAAGCCCTGGACCACCCCATAAAGACTTCCACACACGTTTCCCATATAAATATAATAGCTTGGTCTCTGTAAGACTTGTATAATTTATCTCAATTAATAGTTTTTTTTCACCTATTCAAAAAGAGCAAAATGGTTTTGTGGTGACATCTATATAAATAAAAATGTAAATATTCGTTTATACAAAATCGCTAATCTTTGAAAGTTCTTCACTGATTGCTTCGGCATAACGTTGCATTCGAATACGGGGATGTTTTTGTATATCTATTTTTTTTATATACCTAATATTTATTTATATAAATAAAAATGTAAATATTTGATTGTCCAAAATCTTAAATCTCCTAAATGATTCAACTATTGCTTTGAATTTTTGACACAACTTTCCATTCGATTTCGCACAAATTATTTGAAAAAAAAAGGCGCCGGTACCTACATTTTCAATACTGATAAATCTATACCTCTAAAATTCAATGTCTGTCTGTCTGTTCTCTATACAAATCTACACCGTTTGTCTGATTTGACTCAAATTTTGCATTCTTATGCTTTAGGACCCGGCGGGAAACATGGACGACATTTCCTTCCTCCCCTTCTGCCCCTTTCCCTCCCCATGACGTATTTTCAGTGCAAATCTCTACTGTTCGACCGATCGGAATCAAAATTATTCCTAAGGACCAGTCGGTAATAAAGGCGACATTTCCCCATCCCTCTCTAACCAACCCCTTCTCCCAGATATATTTTCTGTACAAATCTACACCGCTTCACCGATTGGACCCAAATTTTGCATACATATTCCTGACGGAAAAAATATGCCATATTTCTTCCCTAGACATCCTTTCCATCCCAGCCTTGATTAAATGAAAGACTGTTTTAATTAGAGGCTTTGCAAAACAATGAAATATCTGTTTTCCCCCACAAATTTATTTTCGACTTAACCCTTAACCCGTGCGACGCCGAGTACGAACAGCTAGTACAATATAAAACTGAAAATAGTAGAGATTTTATTGTTGCGCCGATCAATTTGTATTTATTTAACAATTTTGATTAATGACATTTTTCGACATTGCGCCGTGCCCCATAAATCAGTCACGACAGACTACTCGGAATATTTTTTCAGTGTCTAATTATATTTATTTTCCTCTTTCCCACACCGGCCGGAAGGTAAGAATAGAAAAGTGTCCGCGGACAGCTGTGCGCCGGCTCGCGGTGACATTCAAAGAATAGCGGGCTGAATAAATTAATTGCCTGAAATTTTGTTTTCTATACATGCCTGCACATTGCGGATGGACATATTTGATTCTATTTCAGTGTGGTATTTTAGCTTCATATCGATGTGGAGATACGTACTTTAGATAGATTATTATGTGAAGATATGTATGTATTTTATGTAGATTTAAGGTAGGCAGAGAAGAAAGAGCGCCACACTCTTCTGTCCTGACATACACCTCTCGCCTCATCCACATTCATACATCTTCGCATGCAAGCTCGCCGGTTGTTCAGGCTTCTAACGGTATCATCTTCCAGTATCTGATTAATCTGGTCACGCCCCGTTTTCCGCGGTCGCCTTCTCTTTCTGGCGCCATCAACACTTGCATTATACATCTTTTTTGCCACGCTTTCCTCTTTCATTCGCTCAACATGCCCAAACCATTTGAGCGACTCTTTTTTAATACTATTAATTATGCTAAGATCAGCTTTACATTCATTCCTAATATCTTCATTCTTTACTCTATCATAGAGAATTATCAGATTATTACATAAAGAAAAAAATTACTATAAAGGCATATTTAACTGTAATTTCGGATATTTTATACGCACCGTATGTATTACCGAGAAGCGAATCTCGACGTTTCGTTGGATACTTATCCAACGTCATCAGGATGACGACCTTTACCCGCGGAGGTGGAGGTCGAGGTAAGTATCCAACGAAACGTCGAGATTCGCTTCTCGGTAATACATACCGTGCGTATAAAATATCCGAAATTACAGTTAAAAATGTCTAACGACCGTAATAACTTAATTCTTTAATTACTATAAAGGCGTTATGGGCGTCATACGAAGTTAAGGGGACAGACCGATGGACGGACAGACGACACCGAAATTATTATAATTTGGGATTCCAAATTCAATTAAAGTCACAGGAGATTCGCAGAGAGCAACTGATAAAGGACTCCGTGTAAGGGTGGGTCAGCCCATTCAATCCGTGTAATTTTTTTTATTTATTTAAAAATAGTAGAAATGATATCCTCCGGCTGCTGGTGAAGAGGCGCGAGCGTGTCTCCGTCGCTGGGCAGTTTTCCCGCCCGTGACAGCCGTCCACGTGCACGCCCCGCGGAGAGTATTTCTGACCCGGCTGACGGATGGTACCCACGTGCGCGCTCCGCGGTAAATATAACGGCTCCAGCGCACCGCACACCGCGGACGCACTACTCACTACTCAGCCCCACTGCACCGACGGAGAAGATGGTAGAACAATAGACCGAAGTGTGCTTTTAGGAGGCATCCGTAGTAGACAAAAGTGAGCACTTTCGACACTTACTTCTATTCACATTTAACAAATGTACGATTAATATGTACGTGAGTGGAGAGGGGGGGGGGGTCAAAGTCGAGCCGCGTAATTCTTCAATTTATTTTATTTGGTACAATTAAACACAATTAATTTTGATTATATCAAAATAATCAATTATTTTAAAATATAATAGTTTTGATAATAGAAAACAGCATAAAATGTCTTCTGGAATTAATAGGAAAAAAACTACGTTCCATTCAGGATGGGAGGAGGGAGGGTTTCAAAAGGGTTCAAAATGGAACCATGTGATTTATAGATGCTCCCTCCATGGAGAAGTATTTCGCAATGTACGATGAAGATTTTACGAATGAAAGGATAGCTCGTCGATGGTTTCAAAGACGATAATTTCGATCTGGAAGACGTGGAGCGATCCGGACGATTGCTGGAATTCGATGAGGATCGCTCAATCCATCATATTCCCGAAGATACTTTTCAAGCCACCTTTGAATTGGCTGAGCAGATAAACTGTAGTAACATCTTCATTCAGTGGGAATAAATAGTTCAGAAGTTCAGAGCTTGGGTTCTACACGTTTTGAGTGAAAACAGCATAAATCAATGTTCGATAATTCGTACTGATTTGCTCGCGCGTCATGTCATCAAGCTACACGTGGCTACAAGCAACGGTTTCTTTACCGTATCATTGTTTGAATATGATTAAGTCCTCTTCATTTGGAATAAACGGGCATAACTTAATGCATGTGATCTTCTTCTTCCCTGGACTATCCCAATTCATTCCTTAGGTAGGCTGTTGGAGTCGGCTCTTCTCGTTCTCAGGTTGTATCTTCTTCGGTTCTGGGTATCGCATTCATTTAGATCGTTTCCCTGTAGGATTTTGGAGCATCGAGTCATACAGGAGTTCTTTGGTCTTCCTATGGATGACTGTTAATGAAGCTGCACAGACATTTCCTGCTTCACCATGAGATTTGGTGGTCTTCGTTTTATGTTCCCGTATCATCTCAGTTATCGTTCTTCCAGATTACTGTTTATGTCAGTGACTTCCAGCTTACTGTGTGTCACGGACATAAAGAGTAATCGAGAAGAACTTTACACCTATGATATTTAATTTATTTGAAACGTTTAAGCATATATCTTGTTAATTTACATAATTTATATATACTCTTTAAAACTTTCGAATGATGGTAACATATTTTTTTATTTTCTTTTGATTAAGACTTTTTAATGCGTATATTTTGAACATGATTTCTTCATATTAGATTTGCATCAATGACACGTAATTTTTCTTAAAAAACTTTTCTTCAGCAATTCTAACAATATAGGAATTCATTTTACTGTTTAAAAATTCAACATTCAACTGAATGAAATACCTACTGAATGAACTTTTTTATTGTGTTATATAATTTTTGTTTTCAAATGCTTCTGAAAAATGAAAACACCTAAGCTCCATCGATTATTTCTGTTCTTTATTAGCTGCTCAGACTGTGGTTGGTGTGCGCCACTGGTGAATAAGCACGTTCTATTCTGTTGAGCGTGTTATTCATGTGTCTTCGCAGCTGCCAGGTATCACGCTTCTACGAACGTCACTGACATTTTTAATTATCTGCAAAATAAGATAATAAATTTTGTATTCTTTGAAAAGCACACATTTAACAGAAATACAAATGAAATCTTTTCTATTTAATTTGAGGTGAAATGTAACTAATAGTGAAGAACGATATTCTAAAAAAATTATATTAATTCAATATGAAAAATATATTATAATAAATATATAAACCTCCAACCCGTCAAAGATGACGTTTTTATATTTAAAATTCTGCTTTAGTTATTTATCGATTTGTTTTATTTATATATTTAATAAACTTTTTATATAATGAATAAAAAACAACTTTGTTTTCACCACTTTTGTATTGAAAAATATCAACATGTTTCAGACCCCATGGCCCCTTCGTCAGTATACAATTGTATAATATATCGTGACGAAGGGGCCATGGGCTCTGAAACATGTTGCTATTTTTCAATACAAAAGCGATGAAAACAAAGATCATTTTTATTAATTATATTAATAGTATAACCACAAAAAATTTTTGAAGTTATTTTTATGTTCTAGTCCATATGTGTACAAATCAAAACACATAATTCTCTTCTATAAAGCTATTTTTATATAGGTACATTTCATAAAATGTGTTCCAAATTTTTATTCATTTCATAAACCCAAAAATTTATTATATTATTTAATATCTCTTTAATTATCTATTCTTTCTGAAATAAATATACTTAATTTTTCCCATAATCTACTCAATATGCTTCAGTTTTTCACAAAAGGTATGCCAATTATATCATTCACAACAAATAAAATTATCGCAGACTCGTAGTACCTACGCTTGTGTTAGCGTGCAGTGTTCGTGTGACATTAAACATGTTACACGTGTTAAATTAGCATAACGGTATTTAAAATATTTGTATTACACATTTATGTACCTATTTATATCTATATTCTGTTTGATTTTTTTTTATTTTATTTCGATTTTCACATAATTGATTATTATTTTACTTACTATGGGATTAAATATATAAATTATAATATATGTAGATATTTACATTACTAATTAATTTCATATTTATCATTTCCGTCTCAGTGCTCTTTAACGGTTTAAGGTTTTTCATTTGGTCCAGCTAAGTATTCCAGACTTACAGATCACAGTATACCTTTCTCATAATGTGCTCAACGTACTTACTCCTGACTTGTCAACGTCTTGTTTTTCTTCCCTCTGTCGTTACACGAGTATAGTAGGCACATAATATGCGAGTATAGAAAAACATAAAAAGAAAAACATGGGTTAGAAGGCAGTCCAAGATAAAGAATGTCATTGTCACTTCTTAAAAGGATAAATGGCGTATAAACTTTGAAAAAGCGTAAACACACACGAACGTTTAAGGACGCAGAGACAACCATTGAACATGTAATATTCTTGAATCTACGAGACAAAACATGATCTGGCGGTTTTGATGGATAGATTGGCAAAGAGAGTGACAGAATCATGGGATGACCTTCTCCCAGCAGTAGATTGACACTGGGCGATGATGACGATAATGGAATAGCTACAAATATATTGCATAGATCAAGAGACTGCTCTAAAACCAGATGAACTGAAGAATCATCTGCAAAATGAATCTGCAAATGACAAAAGTCTGCAGAAATTTGTGGTAGCAAATACTAATGGACAGACACAAGTGGGAGACATTTGGAAGGCGTTTTGTAAATATTAAAATAAAATATAGATGGGTCTGTACAAGACGTGTTCTCAATTTTTTGAGAGAACAATTATTACTTACTTATAGAAGCTCGATGATTATTGAGGTTCCTAACAAGACCTTCCTCCAGTATCTGGTTAATCATGCCACATCTTCCGCGGTCGTCCTCTCTTTCTGGTGCCGTCAACTCTTGCGTCATTTTTTTTTCTTTCTTCGTTCATTCACTCAACAAGCCCCAATCATCAAAGCGACTGTTTTTTCGTTCTATCCACTATGCTGTATATTTATATTCTCTCCTAATATCTTCATTCTCTACTCTATCATAAATAGATTTGCCACTCATAGTGTAAGTGATTAACAAAAAATCAAAAACTGTTCTGTGCATTTGTAGATCTGCAAAATAGCTTATGATAGAGTTATAAGAGAAAGGTAATGGAAGGTACTCTCTGGTTACAAGGTGAACAGTAAACTTATACACGCGATTGCATCCTTAAACGATGGAAGTGTTGCATGTGTAAGAATCAATGGATCATTCACACCGTGGTTTGATGTAACAAAAAAAAAATTATGATGATGTCTAAAATTAAAAATCATGGAGAGCAGTTATCATGCCTCTCTACAAAGGTAAAGGGTCGAGATTGGAATGCGGGAACTACAGGGCAATCAGCCTTTTAAGCTCGGTCGGCAAACTTTATGGAAGAATTTTGATAGAAAGAGTAAGGTCGATGACGAAAGAAAAGGTATGGGACGTGCAAGGAGCCTTTGTGGGTGGAAGAGGATGCATGGATCAGATATTCTCTCTACGAGTGTTGACGGAAAAGTTTTTAGCGAAAAACCAAAAACTTTTCTGTGCATTTGTAGATCTGCAAAAAGCTTATGATAGGGTTATTAGAGGAAGGTTATGGAAGGTACTCTCTGATTACAAGGTGAACAGTAAACTTATAGACGCAGTTGCATCCCTTTACGAGGGGAGTACTGCGTGTGTAAGAATCAATGGATCTTTCACACCGTGGTTTGATATAACAAAAGGTGTCAAACAGGGTTGTGTAATGTCTCCATGGCTGTTCAACTTGTATATGGATAATTGTGTGAAAGAACTGGAATGTATGAATATAGGAGCGAAAATGAGTGATTGGATTGTATGCTGTTTACTGTACGCGGATGATGCGGTATTAATGGCAAATAGCGAACAAGACCTACAAAGTCTAGTTAGCAGGATGTATGATGTATGCAAGGAAAGTGACCTTATTATGAATGTAAAGAAGTCAAAAGTAATGGTATTCGAGAAGGAGGAAAGTAAGACAACGTGTGAAATACTAGTAGGCAATGAATGTTTGGAACAAGTAGATGAGTTTGTGTACTTGGAAAGTATGTTCGATAGAAGAGGGAATGTTGAGAAAGATATAGAGTGGAGAGTGACTGCCGGGAATACGGTGCTTTGAATGCAATAATTTCTGATAGAAATATGTCTACCGAGGCAAAACTGGCGGTACATAATGGAGTTCTGGTACCGACACTAATGTATGGAAGTGAAGCCTGGAGCTGGCAGAAGAGGAACGAAAGTAGATTGATGCAGCGGAGATGAGGTCCCTTAGACGTATGTGTGGTAAATCCATGTATGATAGAGTAAAGAATGAAGATATTAGGAATGAATGTAAAGCTGATCGTAGCATAATACAGAGAATAAAAATAGGGTCGCTCAGGTGGTTTGGGCATGTTGAGCGAATGAATGAGGAAAGAATGGTAAGAAAGATATATGATGCAAGTGTTGACGGCGCCAGAAAAAGAGGGCGACCACGGAAGACGTGGCATGACCAGATTAATCAGATACTGGAAGATGGTCCTGTTAGAAGTCTGAACAACCGTCGAGCTTGCATGCGAAGATGTATGAATGTAGACGAAGCGAAAGTTGTATGTCAGGACAGAAGAGTATGGCGCTCTATCCTCTCTGCCTACCCCCTCGGGGAAACGGCGTGATGGTAAGTAAGTAAGTAAGTAAGTCAAAGAATATTGAATGTTTGAACTTCTAGTTGCAACATATTGCTGGAATTTTATAGAGAAAAAAGTATATAATTAATTATGTGCAATTCTTTCAAATTTTTTTGATTCTGATACTCGACTTTTAGTAGACTAGTCTCTTACCTGGCATTAAGGCTTCGTCTTTATTCCCACTTGCCCACCCTTCGTGGCGCCCGGCGGAAAACCCCCGTAAAACCGCCCTGTGGGGCATCGATCGCATCCCGACGGCCATTTTGAATTTTCCTACAGCCAATGGAAAACTCGGTTGCTAGGCAATGCTTTCACTAGGGGTTGCCAGCCCCCACCCTCTCTTAATGATGCCTCGGGACTTGGGGTGCATAAACGCTGACATTGAATAGTTCACAACTAAAGATTTTACAAACAATTGATATTATACGTTTGCTGGACAATTAGAGTAATTATAACATTATTATTACTAACACTTATAAGTTCCAGGTTTCAATCCTCGGAGCTGGCAGAAGAGGAACGAAATTAGACTGAATTCAGTGGAGATGAGACCACTCAGGTGCATGTGTGACAAACTTATATATGATAGAGTAGTGAATAAACAAATTAGTATAGATTGTAAAGCTAATATTAGTATAGTAAATATGATTAAAAATGGGTCGCTTAGATGGTTTGCTTGTGTTAAAAGAATAAACGAGGAGAGAATACTAACAAATATATACATATGGCGCCAGAGTTGATAACATCAGAAATAAAGAACGTCTGCGAAATACTTCATCTGATTTGAGATGATCTAGCAAACCAGATACAGAAAGATGGTTCTGTTATATGCCCCAGCAATGGATGGATATGCGTGAGAAGGTGTATTAATGGGCATAAGGCGAGAGTTGGATTAGAACAAAAGAGTGCGTGATAGCAAATAATAATTAATAAAAAACATAAAACATTAAAATTGTGATAAATCAAAGTATTACATATATATGTTCCCCTGGTTTTTTCAAACACGTTAAAATTATAAAAAAAACCTGCAAAAATCCCAATTGAAATGTTTTCGGAAGGGAATAAATAATTCATTTTCGATATAAGTTTCTCTACTTCTATTCCAACGTTTAACATAAAATAAGTCGGAAATATTGAAAAAAAATGCAAATTTTGATATTGCATATCTCCATAACTATTGATATTTAGGTCACAGTTGCTTGAATATTTTAGACAACATTTAATTAAAGCAGGAATCTATATTTATTTTATTTTAAATTTTTTAAACATACAGACCGTAAACAGGTCATTTAATAGCACCAAAATATGGTCCTAGAGTGACATTTGAGTACAAGTTTAAATATTTTATGTATATTTAGAATACTATATAATTACGCGATACACTTTCTATGATAAATTAATAATGAATAATGTCTTAATGATAAAATAAATTGTAAACAATATTCAGAACAAAAAAAGACTATCATAAATCAATTAATACAATTTAGGAATGAGTTCCAGATTAACAATATCTACCTATAAAGAATTGTGGACTAGCTCTGTTACACCCTCTATATGTATATTTTTTTAATAAAAATATCTTTCTAAAATGTGTGCAAAAAATTCAAGTTGTATTTATTTATTTATTAGACTGTAATATTTTGTTGTAATGAATACAATGAATACATTTTTGCTTCTGATGGTTTTGAGAAAAAATAAACGATTCATTCAGTTCCTTGTCCGCCACGCCAATATTTCCAAAGACCGTCAACACAGGTAAAATGTTAATTCACAGAATAATTAAATTTTCATGCACAAGAACATAATATAATAGTATGTACGTGCAATATTATTTACAGTAAATACCCGCCAGGGTCCAGACACCAGACGTGTCCTAAACCCACCCATAATTATTAATATTCTACAATTATTAGTCCTGTGAGACGAAAGGACCGACTTCGCCATTCTCCATTCGTATTCAGGCTATTCATGTCTGTCGTGTACGTGCTGTACGCTTCACCTGTAAATGTAAGGTGCACAATGCATAATCGTAAAAGCCTTAAACATTACCTGTCAGACGCATTGTTTTACCTTTCCCAGAAATGCACACAAATCTCCGAGGGATCGTATAACGTTGACATGTTACCTCACCGCTGAAGTCAGCAGTGTTCCTTACTTACCGCAATGTGAAACGAAACGAAACAATCTACCTGTTGTCTTTTGTTTTTCTCAAAAGGAAATATTTTAAAAAATTAGGTACTGTTTTTTTTTTCACATTTTAGCTTCGATAGGTGCAGTAAATAATAATTAAACCTGGAAACTATAGTCGTCATAAAAATACTACTTACTTACTTACTTACCAACACGCCGTTTCCCCAGGGTAAGGCGGAGAGGATAGAGCGTCACACTCTTCTGTCCTGACACACAACTCTCGCCTTATCCACATTCAAACATCCTCGCATGCTCGATCATGCATGCGAAGATGTTTGAATGTGACCATCTTCCAGTATCTGGTTATTCCAGGTCTTCTGCGGTTTGGCGCCGTCAACACTTGCGTCACATAACTTTCTTAGCATTCTTTCCTCATTAATTCGTTCAAGATGGCCAAACCATCCGAGTGACCCTTTTTTAATTCTGTTTACTATTATAGATCAGTTGAATGTAATCTTTTCTAATATCTTTATTCCTTACTCTATCAGAAGCGGATTTGCCACACATGCTAAGTGATCTCATCTCCGTTGTACTTAGTGTATTTTCGTTCCTCTACTTTAGACTTCACTTCCAGTATTGGTAATAGAATTCCATTGTCTTGCCTCCGTAGACATATTTCTATCAGAAATTATTGCATCCATGCACCGTTTACCTTAAATACAATTAATCATATGACACTACAACGTAACAGCAACAATATAGTTTTTAACACTATAGAGAGTTTTGGTACCATGACTAATTTATGGAAGTGACAAAATAAAGAGTTTAATGCTATTTTCTGATTTTTTTATAGAATGTGAATATTTTAATTTTCAAATAAAGTAGGTATCTACCTGCCGATTAAGGTTTTCGTAAATTAAAAATATACAAAAGGTGTAAAATGACTTTGTTATGAATATTGTTTGAAACAGGGATGTTTAGTTTTTTGTAAAATGATGTATATGTAGGTACTAGGGATGGGCGTTGAATGGACGGACTAGTTGAAATCAACCGTTGACGTTGCATCGACGCGTCGACCGTTTACGTTTATCGCATGGACTAGTTGAATTCGTAGACGGTGGACAGCGGACGCCGCGGTCGGTGGACGATTCGAGATTAACGCAATGCAAAGCAACGAGCGAGAGCAAGACAAAACGTCTCCGTTTATTTCTCTCTCATCTCTCGCTGTAAACTTGTAGATGCCATAGACGTCATAGACGGCTCGACGGGTAATTTCATTTCAACTCTAAAGTACACTACCATAGAGTGCAGATCTGTGTACACGAACTATGACTAGAGATTTGAAATTTGAATACATGCGTAGGGCGAGATAGGCTTAATAAGCTATTATCTATTATTTTTTTACTTGATTTTTGTGATGTCACGTGCGACGATTCGGTGAATTCCCAATTTTACGCTGTATAAAATAAAACAATTCTGTTTAATTATTTTATTTTTTATTGAACTATTATTAATTAACAGGCCGGCTAGATATTTTTTTAAAATCAATATTTTATTCGATCGATCTCGACTTCTTATATCTACCTGAAAAGGGATGCAAAAATTTAATTATTGTGTTATTTCCTTACTTTTCAACTTTAGCATATAAATGATAAACAAACTTGTAGGGAATAAAATTTTCTATAACTAACTATGGTCCTTATTCAGGAGTCTAACATTAATTATTATATATGTAATATAATCTTGAATTTAGGTTTAATTAATTTTTATTAAAAATTCCCTATTTTCAACTTTATAGATAAAAAAATAAATCTATTATAATTTTGTTTACACCACTTTTTATTGGTTTTCTACATGTTTCGGGAACAACGTTCCTTTTCTCAGATTGAGCCTTAAACTAAAGTTGACAAATAATACAGATATATTTATTTATTAATAATGTCACCACAAAGTAAAAGCCTGACTTCGAAAGATGTATTCTTCAATAAATTTTTAGATAACATCTCAAATGTAAAGTATTTTTAAATTATGTATTTTTTATAAATTTATAGATAATAAATAAATGTAAAGTATTTTTTACCGCACCTCATAACTGGTGCCTTTATTACGCAAAATCATTGTTTCCTTCCATTTTATTTACTCACATTTTAATGCTTATACCCAATACTTTCACTGCTTATATATGTAGTTTATATTTATATTTTACTGCTAACACCTGATATTGCTGTGTATATAGAAAGAAGTATATAAAACAATATGTAAAAGCCTATAATGTGCGTAAACAAATAAATGATAAAATATTTATTTTTACATATAAGCACAAGTAGCGGTTTTACTTTCCCCGAAACTATATTCCTTCGAACTTCTTTAAATTTTAACAATTAACGTCATTAAAATAGCCAACGGTTGAGCCGTCGAGAAGCGTCGCGTTGAACCGTAGACAGTTGACCATCGTCCCGATGTTTAGATAGAACGTCCGCGACGTCCGCGTAACGAAGTTGACACGTCAACTAGTTCACGAATTCAACTAGTTGATCGTCTCGTCGATGGATGGACGTGGACGGTCTCGTTTCGTCGACGGTAAATACGTCGACGACCCATCCCTAGTAGGTACTCATTTATATTGAATATTAATATAATTATTGCTCATTTTTTTCCAAATGAAAAGGACAATAGCACAAAACAGCAAAAAATTACAACAAATTAGTCAATAATGTATTTTCCTTTATTATTTACAACTTCTTGCCAACGTTCTACAAGTTTTTCGATGCCTCGTAGGTGATATAGAAGGAGGTGTCAAAAGTGTCCACTTTTGTCTACTCGACATTCCACTTTGAAGGCCTGTAATTAAATGAAATCATAATGTTGTAACATTAAAGCAAACAATATCTTACAGAGCAGAAAATTTTCTTTCGAATGAAATAATATACGTTACCAATTTATATTACTTTTGGTGTACCTACCTACATTTTTGTATTTGAAAAAAAACGTACACTACTTATGTTAACACTTAATAAATATACTAGCTGCAACCCGTCAAAAATGATGAAACATTGTTTCGCGTCTTTGTTAAGCCTTAGTATATATTTGTAGCATATTTTTGGCGCTCCACGGAGAGGCGGCTGGGGATCAAGCCCTATCTTCGTCAGTTTAATTTCGTTTTTTTCCGTGAATTCGAACGAAATTACGGAGGTTACACGAAGTTATGGGGATAGACAGACGGACGGACAGACAACGAAATTATTATGCTTGGTAATGAATTATTTTTTTATATTAGGTATATTTTTTATCATATTGTGACATCCCAATATTAACATAGGAGGCCAATTTGGACATGATTTAGACAAAAGGGTAAAGTAACCGATTTCGTGGAATAGAAACGATGTAGCGTTTCACAAGTTGGATTAATGTAATAATTCAACTCTTCCATTTACTGCGCACGACTTTTCCGTAAAAATAAATGTGAAGTTTCAATCTGGCAGCATTGAAAAATATGCTACACAAATACAATGATTTTATTACCCATTTGGGTTTCATTTTATGCCATTAAATTTACCATTGATAGTAAAAGTTTAATCAAAATCTACATGACATAATTTGCATAAATTTCGAAATGCATGCCCAATGACTGTATAGAGATGTGAATATCTATGTATATAATAATAGGTATAAAATAAATCAATTGGTTTTATATACATATGTATACATTTACAGTATGTATATGTTATTTTTTGTGTGTAAAACATGTTGAAGATATGAAAATTTATATAAAATACCCAGGGGATCCATAAGATCTATGATATTTTTGTGATACTGTTATCTGTGAATTTAATACGTCTGTTTCATTAAAAAAAATCTCTTAAGTTTTGTATTATGTACCTAATGATTGTTTAACTTGAACTAGGTGTATTAATTAATTATTACCATATCTTTATTTTTACTTTTATTTTTGAAAATTAACCATTTTTCATTGTAAAAGCCCCAAGAGCGTATAAATAAATGAATAAATAATCTTTACAGGTGGATTTCGGCCTTGTTTATGATTCGAACATGTTCAGGCGAACATGATCTAATATCAAGAGTTATGCAATATCAAAGTTTGCATTTTTTTTCAACATTTCTGACTTATTTTTTTTACAAAACGTTGAAGTATCATAACTGTAACTTATATCGATCACGAAAAATTATTTGGTTTTGATAAAAGTTAAATAAAATAATAAAAACCCTGAAAAAATTCCAATTACAATTGGAAGGTTTTTACAATTTTATTTGACTTGTATTAAAGGAATGAATTTTTCATATTAGATATAAGTTACTGTAATGGTAGTCCAACGTTTTGCCAAAAATAAGTCAGAATTATTGAAAAAAATATATACTTTGATGTCGCATATCTCCTCAACTATTGATTTAGGTCATGGTTGCTTAAACATTTTCGACTCATAATCAAGGCAGGAATCCACCTATAAAGTATTATAGACTAGCTCTGTTACATCCATACATATAGTATTAAGTGGTTTAAAACTAAGTGCCTATTTTATTTTATTTCAAATTTTAATAAAAATAAATTCTAAGACATCTATACAAAATGATTATTTCATCAGACATTCCCTGGAAGTGGATTTTCAGATATGGTTAAAGATCTTCTGATATCACGATTTCGTTTTTTTATGCAAACTACAATGTTATCTACGTTATTGTTAAAAAATATGTTTTAACAGCTGTCCTTATCCATACACCAGTATATACTTTAAATACACAACTGTTTTCCCACGCTTAAAAGTGATGGAATAAAAATTAGACAGTCAGTGAAATATTTATCTCCTGTCCGGCGGCGCCGCAGCGGTTGGTAGTTGAACAAGCAAAAAATTGGTCGTGTCTGGATGACCAAAGCTGGACACTGGACCCAAGATCCTCGACCAGCTCGACCATACATGGAGAGAGGTCCTCTCGGCTGAACGCGGCGCCGTGCACACTTGCAACGGTGAACAATCTGGTTGTGGTAAAAGGAATGCCATATTCGACTTCAATATTTGTATCAGCCTGGAGAAATGAAAGAATCCTTCTGAAAAAATTACACAAAATAAATTATCTGAGCTTCTTGAGAGCTAAAAAGAAACTTCTTTTAAAGTAATTTCAAAAGTACCTACGGTGATTGGATCATTTATCATGTATTCTGACACCGAATACTCTAAAAGTATAAATTAATTTTAAAAATTTATAAAAGCATATTTTATTACGATATTGCAATTTTAGAACACAATTATATAATATAATAATTACCCCAGATTGGATAAATTAATTAAAGAGATGTACAGAAAAATCTATCTATCGAGAAAAAAAAAATCGTGTGAAATATATATATATATATAGATATATCTATTATATATATATATATATATATTTCACATGTTCAACATATTGTGGTGAGACATAATATCTTAAATAACTCACTGTTTAACATCACTTTATTGAGTTTGAAGACTCAGCTGTGAGTTGAAACTAGTTGTTTTAAACTCAATAAAGTGGTGTTAAACAAAGAATTATTTTACTTAAAGAAAAAATATATGTTTACCACCGGTGTAACTAAATTTATTCAAAACTTAGAGAATCGCAGGAAATAATTTTTCTAATAGATTAACTTTAATGAATTTGAAAGTTTTATTTAAAATTTTAATAACATATCACTATTAATAAATTAAGTGATGTGGACTAATTTGCATTACCAACTGTGATTTGAACCCGGGACCTTCATCATTAAAAGTGGTATAGCCTTGACAAAAATAGCAATATATGGTAATATTACTACATATTTAATTAAGTTACTTTTTAAATGGTTTCTAACGAATAAATAATTAAAATTTAGCCGCTGTATAAATATAATGCTACCATATATTGTATTATTAAAATGTTTTATGACATGACTATGATTTTATTATTGTAGAAATACGTTTAAAACATATGCCATTACTTTAAATATTGTTTAAGTCAATGAACGTTACATTATTTAAAGTGATCACGTAAGTCACCTCAAACAGTGGCCATCCTAAAAAGCCTTTCATAAACGTTTCCCATATAAATAGCTTCGTCCTTGTGAGACTTCTGTAATTTATCTTAATTATTTTTTTGGTGATAAATTCTGAAGCTTCAACCATTCATCAATCAGTTCCCAACATTGCTATATTTATGTAAGTGGATAGATATCTCTAGAATTGATCTTTTAGATGAAACATCTTTATTTAGTTTTTATAACAAACTTACAGCTGATGTTTTCAAAGTCATTCGGTATTTCTTTTGAGTAATTTTTTAATCAATTCATTCCCATTTTCATAATCGGCTGCGCCATGGTTCATATCCAAAGCAATTAATATTCTAACAGCGGTTCCACAATTTTTCTCAATTATATAATCAAACAGCGTCGTATGTCTGTCGGATTATAAGTCAGAAAGGAAACACAGGCGGCAAGATATTATGTATTATGATAATTATGTGTATGTCCACTCCCGGCTCTGGTGTTTTTGTGTCCGTGTCCATATATAAATATTTCCAGTGATACTTATTCCTGTTGGTCAAAGTACGCGTGGCGCCAGTCAGTCGGCTCTTGAGACAATACCTACCGAGACACGTGGACTACGAGTACAGGGCCTACGAAGTATGGCCTCAATCTATCTATTGTCATTAAACGTTGAGAGAATAATTATCTTCATTTGTCCAAGCGAATCTGAAATCATAATGGTAATAGTATTAAACATTACAACCGGTTGTTTGAGAACTCAGAAGTATTATACTAAACCAAAAATAAAGTAAATGTGTGATGCATTGAAACAAAAGCAAATAATGTAGAGTATAAAGATAATAAATATTGTATAATATCCAAAATAGATACCTGCAGATATAAAATCTATTAATATTTCATAATCTACATAATGAATGCTAATAATTATGTTTATTAGTATAAAACACGATTCACTTATGAATGCCATACATCTTATTGTACAATGGGTGGTTTAGAGTCTAGACTTTAAACCATATTTTATGCAAGTTCTCAAGGATTTCAAGCGTCGACGATGGTATTTTAAAACAGCTGATTAATTTAATTAATGCAAAGCGGAAAAAAAAACTGGTCTGACAATATAATTACTCTATTCTTGGGCACGAAATAGTCCGTTCTGAGATTCCGTGCAATTTATTCCCCCGAGGCTATTCTTATTAATAACGGTTTTGACAATTATTTATCATGTTGCTCACCTGTCCGCAAGAAATTAGAACACTCGGCAATATACCCACCTACCTGAGTATACAGCGCGTACCTCAGTTGTGACGCCTAGGATTAAATTACAAAACGATACCCAAATTTCAAAAAAATTT
This sequence comes from Agrypnia vestita, assembly GCA_016648135.1. Taxonomy (NCBI): domain Eukaryota; kingdom Metazoa; phylum Arthropoda; class Insecta; order Trichoptera; family Phryganeidae; genus Agrypnia; species Agrypnia vestita. Next base: position 322,300 of record JADDOH010000495.1, read on the forward strand.
TGGAGAAAAGTAGGAATACCTATATTCGGAATAATGTATTTCTTTAAGGCCCCAGCACACAATCAATATCATTGAAAAACAACCAAGATCTTCGACGTCAATCATTTCATATTCCAAATCGCAACAGCAGTCACCTACTTTTCATCTCCCACTTTTCAAGACTAACTGCAAACAAACTAACTAACTAACTAACTAACTAATCATCACGCCGTTTCCCAGCAGGGGTATGCATAGAGGATTGAACGCCACACTCTTCTATCCTGGCACGCCACATCAAACAAAAAACATATACAGGGTTATTTGGAAAACATTAAAAACCTCGCAGGACTGTATTCCTCCCTTGATTATGAGTCGAAAATGTTCAAGCTATTATGACCTAATATCAATAGTTAGGAGATATGCGACATCAAAGTTTGCATTTTTTTTTCAATATTTCTGATTTATTTTTTGTAAAACGTTGGACTATCATTACAGTAACTCATATCGATTACGAAAAATTCATGTTAAATAATACACGTTAAATAAAATGATAAAAACCCTGAAAAAATTCCAATTGGAATGTTTTCCAATTGGAATTTGAAGGTTTTTATTTTTTTATTTGACTTTTGTTAAAGGGAATGAATTTTTAATAATCAATATGACTTACTATGATGATAGTTCAACGTTTTGCAAAAAATAATTCAGAAATATTGAAAAAAAAATGCAAACTTTGATGTCGCATATCTCCTTAACTGTTGATATTAGGTCATAATAGCTTGAACATTTTCGACTCATAATCAAGGGGCCTCCCATAGTCCTGCGAGGTTATTAATGTTTTCCAAATAAACCTGTATTTGACTTAATTCATTTAGGTACATTAAATTACAATCACATTAATATTCAGGACATAAAACGAAAATTAATTTCACAACCGCACCTACTAGTTCACTCAATTTATGTTCCCTTGTACTCCCATTCTTCGTTCCTTTATTATAACAATACGTCCCACGAAACCCTCCCCGCCCCTCAACATATTTTGTAACCAAAACCAAAAATGTAACCTTCGACTGACATACTTTGTTCGTTACCTGACGATATAATTTATCTATTTGGAGCCTTGTACAGCAAAGCACCTGCCACGATGTAGATAACTCATTTTATTAATAAATGTACTTACAAATTTCATTACCACTTTAAAAGATTTATACTAATTGATAAAACTAGAACGTAACCGAGTCGGAAGTGGTTATACACCGGTAGAAGTGATTATTGAGGTTATTTTCGCATATTTTCGAAATCCATTCGACAAGCTACAAACATATAACGGACAAATTAACGTTCGTTCAGAATGTACTAGGTACGTCCGTAAATTCTTCCAATATCCAATTACAAACGCTATTCACAAACAGTATTTAACAATTAAATATATTATATTTATAAACCGATGGGATGCCTGTCTTAATATTAAATCAGTATTATAAAATCTGATAAAAATAACCATTGACATTTTTTACGTGTCCTAAATAATAAAAATTCAAAAATTATTATTTGAATTATTCATTTTAAAATACTGGCTCATTGTTTTATATATGCATAACTTGTTTTCGTACGGCAATGGCTTGTCGACCTATGACTTATAGTAGGTACCTATGTATATATTATATTATCAAAATCATAGATTCAATTATCTAGTGTACACATAATATGTGTCTAAATGATGATAATTGTTAATCGTTCAAATTGTATCAAGGAATAACAATAATGTTGGTATAACCATTATTAATGTAAACAAGACATCACACAAAACATAACATGACACAAGCACGTCAACAAAGCACGTGGCGTTTTTATTTATCGAGTTATGTAATTAAGTAGCTGTAACCCGTCAAAAGAATAGGTAAATATTTATTTATTAAAAGAAATGGAAAGAAGAAAAAAGTTAAAAAAGAAAAAGTTTTTTATAAAATAAGTTACGGACATAACAGGAAGTTACGGACAGATAGGCAGACAAACAACGAAATTATTGGTATTAATATAATTGAAAGCTTATTTTTTACTACGATATTATGAATCATCGTACATGATAAACTTTACAATATACATACATACCTACACAATATGTTGTTGGGTCACCTGTTCAACAATGAACCATCCAAATTTCTAACCAACATAATTGTAATTATTCATACAAAATATACTTTTAACCGAAACAGTCACGAGATAGATTAGTTCATTCAGATCATTTTTTTCACTTACTGTCTTACTGTTACTGTCATCTTTTTAAATACTTTTAATTGTTTTATTTTATTTTATTTTATTAATATCCTATTCAGATCATTTTTTTTTCCTTTGTCTATAATATAATTAATTAACACCATTATTAAATTGTAAACATTTAATTATTACTGTTACTTAATTTTAATTGGCAATAAGATTTATTCACAAATGTTATATAAATAATAAATATTCTTGAACATTATACTACTGGAAGAGCACTGTCTGCTATAATACAGTAAATTACTAGTGTAGCAGGCAGGGCGTCAAATCAATTTAGTGTTTACTTGCTGCCAAGACACTCAACAACAATGAAAAAAGCTTCATTAAATTTTGTAAACACTGTAAACATTTGTAACATTGAACATTGAATAAACATTTGAATTTGAATTTGAAGTTGTCTACATATTTTCATTTAGTAAATATTCCATTTTACCAACGGTATTCACGGAAATATTCTTTTTTTAAATTTAATTTGGTGTGACACAACAAACCGTGGTTTACATATTGAACCATAAAGTATATTTTTTTTTATTTATATTAAAATAATGACACATTATTTATTATGACGGTGAAATTTTATTAAACTTACAAAAAATTATTCTTCCTTTTTGGTTGATTTATTTTGGATTGCATCCTCCGTAAATACATAGATATTGCTTTACTTCTTTAGTTGCGTGTTTCCTTTTTCTTCTTTTGTTTTAAAAAGCATATTTTTGGAAGTATATGTCTCTATCATTGTTCCTGGAGTTTTATGTCTTTTCAAATCGAAGTTGGTTAACTGTCGAACAATACCCCTCTCCCAAATGTTTTTGGTTAAGATCATATTTAGATGATCAAAGCTACATACACTACATATATGTTCATAGAAACGCATAAAACATACTTCAGACTTAACATATGTAGATACCAAAAGATTATTAACTTTTTAAAACTTTTATTGTAAGTTTGTAGTTGATTATAGAGAGGGACGGGAAGATGGTTCGGGTTCTAATTTGTTAAATTGCGCGGGACGGCAACTTTGCATTTTCTAAATATAGGTTATCTGTATTACTGGTTCATTGCTGAAAATGTGACCCTAAGTTGTAAATGATGTTCATTATAACCAAATTAATTCAAAACACTAGATAAATAACTGTTATGTATTTTTATTTTATTGTAGTATAGCTTTTCTAAGCTTGTGCTATTGCTTTCTACTTTGTATTATTTTATTTTTTGTATTTTTTATTACATTATGCTTTCTTTAAACTTCTGCTTTAGCTATATACTTGCTTTTTACTTTATATTATATTTATCTTTTAGTATTGTACTACTGCTATGTATTTGCTTCCTACTTTATATTTTTATATTTCTTGGACATTTACTATGTAACTATTTCTAGGCATTTTGTTTAAAGTATTAATTCATTTAATGTACACATTTTTTTTTTTTAAAAGCTCTAATATAATAAATAGTTCGTTACTTACATTAATTTAAAAAATACTATCTTTTTATAAAGCACTTTGATTTCAATAACATTTACCGATTTCGATATTACTGTATCTTCATCAGTATAGACCTATTCGTATGGTTGATGATCTTTACTGTAGTATCAGTAAAACGTGATTGGATAATTGAAGATTAAGTCAGTTTACTTAAAATTATTTACTAAAATTTGATGCGTTATTTAGGAAATCATTTGAATTAAGATTTTTGAACGACATTATTTGCACCTACAATGAAATAAATATCGTCAATTCCAATCCATGAACACGAACTCCCATATCCTTATAATAGTATTTTTTATATATTAAACTTATAATTTATATAAAAAATCATCATCATCACTCTTGGCACTACAATCCCTAGTGGGTCTTGGCTTCCTCGAGAGTCTCCATTCATCTCTGCTTGGTGCCAGCTCTCTCCAGTTCTGAAGCTCCAAGGCAGAAATGTCTTTGAGGACGTTGTCACTGCATCTTAATTTTGTGGCCTTCCTAAACTCCTTCGCCCTATTGGCTTTGAGTTCAGCAGGGATTTTGGTGCTTGATTCTTGGACATTTTCTCCACATGACCCAGCTACCGAAGTCTTCGCAGTTTTATAAATTTTGTTACGTAATATACGAATATAAACAATACCTTCTGAAAATAAATCCCATAACAACAATGAAAGAAAGTTTGACTTTAACCGCTGCTTTAGGAATACTATAATTAGTTCTAACTTCAGACTTGCTTCGTTATAGGAACTTTATACAACCATCGTGTATTAAAACGTTGCACGCAGTTGTTACACTGCTAATCAATCGATGACATTTTTCGTTGAATAATATGTTCGCGTATGCGCTTTGAGAGTTGCCATTTAAAACAACGATCGTTGGAGAATGCTCCGCACGGAATTCGTGATTTATCGAACATCTCAGATGTGCACGTGCGTTGCCTGATCTACAGATCGAATGCACTCAAAAATCTTACAGCGCGGCTGGTAATTTAGAGTATTTCTATTAAAAAGGGTGCAGAGATAGCAAGACGTGTATCGATGAACTGTATATTTGATCATAACGTTTTGTTTGGGTGACGTTATCTTTTTTTTATCTCCCGGATGTGAAGTATGGCGGGAACGGTATGGACGTTGGCCATTATGGCGGGAGGAATAGATAGGACCCCACAAGAAGCATCGTAGTTTTAACAATGTCATGTTTTTTATTGTATACGAAATGCTTTACGATTGAAAGATATGATTAATAAAGAGGAAACATCATTCAAGAGAAAATTTTTCGTCAAGAATAATAAATAGGTTTTGTTTTACATACATATTTTGTTGATGTACGTATCCATTATTTGTTACTAGAAAATTGCATTTTAATTAATATACCATTTTATTACTACGAAGCATTTTTTTGTAAACTTTGTGTAAATAGACACTGCTTTAAGAATGAAAAAGACATAAATCATTGCAGTAAAAATTATTAATAAATATATATTTTTTAGCAATAAAATATTTTAGAAGGTACCTATTCAAATATAAGAAATTTTTCTGAAAGAATATCAAGCCAATATCGCTAATGATGACAATGATACTGTCACACATATTTAAATAATAATGTTTTTATTATTTATATTTTGCCAAGAAAAAAGATTTCTTTTCAAACCTTTGAAAATACCATAAAATAACAAAACTTCATTTCATCATTGTTTCAAATGTTGCACTACCAATTTAAAGTGCGACTTTTTCATCCATTTTTTCTTATTTGTAGTCGGTCTCTCATTACTGAGGAATTTAACCATGCCTTCAATCCTCTCTGCCTACCCCTGCGGAGAAACGGCGTGATGATTAGTTAGTTAGTTAGTTAATGATGATCCACTAGTCTTTTCCGGGTTAACTTTGTCCTGGGCAGCGTGTATTTCCGACGGGATTGGAGTGCCAACAATTTCATTATTTGGCTGTTCCATCGTCTTGGCGATCCTCGTGTGGTTCATCTGCTTTCGACTTGAGCGACAATCACATTTTTTTTTCAAATTATCAGCGTTTCTAATAATTGAAAGAACAGAAGAAGACATCGATAATCTGTCTTTAAAGCTACAGATACACATTCTTATTAGTGGCACGTGAGCATGCGCAGTATCGAACTTCTTTAGGCCTTGCTTATTAGTGGCATGTGTGTACGCACATTGCTAGTAATGAGCATGCCAATGTCATTCACCATAGAGAATGTGTGAACAGGCTTGCTTATTATGAGCGTGCTTATGTCATTCGTGGGCTTCGCGGCTAGTATTATCAATGCGATCTTCTCAGTCCGCGACAGATGAAACAAATATGGCGCGTTGGGGAGATAATAAAACATTACTTTTCGTGACTTATTATAGGAATCACGAATATCTGTGGAATACTCGATCACCGTTGTGTAAAAATAATATAGTGAGAAATAATGTTTATGAAACTTTATTAATAGGCATGAATAATTGAAGTCTTACAATAAAAATTATAGAAACTTTAATCAAAAATGTGCGGATGGAAACTCGGGAACTTTTTTGATTTATTGGTTCACTTGAATTTTCTTTTTCAGTTTGCAAATTTTCCATTTTGAACAAGAGCATTTTGAATAAGCATGTGTGTTTGATTGTTAGCTTTAGGCATGCTTATTTATGAGCATGCCACTAATAAGCATGCCAGTAATGAGCAAGTGTGTAAAGTTGTTAGGGCATGCTTATTAGTGGCATGCTCATTAGCATACCACTAAATAAGCATGTGTATCTGTACATTCATGCCGAGATCTTCTAACAAGACGTTCGTTTGCCTAAGCATCGGCCCCGGAAATGGAGGTGACCCGAGTTCGAATCCCGGTAGTAGCCAAATATTTTTTCGTGAATTAGATTTTTCTGTATGTCTTTCTAATTGATGAATTAATTTGGTTTTTAAAAATTTCACAGAACTTTGTTCTTGAATGTGAATGTGTTCTTGAATATAGTATTTTGATGTTTACCTACTATTTTTTTATTATTAAAATTCTTAAGATATCTATCTTTCATCTGGCTCAACTATTTCATAGTTCTAAATTATTAGTCAAAGGAATGGCCCTCAATTCTTGCATGTTTAGCCATTTCGGAATTTAAGTTTTTTTGCTGCTTTTTTAAATTCTTCTAACCTTTTTGCTATTTTTCTTCCGCTTTGTAACATGTAAAATGTGTAACAATCCACGCAACTCAATTTATGAACTCGGCTCTTGCTTCGCGGGTTATTTTTGATTTAATATTTATAAGACAATTTTTTAATATTATTTTTGATTTAAAAAGCGGATTAAAATTTTTCAATTAAATAAAACACTAATTCACTTGGTTTAAATAACTATAGTATTTTTTATAACACCAATCGGATTCGGAACCATCGTTCCATTTTCGGAGTAAACATTACAAAATGTGGGCAGTTATATTTTTTGGCAGCTTGTTTTTGTGAGAATGTACATGCCGTATGACATTATTTTCAACGTTAAACATTATTATTATTTTTTTTTTTCTTCTTCAAATGTAGCAAATTTATTTTGTGGTAACATAATTATAATTAATATAAATTAACTTTGTTTAAACCGCTTATTTATTGAAAAAAAAAATCAACATGTTTCAAAGCCAATGGCTTCTTCATCAGGAAAACAAAAATAATAATAATAAAATAATAATTATTTTTGTTTTCCTGATGAAGAAGCCATTGGCTTTGAAACATGTTGATTTTTTTTTTTTCAATAAATAAGTGGTTTAAACAAAGTTAATTTATATTAATCATTATTTTATTGTCTGTTTTGAGTGTTTAATTTCACTTTTTCATGTATTTAATATGAATCGAATTGAAAAACACTGTTTTTTCCACTATACATTTTATTTAATTTTCCTTCCACTTATATATTTTTAAGATTGTTTTGCTGTTAACTTTTCCCAAAACAAAATAAATAAATAAATACACAAATACACACACTCACACAAACTCACTATTGGACATGTTTTTTCTTATTTTTATCGATTGTATATATGTGTTTTCTTGTAATTGGCCCAAAATTCTGTACATCAATTATTGTTTTTTTTCAAGATTGATTAATTATATGGCTGTAAGAAAACCAATAAATGAAAATAAAATAAAAAAATAAATAAAGGAATGGTTAGAAGAACGTAAGAGAGCAATCAAAAACTTCGTTTTTAATTCAGAAATGGCGGAGCATGCCAAAACGGAGGGTCATACGTTCGATTATAATAATTTAACACTATTTCGTTGTTGCAATAAAGGAAGAAAAATTGATATTTTAGAAATTCATAACTAACTAACTTACCATCACTTACCATCATTTCCCCGTGGGGGTAGGCAGAGAGGATAGAGCGCCATACTCTTCTGTCCTGACATACAACTTTCGCTTCATTTACATTCATATATCTTCGCATGCAAGCTCGACGGTTGTTGAGGCTTCTAACAGGGCCATCTTCCAGTATCTGGTTAATCTGGTCAAGCCACGTCTTCCGTGGTCGCCCTCTCTTTCTGGCGCCGTCAACACTTGCATTATATATCTTTCTTACCATTCTTTCCTCATTCATTTGCTCAACATGCCCAAACCACCTGAGCGACCCTATTTTTATTCTATGTATTACGCTACGATCAGCTTCGTTCATGATAACGAGCTACGATTCATAATAATAAAGTAAATAATAAAAATATTATTAACATTCAAATACCACAATAACCTCCACATTTATATCTATTCCAACACCGCCTCTTACCCCCAAACACCATTACATACACCCAATCCCTATAAATACTGTCTATAATTGTTTTTAATTTAGTTGTACACTTGTTATTGATAATGAGAGTGATCTCGAAAATGTTTTAACAATTAAATTAAATATATAGTGGATAAAAACAGTGTTTTTCAATTGGATTCATTTTTAATATATTAAAAATGAATTTCCACAATGTTTCACAATTTTTTTTTAACATTTATCACTTTTTCATTATTATTTTTTTAATTCTATTATGTATTTATTTTTAATATAGGTGCATGCTATTGATACTCTTAATTGGGGACTTGACATAACCTTGTATTAAATGTAGGTATATATTATCAACATATCTTTATAAATTGACAAAAAATATAATTGCACATATTTTGTTTGCAGTTAACCCTAAAGAAGGAACTGTGGAACTACAAAGTAATAGCCGATTATAATAGTAGCATAATCTTTCATCTTTATATATATATATTTAAAGAGTTTTCCTTCTTTTTTATTTTTTATTATTATTTTATATCATTTTTCTCTGTATTTCTATATTTTTTTTCTATAATTCTATAATTCTAAAATCTATAATTCTAAATATTATTATTCTCCTCCAAGACCTTCTTTCGTCGTTGTCTTTTGGTATGTTGCGATATAAGTATGTGTAAATTCATCATCATCATCTTCATCCCCTTGTCGTAGTAGGGACGCGGGCCCAAAGACTCGAAACGGTGTTTTCATATTCCCCGTGTTCATATTCTTGTGCTGTTTCTGCATGAGTCAAACAGTCTATACCCATTCTATTTTTATATTTTCATATGTACATTGTGTTTAATAAAACAAAGGCCGGAATACAGAGTATTTGCACTGAAAATTATACTTTTATAGCGTACTTTAACCTTTAAATCATTAAGTGTTGAGATTGTATTCGGGCCAAAGTGTTTCAACTGATTTTACAAAATAATCAAGGAATTCCACTGTTTCAATCTTTTAACAGTAACTATCTAAATTTGGTAGGAAAGGTGTTTGTATTTTTATAGATACACATGTATATCCAAATTAAAAAATTGCAGCAAGTAGGTGCGTACTGAGGATAGATATAGTCTAAGATTTTGTATCTCGTTAAGCCGGCTTCACAATGAAGGAATAACCCCTCCGCTCGTAGGGCCGGCGCTATTGTCCTCTTGCGCATGAGATCGGAATGCAATAAGCTGGATGGAAAATATTCAGACGGGGAATTTGCAATTACTGCATTCCGGGCATTGTCAAGTCGCGGCCGGAGCGCGCGCGCGTGCGTGGAGCGTTGCTGCGCCGATACGCGCCAGAACGCGGATAAAAGAGGTAGAGCGACCGCCAGACTTACTTTACAGTATCAAACCTGAAATATTTTCTGTACATTTCTCTGATTTTGTTATTTACACTTCTATTATTTTGGGTTCCTTTTACTTTTTATGTTATTTTCCTTGTAATTTTTTTCCTTCTTACTATTATGTTATTGTTTTATTTCAATGTATTATAATGATGTATTTTGTTTGTTTTTTTTTAATAAAGACATATCTTAAGGCGGGGACAGCGAATGGTTTTGTTCGAGCGGCCGTGCCGCTTCGCAACGGTTTACACGACCGGTGCGGAGCAGCACGGTCCTGTTTGTTAGTTGAAAAAAAATGTCAACCTGGAGACGATTGAGTAGGACCGATATGGAAGCTTTTGCTCTTAGAAGGGTCCTGGGTAAGCGGTGGGTACCATTCACTGTACATGTACATTATAGTAGGTTAGACTGTTTGGATATTACGACAATTGAGTAAGGAAACTTTTGGCAGATAACATAACTTTTGGTAGGTAATGCAGGAACAAAAAATTTAAGTAAGTATAATTCAACATAATACTGGATTTTATCCCCAGGGGGACATCGTTAATCAAGACGTTAGTTTATGTTAATTTATGTAAGAGACGCTTCAAGGGCGCTTTACAGGTGCGACATCCCGAAAAAATGAGTTTTTAGGCTCTTCTTGAAGAGCCTAAAAACTGTCCTAGGCTGTCCTGTATAAATTGAGTTACAATAGTCCAGCCGCGAGATGACGTACGAATATTATAGATGTCTCATAGAGACAGAGCTATTTTTTATATGGGAAATTAGGTATAGAAAGCTTTTTGGTGTTCATATGACCTTTGTACGGCTGGCTTAAGTGATCACTTTACACAATGTAACGTTCACCAATTCAATCCATGACTGACTACCACGACTATCAAATTTTTGAAAATTGTGTAGGTAAATGTTAAACTTTCACCCTTTGTTTCGTGTGTGAGTTGTATTTTTACTGCAGCCACCTGCATTTGTCATTCCCATAATTCAATACAGATGTCACTATTGATAATGAGATATCTATATTTTGATTCGAGTCTTTTCAAACTCCAACCGGCCGCGTAACGCATGTTGCTACCGCCACCTCTCCGTGGACCGTCAAAAAGATACTATAAACATATACGAGGGCTTAGTGAAGACGCGAACCAATGTTCCGCTATGTTTGACGGGTTACACCTAGTACAGATCGAAAATGATTTTATCGTACCTCTGCATGTGTAAAATATGTGTATGTGTGTGTGCGCGACAAGCATAACACACCCTTGTGAAGGGACATATCGCGTGATTAGTGATGAGTGCCTTTCTGTCCCATTGGGCGCAATTCAAACAACAGTTGTGATTAGGGTTGCCAACTGACATCTGTAGTCATTGAATATTTGGACCATCTAAATACAGCAGTTGAATGTTTTGTTTTCAACAAGTCGTTCTTGACTCTGATAGATGGTCTTAGTGTATAAATATTTTATGAATATTGTTGAGATATCACATACATTTTTTATGAAGTGAATTATAAATAATGTTCAGAATAAAACGAATAGTGTCATTAAACAACAACTATTTTTTTTTAAAATTCAGATATGTGTTGTAAATCAACAGATTACACGAGATAAAATATTGAGAAATTTGTGTTTGGTAAACGTACAGTAGAACCCAATGATATAATAAACCGTAGATACGTTACAAGCGTGAAATCTCGGCTACTAAAAAATAAGGTAATTCTACCTTATTTGCATTCGTTATCGAACGGACCTTCTTTGTGTAAAAAAAGTTCCGGGGAAAAAGGAACAGAGTATCGCACACTATTGTAAGAATGACTATGTTATTTTAGTCACCGTGACTTCAAATTACCTGATCTTTCTGTGAAAGAAGTGTGCCGTGATTTGTTGTCTCTTTCAATGCAATATTTGCTACATATGAAAGCCGGCTAGTATGGGAATAACGTGCCTATATTATAATTCGTCAATAGTAGAACTTTTGTAATTCGAAATTCAAGGGACCAAAAAAATGTCATTTGAATTATGCTTCGAATTATGGGAACCTCGTTAATTCGAATTCAAGGTAGAAAAAATATGCGACGCGATTTCGAAATTCGCCAAAAATCGTAAAACGCCTTAATTTTTTTTTTCACATTTCAAGAAATCATTACGAAAACGCAAAATTTATATGCTAATATAAAGATCGCGACATTTCTATTACAAAAGTACCCGATATTGATATATTTGTTGATCTCACTTGCGATAAACTCGAAATATTTTTATAATTTCATAATAATTTCGAATTATGTAAAGTAAAATGTATTGATTTACGGCGCAAAAGGCTAAAAATTATTTCGAATTGCGAATTACCGGGATTTTCGAATTGTCGAAGGGTCAATCTACTATGAAATTAACATTTTGGGACATGTGGGTTTTAAAAATTTCGAATTATAGTGAAAATTTTTGGTGATAGTTACGAGACACCCTGTGTACAGTGACTATAGAGCGCTTCTAGCCGAGCGTATTCTTGTCACTTACTCGACTCATCTGACTTATTCCATCTATGAAAATAGTGAACAGGATTGGGGATAACAAACACCCCTGTCGTAATACTGAAAAATCATTTAAAAAAAATAACCCACAAAAACCAAGTTTTTATTATACTCCATTTCTCATTTGTATTGTTTCCAATTTGATATTCTATCAACATATAGCCGACTGATCGGACCCATGGCACGAGTAAGTCTAGTTGAAACAGGTTTCGCGCCTTCTCCACGCGTCGGGCTCCTTTCTCATTTGTATGCAAATTTCGAAAAATCCAAAAAAAATTTCAACGAAAGTTTGTTAGATCATTTTTATCGTCACCGCGAGTCTGCCTGCAAAGGTCTGCCTCGATTGGATCTCGGTAAGAGGGTTGAAAATCGATCCAAAAAAAAATCGGCAGACAAGCAGACGCTACGTGTTAAAAGAAAGATTAAACAAAAAATTATTAGGTTTACCTATTTTTACTCACTTAAATAATTCAAATTACTTATGCATTATTGTAAGTACAGTTGTAGAGATGTATTATACTATTCATTTATGTGGGTGAAATTACTAGAGTTTTTTTCCCAACATATGGAATATTCGCTTTAGAGTAATATACCATTTGGCACAAGTCTTGAAACCCTTGTTAATTCTGGCACCCCTGGTTGCATAAACACATCAAATGATTGCACCAACTGTCAACCTTTTTACGTCTATTTACATACACGCCCACTCAAAGGGCTTTGCGCCTTATACAGATTCCGTGGCACAACTCGAGTGCAACTACACTGTCACAAAAATGTCATTATCATTTGAAGGTAATGAGAATATCGTTCATTCGAACGGTTGTGTCTTTTATCGCTATGGCTGTGTATATAAGATATCGTCCAACAACTCTAGTAAATAAATACACCTACTGAATAATCAGAAACAGAACACGGGTAGAAATATTTTTTACTATAAAATGATTTATTTACTTATATCATAGGACATTTTTTTTTGAGTTCTCGATTCCATTAAAGATCGCCCACGCATCTATATCTATAAAATGGGGTATAAAAGCAAAGGCAGCGATATCCAAGAAATTAAAAAGATGTTTTAACACAGTCACTGAGCATTACTCATTTAAAATGTACTGAATTCTATATTTTATGTATCTATCCCTTCCAAAATCATGTTTCCTATAAATGTATTGGTTGGACTTCCTATAAAACCTCAAATTCAGTACATTTTAAATTAGTAATCCTCGACGACTGAATTAATTTTTTTTTGGATATTGCTGCTTTGGCTTTTATACCCCACATATAGCTTACATCCACCTTGTTTTGAATTTCTATGTCCATTTTTTGCTTGCTCGCTTTTTTACGCCATCTATTTTTTTTTTTGAAAACTTAACATTTCCATGTAAAAAAAAGTAACCCATAAAAACCAAGTTTTTATTATACTCCCTTTCTTTGTAAAATATAACAACAATTAAAGACGAATTAAAACATATAACATAACACTAAACTTACAGTAATTTAATATATTTCTAAAATGTCAGATATTTTGAGCTTTGATAAGACACTTCACGCTTTGAAGATTAAATTCTAAAAACATTTGTCAGTCAATTTAGATTTTCGACATTCGTAGTGAAGTACCTATTATGTATACCGACGGAGTATTTCAAATTTAGAAAATATTCCGCGACGTTATCGGGCCGCCGTTGCTAAAAATCAAACTTTTCTAATGATACCAATTTGAAAAAAAAAATTCTAAAAATCCGAAATTATACTACAATTATTAAATTTTTTTAAAGAAAATTTGATAGATCTTCTTGATCATCGCCACGAGTCTACTTGCCAAGTTTCAGCTCGATTGGCTCACGGTAAAAGGGCTAAAAATCGATCCAAAGTTTTTTCGACGGCAAGCCGGCAAGCAAGCAGACGCCACGAGTTAAAAGAAAGTAAGTAAATATAGTGAAACTAAATACAGTGTGAAGGTTTTCATTATTTCTGAAATTCAAATTAACAAAAATTGTGGAAAATCTTGATAAATATCGGCGGCTAAATAAATGTGAATGCGCGGTGGTCATTAAAACGGATAAAAAACGTTAAGTATGACTTCTACATGAGTTCAATTATAATTTTATATTTTACCACTTAAGTTTCGAGAGTAACAGAATCTCTCTCCAGAATAGTGGATACGTGGGTTCAGGAGTGGACCCGATAGTCGGTTGGAGGCATGTCGTGTGACAGTTTGTTTTATCTAAAAAGCATGGCAAACTAGATTAATGCTCCCGGTCATCACAGATGTCAGGAGATATGGGCAGGACGACCATCTGTTCGCCAGCGCCAGCGTTGCAATCGGCCGGACCAGCGTTGCGGCGCGCGCTCTGATGAATAATGGCTACAACAAGCGAGAATCATTACCTTACAGCCAGTTAACACGTGCTGTTAAGCTAAACAATATCAAATCAATTTAATATATTCTGTTTGCAATATACAACATAACTGACTCAATCAATATTCGGTACACCTATTACAAAAAATGTTAGTTCCATTATCATACCTACTGATATTTTAAAACATGTGTAAGTACATATATTTTTACATTGACGTATTATACGTATTATAATATAGATATAGACACGTTATTCCCATACTAGCCGACTTTCATATGTAGCAAATATTGCATTGAAAGAGACAACAAATCACAAAATCACATAATCACGTAAAAATGAGGAAATTTGAAGTCACGGTGACATTCCTAGCAAACCCTGGTTTAGTAATAAAAAGCTTTCCAAAAGAACTATCTCCATAATATCTAGAATGAGAATTGGCCATTGTCTAGTAGCTGCTCATTTGTTCAGACTGAACATAGTGGAAAGTCCAATCTGCGAGTGTGGTTCGGAGGAGGAGACCCTTGATCACATGTTTTTTGCCTGCCCATTGCGGAACTATAAGGCCTTTTACAATGAGCTGATCGAGACTAAATTCCAACTCCCAACAAATATTTGTCATCTTCTGATAGCGATAATATCAAAATTCTGGTCAGCAAATGACATAAATCTATGATTAATTTCCCTTTCTTAGCATTACCCCATTTATAACTTGTAAAATCGCTCTTTGAGGGCAGATTGCCTTATTTTAAGAAGAAGAAGACTAAAATAACATACTCATTCTTACAATAGTGTACGATACTCTGTTCCTTTTTCCCCGGGACTTCTTTCGGCGTAGTTTTCGTAGTCGGCGTTTTGTTTCGGTCCGTTCAGTAACGAATGCAAGTAAGGCAATTAATTACCTTACTTTTGAGTAGCCAAGATTTCACGCTTGTAACGTATCTACAGTTTATTATATCATTGCATTTTTATATATTTATTTCCGACTTTGCTCGTTTTGAGGCAAACATATTATAAATACAAACACATTTCAATAATTTTATAAATGAATTAAAATCAAATTAAATTTTAAAATATTAACAAAAATTTTATTTAGGTATATATTCTGAAAACACAGTTACTGGATTTTATCCACAGGGGGGTGATAATTATTTAATTAAAATACATTATAGAAGTCTCATAGAGACGAAGCTATGTATATGAGAGACATACACGGAAGTCTTTTTTATACGATGGCCCAGGGCTTACAATCTGTATGAGCTGGTTTGAGCGATCACTCTACACAATGCAATGTACCTACACCAATTCCCTTAGTGTAGTTGTATATATGTTTCCATTGTGAATCATATCATATTTGACGGGAATATGCTAGACATCTGTAGTCTTTTCTCATGAAACAGTATACATAGATATTCGCAGCTAGTAATGATAATAATAATAATAATAATAATAGTTGGATCATTTATAAAGCGCCGTTTTCGTGAGTACCTACTCACCTCAAGGGTGCTTCACACAAAACAACTTACTGACTAAAAACACTTATTTGCTATTACATACTTATTCACTAGATGACATGCAAAAAATGAAATTAACATTTAAAACAATAATAGTTGGGAGTGCTAGAAAGAATTAGGTATTTTCGCGGAGTGCATACTAGGAGTAACCTCTATACAATACAGGTTGTCGACGTTAAGCCGAAATCGGGTGATAGACCAAGGCAAGTCAAGTTACCAGAAAAATATTTAATATAAGTCATGTGTTTTAAAAATTATAAGCATTTAAAAAAATCTACACCCTGTGACGGTCTTTTCACTCCTGTTGCTACAAATCTTTACTTTTCTTCATTTTTTATTATAATGTAATCCTGAATAATGCTTCTGTAAACTTTTGTCCAAAATTCAAAACCAACTGCTCCAGCTTGGAAGAAAATGTCACTTTTTGACCAAACCAAGTATTTAAAATCAATACTTGGCCCAGTTTTAACTGACTGTTTTTTTTTTTAAATATTTTTCTGAAAACTATTATGACTTGGCCTATCACCCGATTTCGGCTTGACGTCAAGATACGGGACACCCTGTATGTATATATATATTTTTAATGTGGAGGGAATATAAAGCAATATTCTTCATTTTATAGTGTCAATTGGATTTTATATGAAAAGAAGATTTAATTAACCGGTGTACAACAACCTTTAACGATATTTGCTTATTGACAATAAAAAGAGTGCATTCCCACAGATGAAAAATTGTTCAAAAAAAAAAAAAAATGAGGCACGCGGACATTATTTGTGGTAACAGTCGATATGTATCAATTATTACTTCAGATTCAGACTGCCCGCTGATAATACTTAAATTAACAAGTCTGTGTTGTTTTTTCTGTTACTCTCCGCGTCTTTCAAGAGGTAAATTCATCTGAGGGTTTGTACGAAAATAATATCTTTAATATGCCAGAATTGAAAAAACAGGTGATGATATATTTTCTATAGACTTACGTTGACCGTTGTCACACGAACGGGGATAAGATTTTCACCTTTTTTTTACTTTTTTTACACCACCGGCATTTTGTGCAACAGACACAAAATTCCTAGAATGCCGTATTGTAGAGGAAAGGAATGTAAAACTCGAACGAATTCACTCACGAACACTGTAGCTTTGTCAAAATAACACGTAATAAAAAAATACACCTAATTGTGTAGAAGCTCAGGTGTTCCTTCACTGTGGCCGTACCAGTGGCGTGCGCTAGGCATGGCCACTAGTAACAATGCTGTAGAAGTACGATGGATTGTATTACAAGTATAAGTTGTATCCATTCAAGTTTACATACATACAAGGATAGAACGCTATTTTCTTCTATCTTGACACACCACTTTTGCTTCGGCTACATTTATACGTCTTCTCATACATGTTCTACGGTTGTTGAGGCTTTTAACAGGGCCATCCTTCAACACTTATACACATTAATGTGATGATGGACTTTACAATGGGATCCGAAACGTCGGCTGGAATGGTCGTAAAAATACGGCATGATACCCCAGAAGACACAAACCAGAAGATTCTGAGTGGCCGTGAAAACCTTAGAACATTCTTAAAGGAAAAGCAGACTAAAACGTATAAGTACACTTAAAAATAGTGTTACAAATAATTGTGTAATTTAGATTCATTTCACAGAAAACGTAGTTCTAGATACTAATAATAATGGGTTTATTCTAGCATAACCGAGATGTGATATAATTACAAACACATGATGCATAGGTATGAATAGAAGATTCTCCAATTCATGTAATAATATAAAACACTCAGATGTTTATTATAATAAGTAATCAGTTAAAGTGTTAAAGCCATTAGAGCTGATGTACTTAATTGATTAGTAGTAATAGCAATAGTTAGGAAAAAAGCATAGATTTTTGCGTTTTCCTTCAATCAAACAACCCGTTTCCGTACTTTTTTGCTTTTTACTTAACCGTTAATATTACTGTACTGTTGTATTTTGCTATAACTTTGTGGTTATTCATTATGAATATAATTATACGAATTAACTTTGTTTATCACCACTAAATTTTTTGGTAACCGGTTTCGGAAACAACGTCCCTTCGTCAGGGTAATACTTAATACCTAGTATTAATACTTAATACTTAATAATAAGTATACCCTGATGAAGGAACGTTGTTTCCGAAACCGGTTGGTTATACCAAAAAATTTAGTAGAGATAAACAAAGTTAATTCGTTTAATTAAGAGTAGCTTATTGGTCTTGTGGTTAGGACACTGGCCTCGTGATCCAAAGGTTGCGGGTTCGAACCTCACTCCAGACTAGCAAGTTAGTCCTATTTTCATAGCACAAGCGTTTAGCTTAGTTTGAAAATAGTAAGAATATTGAAGTGACACGTATTCCGTGTTCACATCTCTATTTTTTAAAAAAGAAAAAAAAAAATATATTTATTAATATTATATTACTTACTTACTAAAGAATTGGGAAAACATAACAGAAGATAATTAAAATATTGACGGTACTTTAAATAAAATATACATAGAAATATGATTTTAAAAGCTCATAAATAATAAATACACAGTAAAAATAATATATTATATAAATACGTAATAATTAAACTTATGGCATACTAAGGTACGGCTATTACCATACATATCTGTAACTAATCTGCAGTTAGTGCCATTCATAGCGTTCGTGACTACGCGGTACACGCCCCTGGCGGTAACATCACTACCCAAGGTTAATACTACTCGAAATATTCCTCATTGTGTTTTTACCATCCCAAAATCTCGGGCCAGAGGAATGGAGCCTCCCTCCGGGTGTTATTGTCCCTGCCTCCACGCTAGTCGTGGGCAGTTGGGCTGGTCCCAGACCGTTCCCGGACGTAATAATTTATTAGGATGTCGTGTAGGTACTATCTCGTAATTTCAATTGGGAATTAATTAGTAATTGCTTTTCACAATAATGAAAAGTAGTTATGTATCCGGTGCTTCCTGTTCTTATATAGCGTCTGCATCAAAAATCTGAAGGTGTCAAAAACATATGTTTTGGCAGTGGGTATTTCAAATGGACATTGATAAAAATACAATAAAATTTCGCCCATGTCTAAAATATTTATTAAACGTAGAGGTGTATTCTCGGTGTTAACATAAGTAGTGTCCGTTTATGTTTATAGAAAAATTATGTTGTTACCTAATTAAAATAACTTTTCGGCACATACATATATGTATGAACATATGTATTAATTGTTCTCAGTACTACATCGTGTTTATTTATTTTTATTTATTTTCATTTATTGGTTTTCTTACAGCCATATAATTAATCAATCTTGAAAAAAAAACAATAATTGATGTACAGAGTTTTGGGCCAATTACAAGAAAACACATATATACAATAATCCTGATGAAGAGAACATTGTTCTCGAAACATGTAGATTTTTTAATCTAATATAGTGGTGAAAACAAAGTAATTTGTGTTTTATTTTAATAATAATGTCACCACAAAGTTCAAGCCTTCATACAGAAGAAGAAAAAATATTCTTCGAACAGTTTATATATACAATCGATAAAAAATAAGAAAAAACATGTCCAATAGTGAGTTTGTGTGAGTGTGTGTATTTGTGTGTTTATTTATTTATTTATTTATTTTGTTTTGGGAAAAGTTAACAGCAAAACAATCTTAAAATTTTTCCACTGAATTTAAAAATTTACTTTAACATACATTAATAGCGAATGGAGAGGGTGGAGGGGAATGTGGGACGGGAGGAGAAGGGAAGATATAATGTACAAATTAGTTTGGGTGCGGTAGTGTAGATATTGTTTGTTTTATGTTTCTTATTGTTGCGTTGAAAATGTCAATGTGGTGATAGTTTGTGTTAAATGAATTTGTGGATCTGTACACATTGTGATTCTCTATATTCTTCTTAAAATATTTTAGTATACTGTTATTCATTTTTAAAGCATTAACTTTGTGGTCAGGCATTTTAACAAAATGTTAGTTATGTTAGTAGGTATATAACCACCGATAACCACTTATTCAGATTTTAAGTCTACCGGTTTCGAGACATACCCGTCTGTTCGTCAGGACAACCACTACACACACAACCATTGTATAGTACCTACCATAGTACAGTAGGTACTATGGTGTGGTGTGTAGTAGTAAGCTCGTGTAATGGTTGTCTTGATAAAGAGACGAGTCTGATGTCTCGAAACTGATAGACTAAAAATCTCAGTAAGTGGTAAATAACTAACATATAACTAACATTTTGTTATTTAAGTATATTTTATTACATATTTTCAACGAAGTGAAATAAAAATAATTTTAACATATTTTTTTTATTTAGAATTTCATCGATATTCAGAATAAATATGATCATAAAAATCTTTATCTTCTCTTCGATTTTTAATTATTTCCTTAATTTAATAGTGCATCTAAAATTGTGTCGCCTGTTTATACGATTGTTTACTGACATCTATAAATTAAAATAAAAAACATTTTACATAAATAAAAATAACTACATGCAGAAATGTTGCTACTCAACGCTAGATGGCAGTACTTAATCGATTGTAGTTCATAAATGTACCGTACAACGCTTGCTTCCTGTTTAATTAGAGCGCTTGCGCAAACTGTCGGCCATTTGCATCGCTGCCATGGAGTCGAGTCGGAGTTCCGCATCGCCCTGTTTCCGGTCGTCGTCCATCCTTCGCTTCTCTGCCGGCGCTCCGTTTTCAGAAATCCACCGTTTTCGCAAGCATCCTAGATAAAGGATCGCAAAAGGTAAGCGGATTCGCTCCCTTTTACTATTATTTACAATTCACGCGTGTCATTTGTTCCATCTTGATTTTTACCAAGTAAACGAGGCGCTACGTATCTCCAGTCTACAGTGGTCTGCTGTTTAATGGTCGTAAAATAGTGCCAGATTAACGAGAGATTCGCATCATTAGGGACATACTTATTATACTATGTTCCTTGGAAATGTTCTCTCTACAGTTTTTCTACTACTTTTGACCAGTGCGCTTGTTATTGCCGTTATTGATTCAATGCCGGTATTGACGTGTCTTATTTTGTTTTTCAGAATGAACGGTTGAATTTGCGTGCACGTGTTGAAGACCGTTCACGATGTACTTATATAACCTAACTTTGCAACGTGCGACGGCTATCACCCATGCCGTCCACGGAAATTTCTCCGGCACTAAGACGCAGGAGATTCTGATTTCCAGAGGAAAAGTTTTGGAGCTGATCAGGCCAGATCCAAACACGGGGAAAGTCCACACCCTGATGACGATTGAGATTTTCGGCATTGTCCGATCTCTCATGGCCTTCAGGCTCACAGGTGCCACTAAAGGTATCTATTTCACATATAATTACATGTTGCCTATTGAAAATGTACAAAGTGTGTTCCTTCTAACCATTAACACTACTGCTTGGTAATGGGTACACCCATAGCATTTCGTTAACACTAACTCTTATGTTGTAGTTAGGATTGCCAACTTTTATTAGAAGAAATAGTCTGAAATAGAGTATATCTGATTTCTGAGGTAAATAAAGAGTACGGACTTGTAAAAAGAGTATCATTTATTTCAAATTTTTTGAAAAGGTATTTTTTGCTACTTTTTGCAGTTACAATTTTTCATTGTTTTTATAAGAATTGTACGACTCCAAACATTCTAACTCTTAAGCCATGTATTCACTAGGGGACAAATCGCGAAACATTCCGCTCGGCATGTGTCATCAACATCTACGCTCATGTTTCGGGGACAATGACGCGGTCATTTGACATGTGCACACCGGGACTCGCATATCTTGTCGCGGAAATGTCACCCGATGAGGTTATATTGACAGCTGCGGTATCTCATTTGGCGAAAACGGGGTTCCGCGCAATTCGAAATTTTTTTTGGGTCGCAATTTCAAATTAACGAGATTTTACTGTAATAAATTGAATATTATTAAAAACAAGGTCCTTTTTGCAAATAATTATTGTTTTCCACACGTCGCGGAAATGTCGCCCTACGAGGTTATGATGACATCTGCGTAATGAGTATCGAAACGTAAGAGGAGAAAAAAGAGGAGAGTGCGAAATTATTTACTGCAAAGATAAAGAAGGACGGATATTCTATGCGATCTTCGATCGATACAGCTCGATGAGTTCAAGAACAATTTCATTTCGCATGCGTATTCACTTGTAAACATACCACGTGGTGCTGACGCTCCGCGTAATGTTGCAGTGAGCTCGCTCGGGTACCGTGCGCATGGCAACGTTGCCACGGCACGTAGAAATGCCGCGCTATGTTGTGCGTAATGTCGCGGAACAGTGCACGACGTTGCAACGTCACGTAGACTTTATGCCGCGCGTGCTGTTGAGGGACAATTTGTCCCCTAGTGAATACATGGCTTTAAGTTCACTTTTTCTTGCGTCAAAATAAACGTAACCTCAAAACAACTTGTGATATTGACATTAGTGGCTGCGTTCAGAAACATCCGAGTGTGGCTTGGGGAGTAAGAATTCCCAACTTGGGAATACCAGCACATTAAAAGTAAATAGTTGACTTTTTTGGTTACGATAATAGGTATGCATCATATATGCGTGACTGGCACTAGTATAGTAAACGTGTAAAAAATAATATTTTAGCGTCCTCTATTAGTGTTAGAGATTATAGAGTAAGCCTACAAGGTTGTTAGGTTAGAGTACGGTTGGCAACCCTAGTTGTAGTCCAGTTATTAAATTTACTCTTTCCAGAGGAAAGGTCGCCGACAAAATAATTTTCAATACCTGTTTTTTTGAACAAATTGTTTCATAGTTGTCTAAATGAGTGAAAGCATTTTTATAAAAAAAAATGTATATCATATCAGTTGATGTGTGTTTGACGTGTTGACTGCCGATCCCGCACACTGCATGATTGCGTGATTGACGCCTCGCACACCCTCATCATCACGCACAAATGTGTAATCGGCAGTAGATGCCTTAATATGATGTCAAAAGTATCAAATTTATTTTGATACTTTTGTAGTATATCCACAGTATCAAATTTATTTTGGAACCTGCAACATAATAATTCACATTTAATATTCATAGTGAAATTTCCATGAGTATAGTATTTCCAAACGTGGGTAGGTACGTCTCTTATACCATGTAGATAAGATTCCCATTAATGCTAACAATTTTAACATTTTTAGTTAACCTATTAATGCTAATCGTATATTTAAAGTGTGTGATATAATTTGCACTTTTCGCAAAGTACCTGGTGAGTCTCAGATCACAGGTGCTAAAACTCTAGTGCATAAAGAATATCTTGTCAACTTGTCGCCTCTGGATGTGCCGGGTGCTCATCTGGATTGAACTTGAATGGCACAATGTATTTATAGAGAAACTAAACAATTTGAGACATCTGTGAAATATAATCGCACCACATGTGAAATATTTTTTCTCCTTTTCAGATTATATTGTGGTTGGATCGGATGCTGGGAGAATTGTGATTCTTGAATACATTCCTTCCAAAAATACATTGGAAAAAGTTCACCAGGAAACTTTTGGCAAGTCGGGATGCCGAAGGATTGTTCCCGGACAGTATCTGGCTATAGATCCAAAAGGACGAGCTGTAATGATTGGTACTTTACAAATTTATTATCTTATATGTTTCAAGATTTTTCATATTGCTTTTTTAAATGATGCTTTTTGTGTTCCGTGTTTCAACTGAAATACATTGACGAATAACCTTTTACACCTCTGATGACTAAAGTTAATAAAGGATCTTCTATTATTTGACTCATGAACTTTTCTAATATTTATGTTCTTGTATTACAGGTGCAATAGAAAAGCAAAAGTTGGTTTACATTTTGAACAGAGATGCAGAAGCCCGTTTGACGATTTCTTCACCTCTGGAAGCTCACAAATCCAATACTTTAGTCTATCACATGGTTGGAGTTGATGTAGGCTTTGAGAATCCGATGTTTGCCTGTTTGGAAATTGATCATGAAGAAGCAGATAATGACACCACAGGTATGTATGTGTTACATAATTATGCATAGTAAAATATCGTCATAATCGTAGAATAACGATGCATCTGATTTTTCTCAAGTTTGCGTGAAGTTTTATTTACATAAAGATACTTTATATCATAGCTCGATATAAAAGACTTTCCTTTGAAACTTGGATTAGTCATTTAAAGTTGATACCTTTCAAACCTCAAATATAGTCAGCGCAGTACAACGACGTTTTTACACATGCTGCATCAGAAATCAGAACCGTCGTTATGCCAACTTCGTAAAACGATGGTTAAATTAATGAGAAAAAATCTTTTTATATACCATTAGATAGCTTCTTTTTTCACTTTTTAACGATTCAAAAAAGGCAATATGGAATTTTTTGCACATCATTGTTCTACGATCATGACGATATATGAAGAAAACAGGTGTTGTGGAATTTATAAATATTGGAGTGTAGTATTTTTATATTTCTGTGTAAGGGCCGGTTGTTTCAAGTTGGATTAAAGTAAGCGTTCTTTTAAAGCATAGATTTTTACGTTCTCCACCAATCAGACGACCCGTATTTGAAAAAATCTATGCTTTGATCGACCGCTTACTTTGATCGAACTTGAAACAACCGGGCCTAAGTCTGAATGTAATGAACATCATTATGATTATATCTGTGGTCCGTGTTGCTGACTGACAGTGATTTTTTTGACCCTAATGAATGTTGTTCTAGAGACACTTGCTTATTCTATTTCCATTGATAAAAAATAATGCCGATCCTTTAAATTAAAAAAAAACGACTAATTCGAAATTCAAGGAAATACATTTAAAAAAAATTTGAATTATGACGAATTTCAATTGGTTTTACTGTTTTCTTATACCATATACCATATACTAATTTATCGATTTATTTATGAATGCGTTTATTGTCAGGTGAAGCCGCTCACAAGACTCAACAAACTCTTACATTCTACGAGCTGGATCTCGGCTTAAACCATGTAGTCCGCAAGTACTCAGAGCCTCTGGAGGAGCACGCCAATTTCCTTGTGACTGTCCCAGGTGGAAATGACGGTCCTTCAGGAGTGTTGGTATGCTCGGAGAACTATCTTACGTACAAAAATTTGGGAGATCAACATGACATACGTTGTCCCATTCCTCGCAGGAGAAATGATCTGGACGATCCAGAAAGGGGGATGATCTTTGTCTGTTCCGCTACGCACAAAACCAAGTCCATGTTTTTCTTCTTAGCGCAAACTGAACAGGTAAATAATATGATGCCATCATCAGTATGCATAAATCTATATTTTTCACTATAATGATTATACTCATGGTCCGTGTTGCTGACTGACAGTGATTTTTATGACCTCGCTGAATTCTGTTATTAATTTCTCGATGTCAGCCCAATCTCTTATCAAATATTATGTTTTCTAAAAAATATTATTGTTTTTATTGCAGGGTGACATATTCAAAGTAACAATTGAAACGGATGAAGATGTAGTAACAGAAATTAAATTGAAATACTTTGACACCGTACCTGTGGCATCTGCAATGTGTGTTCTCAAGACTGGATTTTTATATGTGGCAGCCGAGTTTGGCAATCAGTAAGTACCTTCAATGTATAAGGGCACACAAAAATAGTTTTATTCGTCAGAATATTACAAGACTTAGTCGGCTGATTTGCTTTAATCTGTCTGCTATTGACTTTTCGATCAGGATTTTATTTTAAATCCTTAATTAAGTTGATTTTCACTGAATTTTATCTAGATAGGTATTTAACAGTAGCATGCGAGAACATCATTTAATGATTCGATGATTGAATGATGGATAACAAAATCATGCAATATTAAATATTCTCTGAACCAAGGTAAATCTTCATAATGAGATTACTGCACACTGATATGGGAATAACAATCTATTTGCTCAGCCTTCATTTTTGTGATTAATTGCTTTATCCACTCTTATACTAAGGGGATGGTTTGTTTCCAGTTACCTGTATCAAATAGCACACCTGGGTGATGAAGATGACGAGCCCGAGTTCAGCTCTGCCATGCCACTGGAAGAAGGAGACACCTTCTTCTTTGCACCGAGACCATTAAGAAATTTGGTTCTTGTGGATGAAATGGATTCACTCTCTCCCATTTTAGGTGTGTAGCCTTTCTTCTGTTAATTTTTAAACATTGTAATATATAAAATATAAAACCTACTTGTGGGAAAATCATACAAATTATTCATATAATTAAAGCATAATGATTATATCCATGGTCCGTGTTGCTGACTGACAGTGATTTTTTTGACCTCGCTGAATGTTTTTTTATAATTGATCATAAATCCCTAAACTTGTAAAATACCTTATTTATGGTTGTGAAATGTTTTTAGCTTGCCAAGTGGCTGATCTTTGTGGAGAAGATACGCCCCAGGTGTATCTTACTTGCGGGCGTGGGGCTCGCTCATCCCTTCGAGTCCTCCGTCACGGGCTTGAGGTCACTGAAATGGCTGTTTCCGAGCTGCCCGGTAACCCCAATGCAGTCTGGACTGTCAAGCGGAACAAGGATGGTCAGTACACTATTTTTTTAAAGATAGTATTCACATATTATACATACAAGTAATTACTGGGAGGAATGCTTGATACATTTTAATTATATTAAGAAAGATTTTAAAAATAACAAAAGATTTTTTTTTCTGTAGAAAAGTAAATATATTATCATGAACATTTTTGGATCATGTCTGCTTCTGCTGGGATAATAGCTTCTGTGGGAGGGTGTAATATCAGTAAGCAGCAGCTAGGATAGGGATGTTAGGTGTTTTGTCCAAACAAAATATTAATGAAACCCTGGTCGTTAGATATAAAATCAAACACCAGTGGTTTTTATTTTCAGACTGGGCCGCTGCCATTCCTGTCCGCTGATCTGAATAGGTAAGTTCAACCATGGACTACTGCACCAACGTGGGATTCGTAATTTTTAAGAGGATATAATTATGATGTCAAGCTTTATTTATAATCAATCAACCAAAATGTGATTTTTTTTCCCTTTGTTTTCTTGCCAAATCATTTTTCAACTACAGTTTTCAACAAGTCATCTACGGGTTTAGCACTTCAAACTCCTACTTCTGGGTTTACAAAATTTGCTCTACAAATGCACCACAATGGTATAATGATTAACTGAGTCAGTCTCTGAAAAATCATGACCAAGTCGGTTTCATTTCACTTTGACCCAACATGGTTTCATATATAATCATTTTTCCTTTTGATCACCTCAGTTTCGTATTAATGGGGTTTTACCGCAGTTAAAAAAAATGACATCTGTTGTCAATTAAATTACACCTGATTATTGTCTCAAATGTGTTCTTTTAGAAATTGATTCATAAAAATAAATTATAAATGCACTTTTTATTTGCAATGTTCCGCTTTTATATTTTCAGAGGAATACGATGCTTACATCATTGTGTCCTTCGTGAATGCCACACTCGTGCTGTCTATCGGAGAAACTGTGGAGGAAGTCACAGACAGTGGCTTTCTGGGCACTACGCCCACGCTGAGTTGCCACGCGCTGGGGAATGATGCTCTGGTGCAGGTGTACCCTGATGGCATTCGGCACATTAGGGCGGACAAAAGAGTCAATGAATGGAAAGCACCGGGGAAGAAAACCATTGTAAAGTGCGCAGTTAATCAAAGACAAGTAGTCATCGCTCTCACCGGAGGAGAACTCGTCTATTTCGAGATGGATCCGGTGAGTGGATGGATATTCGTATTTAAGTTATGAAATAGTTTATGGCGAGTCAATAGCCACCAGGTAATCTCAATTTGATTACTTGAGTTCCTTATCAACTCGCATATAAATATTCCTTTCTACATTGTCTTAAGTCTATACTTACATTCAATCTTTCTCTTTGAGGAAACATTTTTCAACTTTTATTCTGTATTTCTTATTTTCTGTTACATAATTTTCATATTCTCATTGCAATATTCTTACAATTCTAGACCGGCCAGCTGAATGAATATACAGAACGTAAGAAGCTCTCATCTGAAGTATCGTGCATGGCGTTGGGATCGGTGAATCCTGGAGAACAAAGAGCGTGGTTCTTGGCCGTCGGTTTAAATGACAATACAGTGCGCATCATCTCACTCGATCCATCTGTAAGTTTAATAATGACTTATAATAAAACTTCACATTAAATTAAAACTATCTCTCCCATTTCAAAATGATGAGAAAAGGACACCACTGAAAGTATTTGATTACAACCCCAATCAAAGCGTTATTCAATTTTATCTGAAGCAAGAACAATTATACAATTGCTCTCTATTCAATAAATGAGTACTATACATGTGAAGTATCATTCCAGGATTGTCTGTCTCCACGCTCCATGCAAGCTCTTCCTGCTGGTGCCGAGTCCCTGTGCATAGTAGAGCAGCCGCTTGAGTCTGGATCCAAACCAGCATTGCATCTTAATATCGGCCTTTCCAATGGGGTCTTGCTTAGAACTACGCTGGATCCAATCTCTGGAGACTTGGCTGATACTCGTACTAGGTATAGTTCAATTTATCCCAAACCTCAGTAAACACATATAGCCTAGAATATCTCATTAAGTGTGCTTAAAGCAAAGATTTATATACAATATTTATTTATTTTATACATTTGTCTTTTTACAGATACCTGGGTTCGAGGCCAGTGAAACTTTTCCGTATTTCGATGCAGGGTAATGAAGCTGTGCTGGCCATGTCTTCACGCACATGGTTAAGCTATTACCATCAAAATCGCTTTCACCTGACACCACTATCATATGAATGTTTAGAATACGCTTCAGGATTTAGTTCAGGTAAATATTTATTGAAAATATGAAGTAAAATATATAAATAAATATTTTTGTTTTTCCACCCGCCTAACGGTGAGGCGAGCCTAGAGTCACTGATTTGTCAAATAAAGATATTGTTGGTGCTAAAGGTACTCGTAGATTGAACGTCCCTATCTTGCACTGGCTTAAGCTCGTTTTACTCCAGATACCAGGCAGGGAGACAATGCAACTATTACATATATCCATTTTATTGCTACTTTTGTGTATTTCTACGTTATTGACATTATTTCTTCAACAGAACAGTGCATGGAGGGTATTGTGGCCATCTCAACCAACACACTCAGGATTCTGGCCTTAGAAAAGCTCGGAGCTGTGTTTAATCAAATTTCCATTCCACTTGATTATACCCCACGGCGATTTGTTATCAATCCGGATAACAATCACATCATCGTGGGGGAGACTGAACACAATGCTTATACAGAAGAGACAAAAAAACAAAGAAGGTTTGAAACTGATGATTAATAATTCAATGCATTTTTGCAACAAATAAGATATTTTATGCCAATGTTTTAACAATTGTTTATCTTCTGCATTGAAAAGAAGCTGTTGTTAAATACCACCGTTTCAATTTTCTTACATATGATGACAAATTCACACGATATTGATTGTCCAATGATGATACCCCTGCAGTTCTGACAGCTTATCTCCTCTACTGTAATCCCTCAGCGTGAGTTCAGTTTTCTAATCATGGATTTATTTTTTCCCCCAGATTACAGATGGCCCAGGAAATGCGCGAGGCAGCCGGATCCAGCACCGAGGAGCAGCAGCTGGCCGGGGAGATGGCCGATGCTTTCATCCAGGATGTGCTACCTGAGAATGTTTTCTCTTCACCTAAGGCTGGTGCTGGTGAGAGGCCATTTCTTATTGTCTTAACCCTTTGCACTCTAAAGTTTTTTTGTAACTTATTACTATTTATTCCATACCTTATTATTATTTATTCCATAACTTATAACTATTTACTCCATAACTTATTACTATTTAATTGTGCTACTGTGATACTAAAATGATTCTGGTTAAATTACATTGAAAATTAAAAAAAAACTTTATTAAAAATATTGAGAAATTAGACTTAATTTTCTTGCCGCCTTAGTGGCAGCACTCGAGTTATACTGCAAACCATGCATGCCGCCTCTATGGTGGCACTGGAGTGTTGAGGGTTAATATTAGATCCCAATAATTCTGAGAGATTGATTCCCTGGGTGCTCATTATTAAATTATCATTTCAACAACTTATGAATGAACACTTGAAACTAAGCAATGGCGAGCCTAGAGTCACTATTGTACCAAATAAAGGTAATATTGGTGCTAAAGGATCTCGTAGATGAAATATCCCCGACGTATTCTGATTTAGGTTGACTTAACCCAGATACTTCAAAGGAAAATAGTATGTTGCTAATTAGTTTTTATTTGTTTGGTCAATAGAAATGGTGTGTGATAATTTTGTTTAATTTGCAGGAATGTGGGCTTCGCAGGTGCGCGTGGTGGATGTAGGAGCGAGCAGCACTCTACAGAAACTTCCCATGCCCCAAAATGAGGCCGTGTCTTCCCTTTGCCTGGTTCGTTGGGCCCCCCGAGGAGAGAGTCCGGCCACTCACGTTGTAGTAGGGGGACACATAGATATGCACCTATCACCCAAGACCTGCACACAAGGATTCCTCGACGTCTACAAGGTAAGGATATTTTACATTTTTGCAATTCTCACTTTTGAAGGTGGGCATTGATATTAGAGCAAATGAGCAAGATTTACGGGTATATCAACAAGTTGGGGCGAGCCTAGAGTCACTGATGTATCAAAAAAAGGTAACATTGGTGCTAAAGGATCTCGTAGAGCAAATCTCCTTTGTGTAGTCTGATTTGACATCAGTTTATTCCAGACGCTGTAAAGGAGAACAAATATTTTCTCTAATTTCATTTCATGCATACAATAATATCAACAGAAATTGTTGTGCTTGGCGTTAACAATGCTTTATCATGGTGTGTCATTTAGAGTTATCCTTTTCAGGTATCCAGTACTGGCACCATGGAATTACTTCATCGCACCCTGGTGGATGGACCCGTGGGCGCTCTGTGCAGCTTTAGTGGCCGTGTGCTGGCTGGTGTAGGACGCACCCTCCGCTTATACGAGCTCGGGCGCAGAAAGTTACTGCGCAAATGTGAAAACCGCCATGTCCCCAATATTATCATAGACATACAGGCCATGGGGCAGCGGGTATACGTGTCTGATGTCCAAGAGAGTGTTTTTTGCGTCCGCTACAAAAAGAGGGAGAATCAGCTTATCATATTTGCAGATGATACACATCCCAGGTTTGTTCATTATCGTCATTTTTTCACAGAAATTAAAACAGAAAATCTTGTTGATTCAAATGTGAGCTTACCATGTTGCATTTTACGACTGTTATTTGATTTTATGAGAACCATAAATCGTAATGTGAAATAATTATGCTGCAATTTTAATATTTACATAATATTTTCAATTCATGTTTTATTCCCCATGAATTGAATCTTAAAATATTAGAATAAAGAAAAACTCAAATTTTGTGATGATTCAATTATTTACATGCTAGACTAATGATATGTCATGATTCAAGATCCATGTGATGAACAAACAATTATATTGTAAATATCTTGTGGGGGGCCTGTGTTTATAAATTTGCCGCTTTCAGGTGGGTGACTAACACTTGCGTTCTGGACTACGACACGGTGGCAAGTGCTGACAAGTTTGGAAATGTGGCTGTACTCCGGCTACCCCCATCAGTGTCTGATGATGTAGACGAAGATCCTACTGGAAATAAGGCCTTGTGGGACAGAGGTGATTATATTTTCTATTCTTATTCCCCTGTTTTATAAAAATTTATTTTTATGATGATCAAAATTTTTTACATGCTAGACTAATGATATATTGTGATTTTAAAATCCATCTGATGTTGACTGCTGTAGTCTTTTAGTGTGTCTCCTTTCCTTATTTGGCTAACTTTTCCTTTTTTCTGCTCCCCAAAGGTTTGTTGAATGGAGCATCGCAGAAAACTGAAACGAGTAGTGTTTTCCACGTGGGAGAAACTGTGACCTGGTTGCAAAAGGCTACGCTTATTCCTGGCGGTTCAGAAGCCTTATTGTACGCTACTTTGAGTGGAGCTCTCGGAGTTCTTCTGCCTTTCACCTCGCGAGAGGACCATGACTTCTTCCAGCACCTGGAGATGCACATGAGGAGTGAGAACCCGCCGCTGTGTGGAAGGGACCATCTCTCTTTCCGAAGCTATTATTATCCTGTCAAGGTAATTTTCAGCTAAAATAATTTTGTCAGAAATGATTATTACGCAATTTTACAAATAACTAATTATGGAACTATCCACAGGGTAGTCAGCGGATGCATTTCTTGTTGAATGCGTAAGCGTTAAACTTGTGGCAGATTAATATTGGATGCATCTTCTTATCTAGCTCATCGTTCTGATTGGCCAAGGTATCTCGGAGATCTCCGATATGATTTTCCTGAGAGTTGAAACTGTATTTTTAATATATTGTTTCTTAGTTTTGGAAAGTCACAATTTTCCTTTTAAACAGATAGCCGTTAGAAGCGTAGAGGTATTGGTGTTTTCTAACAAGAGTATGTTCTTTACAGAATGTGATCGATGGAGATTTATGTGAGCAGTTTAATTCCCTGGACACCGGGAAGCAGAAGGCGATTGCGGGAGATTTAGAAAGGACGCCAGCGGAGGTTTCTAAAAAGTTAGAAGATATCAGAACGAGATACGCTTTCTAATGTAGAAGTTTCCTCCTTGGATTCTGTAAATATGTACTGATCATTTATGTGTTACTTCATTTCTTTCATCTCATGATCCCATTGTATTGTCATTTATTTTAAGATTTGTCACAACAACTGCAAAATTTGACATTGTGATATTAATGTTTAGATTTTCAAAATAAATTAATGTTGATAAGTGATATGTGATATTTTTACTCTCCTATCCTTCACCCAGGGAACAAATTAAAAACCTAACAATTGTCATATGTTTAATAAGGGAAAAAAGTTGCTGGGTTGAAAACTTTCATTCCACCTTTTAAAAAATATTAAAATAAAATATTCATTATAAGAACGTCATGATAAGGGTATGTTTACAGTTTTTTTTAAATTAGTTTTCAAGACCTTTGCTGGACTGGGTAATGTTGGAACGGGTTGGTGGAAAAGGCAAAATTCGATGGTTTAAATGAAAGATTACTAAAATACAACTCGATAAGACATCGCTATTCAATTTTTGAGTAGGTTTGATTATGTTTTAGGGCTATGGGGCTGCCTTCTATAATGCATTGATTTTGCCATATTTAGTATGCTAAAATGCATTCATAGGAACATTTATTTTCAGATGAAATGATCAGTGGTGTAGCTACCACCCGAGTAACCTCCCAGATCCTGGATTATTAAACAAAGCCACTAGGAAAAATATCCCACTTGTATGGAACAAATTTACACTAAAAGATGGCATGTATGTACGTATAGGTCTTTTGCTTACAATTGAGTAAAGGTACAGATACACATGCTTATTTAGTTCCATGCCACTAATAAGCATGCCCTAACAACTGTACACACTTGCTCATTACTGGCATGCTCTTGTCATAGAATAGAGATGCTCTTGTTCAAAATGGAAACTTTGCAAACTGAAATAGAAAATTCAAATGAACCAATAAATTAAGGTAGTTCCCGAGTTTCCATCTGCACATTTTTGATTTTAGTCTTTATAATTTATATTGTAAGATTTGAATCATTCATGCCTATTAATAAAGTTTCATAAACATTGTTTCTCACCATATAATTTTTACACAACGGTGAACGAGTATTTCACAGACATTTGTGATTCCTATAAGTCACGAAAAGTAATGTTTTATCATCTCCCCAACGCGCCATATTTATTTCATCTGTCGCGGACTGAGAAGATCGCATTGATAATACTAGCTGCGAAGCCTGCGAATAACATAAGCATGCTCATAATAAGCAAGCCTGTTCACACATGCTCCAAAGATACCACTTCTAGTGATGGGCGTTGAATGGACGGACTAGTTGAAATCAACCGTTGACGTTGTATCGACGGTTTACGTTTATCGCATGGACTAGTTCAGCCATACTCAACCTGTGGGCCGCATCCGGCCCACCAAGCTTTTCTATGCGGTCCGAAACACATTTATTATCAGACAGATAAAAAAAATCTGGCATCGTAACTTTTGAATATCTTAAAATACGCGCGAACAGAAAGACAGACTCCTGACATTTTAAAACCAACGATTTGTATGGTTTAAGAACGAATTTTTTTTTTCAACCGTAGATAGTTTCAACCACAAAGTGTAAGTTTTATGTTTGTCATGTAATTTTTAAGTGGTTCTCGTATTCCACGTTCATCCATTACCGTCAGTAAAATCTCGTGTTCCAGTATGTCGAACGCTTTTTTGAAATCTACAAATGTTATTCCTACTTTCAATATTTTGTGTATATCCAAATATTTGTAAAAACTGGTATTGTATTTTTATTTGTATTTTTAATGCGTCGTGCCTTTACAGTTTCCCGCTACAATGTGGTCTATGCAACTCTGGACGTTTTTTCTTTTATAATTTCGTCCCTCGTTACGTCTGTAATAAGGTGTTGGAATCCGTACTCACAATTCAAGTTTTCGTATGAGTTTTCCAATGTTTTTATTAATACGCCAAACAAATATAAACGCTTGGATATACGTTAGTTTTGAGTTTTATTATTGTATTTTGAGTATACAGATAAGAGGAAAATAAATTTCATATAGGGAAATAAGCTATTTTTGATGTTTGAGCTGATATTGGGATGCTGATAAGGGATAAGTATTATTATCATTCTGTTAT
This sequence comes from Agrypnia vestita, assembly GCA_016648135.1. Taxonomy (NCBI): domain Eukaryota; kingdom Metazoa; phylum Arthropoda; class Insecta; order Trichoptera; family Phryganeidae; genus Agrypnia; species Agrypnia vestita. The sequence goes on from JADDOH010000495.1 coordinate 357,183, forward strand.
GTAAAAAATAATATTTGTTTATTTATCAATTGGCGACGCCCTAATCTTGAATTAAACGGGTTTCAACCAATACTGTTTTTTCCCACATAATTTTTTTTTCCGCCATATCAGTAAAATGTTGCGGCCCGCGTAACTTAAACAGATGGATATGGCCAGAAGATAAAAAAGATGAGTACCGCTGCTCTACATCCTTTGTTTCCAAATGAATATAAACACTCTTTGTTTCGATCTAGAAGTCAGAACATTTTCAATAAATAATCCTGGGTGTCTGCATTCAAAATATTATGCCCGAAGTATATTTATTTCATTTTTTGTGGGTATTTAAAACATTGCAAACCGATATAAAAAATAAATGATATTCGTTTGACGTATTTAATTGTACATGGACAAGAAAATATTTTTATGGGTATTTAAAACATTGCAAACCGATATAAAAAATAAATAATTTTCGTTTGACGTATTTAATTGTATATAGACTAGAAAATATTGTAGTGTGATTTTCCTTAAATTTTTACATCTGATATTATTTTATCTGAAAATAACGAATTAATTAATTAACATATAATCTTTACTAGAAGTCATAGTTGTTAATAAAATACATACTTAGCAGCCTTACCCCACTAGATATAAATATAAAACAAAAAACATGAAAATCAACATGAATTTTCTTTAAAAAAAGTAAGTTTATTAGGTGTATTTGTATTGTTGTATTGTGTCATTTGTCGGCGGAATTATACAAATTGATACGTGTATTGATTTTTGTTTTGTTTTTGTCTTTCTATAGACCATATTGCCACATTATTACATTTTTTATTAGTATTTATTTTCGACATTGAGATCAACAGCGGGAGCGCTTTTTATTTTGCTATGAATCAATCACGATTAAATCATAAAAACATTGGATTAGAAAAAAAAATCGATACTTACGGTCGTATTCTGAAAATAATAAGATTGTTACATGGTGATTGTTACCAACAATCCATAAATGTCTAACAAAATTTCGATGTAGGAAGTAGGTAGGTATCTATTTTAATTTTAAATGGTTTACATGCCATTTTAGTGACGGTTATTTATGAATCCCTTATACTTCACATTTGTAGATTCACGACTACTTTCCAAAGGTTTCATGTAAAATTGAAAATGATTATCATCCCAACACTCAAAAATAGACGGGACGTATTTATGCCAGTGTAATTAATTAATTTACATTTACGACTCTTGCAGTTTTAGATGAGGCCTTTGAAAGGTAGTAGGAAGTGAATCTGCATGGTATAATTAGTGTAGTCCACATCCCTTACGCTCAACATAGCATCATTAGCATGGTACCTATAATGTTGAGCGTAGGGAATGTGGAGTACAAGTGGTTCATAAATTGGTACCGACTTGTCATTAGAAACTCTAAAGAGGAAGCAGAAATAGAATTCTGTTTTTATGTCTATATATATGATGGCGCATTATTACTTTTCAACACCCAACAGTTGTGCAATAATGCCATATAAATAATTTAAAATTAAAATATATATATTTTTCTTTTCATTTATTTTTAAACACTTCAACAGGCCAATAGTCCCAATTACTGAAGTCGTTGCATCACAAAAACATCAAAACTTGACTAAATCACGTAGATTTATTGTGAACTCACCGGGAATTGAACTCAAAACCCTCGAAGTGAGAAGCCAGTGATATGCTCACTGGCCTACGAGGGCTGCTTTTGTTGCACATAGATGGGTTGTAATGTCGGAACACCACAATGCCTGGTTTCAAAGGTTAGTATAAAATAAAGATTTTTGACTGCCGAATTGAAAATAAAAATATAGGTAGTATTTACTTTTGATGTCGTAGCAGACGACGTGAGTGTTTTTGGAGTAGGGCTCGAGTTGGATGATGGTGTCGTAGGAGCAGCTGCGGGACACGCGTGCCCACAGAATCGCGTGCCCCTCGCGCGCGGGCGGCGGCGGCGTCTCCCCGCTTGCCTCCTTCAGGGTCAGCGGGGAGACGTCGCTCGATCACGGCTCCTGGAAGGAGGCGACGCCACTACATCAGAAGGTTTACCGGCCACAACGCTGCCTTCGGTACAAGGCTAAAGATAAAGTTTGAAGCCCGTAACATATTTACGACACGAAGCTAATGTGAAGATTTGCCGGCCGTAACATCATTACATTTCTAAGCCAAATTGAAGATTTAACGGCCCTAATATTTTTTCGGTACAAAGCCAAAGTGAAGATTTAACGCCCATAACACATATTTACGACACAAAAGTAGAGAGAAAAAGAGAGTGAAGATTTAACAGCCATAACATCATTAAGATACAAAGCCAAAGTGAATAGTGGGCGGAAGGGGAGAGGGGGAAAGTTATACAATTTGTAATGAATAGTATTAAGTTTAAATTGGAGTGCATTACATTTATGTCTGGGGAAGAGGGGAGGGAGTGGTGTAAAGAGGAGAGGACAGATGACACCCATGTTTTCCACCCATGCTTATGCATGCATGGATAAGCATCCACACCACTGCTCTGTCGCTGGCTGCCATTTTCCAGTTTTGCTGCCCCAGTCCGCAACGACACCGTATAACCACCGGAGTTTTGGTCTTCCGACACTTCCTATACCCATTGGTTCATTAAACAACACCCTTTTTGGGGGCTCCAGATTATCCATACGATGTAGATGTCCCAGCCAGCGTAATCTGTTAATCTTAATGAACTTGACTACGCTGACATCCTGGTAAAGGTCGTAGAGCTCGGTGTTGTATCTTTTTCGCCATGTTTGACCGTCATTAATATTAGGCGTAAGATTTTTCTTTCAAATGTGTCTAGTCTATTTTCGTCGTGCTTAGTTAATGTCCAGGTTTCCGAGGCATATGTTAAGACTGGTCTAATCAATGTCTTTAGAGCGTGGCTTTAGTTTTTCTATACAGTAGGCGTGACCTCAACTGTCCAATGAGACCAAAGTAACTCCGGTTTGCTGCAAAGATTCTTTTCACAATCTCTACACTAGTGTCATTGTCGTTAGTAACAATGGAACCAAGGTATGTTAATTGTTCCACTGTTTCAAATGTGTAGCTGCTGATGGTTATTGAAGACTGGCTGATTTCGGGTATCATTGTAACTGGCATATACATACTTTGTTTTTGCCTCATTACTTCGAAAGATATTAGAAAATAACAATAAATATAAGATAAGCAAAATAAAACTAAATATAAAAGATACAACGAAATACATATATCTATATACAGGGTTATTTGTAAAACATTAATAACCTCGCAGGACTATACTCCTGCCTTGATTATGAGTCGAAAATGTTCATGCTATCATGACCTAAAATCAATAGTTATGGAGATATGCGACATCAAAGTTTGCATTTTTTTTTCAATATTTCTGACTTATTTTTTATAAAACGTTGGACTATCATTACAGTAACTAAAATCAATTACGAAAAATTCATTCCTTTCAATACAAACTAAATAAAATGATTAAAACCCTGAAAGAATTCCAATTGGAAAACATTCCAATTCGAATTCGAAGGTTTTTATTTTTTTATTTGACTTGTATCAAAGGGAATAAATTTTTCATTGATATTAGGTTGTAATAGCTTGAACATTTTCGACTCATAATCAAGGCAGGAGTATAGTCCTGCGAGGTTATTAATGTTTTACAAATAATGTAATCGTGATCGTATATCGTGAAAAATTAAAAATATAATAAAAAATAAAATAAAAATATGTATATACATAAAAATATAAATAACGGACGGTTTCACCGTGGAGACAGCTTTAAGAAAATGCAAACACTCCCAATTGGAAAAAAATAAAATAAGAAGACATCACAAACACGCAAAGGACTCGCCAGTTCGGAAAATCACTGCCGGCAGGAATCAAATCCCGAAACACAAAAAGGAAAAAATAAAAGCAAAATAAGGCCAGATAAACAAATATCAAAATCAAACCAAAGGCAGAAATAAAAATAAAAAATCGCCAACTTACTAACTTATTAGTTTCTTTATCAGATTTCGTTTCACGCACGCCGATAGTAAAAGTATTTTCGTGTCCCTGTCTCCGAGCACGAACACTTTCCACGCAGGGCTGCACTATGGAAATCTAGGCCTAACTCTTTTATTTCTAGACGTATATCCATAAAATTTTACACACATGTAAAGTAGTCTATATAGATTAAAAGGGATATCATTTTTTTATTAATAAATTATAAATATATTAAAAATAATCGTGACAAAATTAAAAATTGCTTTCAATACTTCCTTTATATTAACTCGTGGCGTCTGTCTGTTTGTTTCTTTGACGCAAAAACTTTGGATCGATTTTTAACCCTTTTCCCGTGGTCCAATCAAAAATATCTATCAAATTTTCGTTAAAAAAATTAATAATTATAGTATAATTTTGGATTTTTCAAATTTTTAATGGTTTTTTCATACAACTGAGTAAGACTGCGACGCGTCTGGTAAACACGGAACCTGATTATAGTATAATTTTGGATTTTTGAAAATTTTTTATTACTCCCTTTCGTAGCGTCGCCCGACCGAAGCCCAACGCGTAGGTTAATAAGCGTAGGCTCATAATAAGCAAGCCTGTTCACACATGCTTCAAAGATGGTGAACGACAGTGGCATGCTCATTACTAGCAATGTGCGTACACATTTGCCACTAATAAGCAAGGTCTAAAGAAGGTCGATACTGCGCATGCTCACGTGCCACTAATAAGCATGTGTATCAGTAGCTTTATCAATGCGATCTTCTCAGTCCGCGACAGATGAAACAAATATGGTGCGTTGGGGAGATGATAAAACATTACTTTTCGTGACTTAGGTATTATAGGAATCACGAATGTCTGAAATACTCGGTCACCGTTGTGTAAAAATAATATAGCGAGAAATAATGTTTATGAAACTTTATTAAAAGGCATGAATGACTCAAATCTTACAATAAAAATTATAAAAACTAAAATCAAAAATGTGCGGATTATTGGTTCACTTGAATTTTCTATTTCAGTTTGCAAAGTTTCAATTTTGATATAGAGTTCCTCTCTATTCTATGACAAGAGCATGCCACTAATAAGCGTGCGTGTTTGATTGTTAGCTTTGAGCATGCTTATTTATGAGCATGCCACTAATAAGCATGTTAATAATGAGCAGGTGTGTACAGTTGTTATTGCATGTTTATTAGTGGCATGCTCATTAGCATACCACTAAATAAGCATGTGTATCTGTGCAGTATCTGCACCTTAAGTGTGCAGAATCGAGATACTTTGTGTATTTTACATTTATTCACAACTACTCTATACATTTAGAATGTACAGAGTAGTTGTGAATCAACCCTGACTTTTGGATATTTTTATGAACTTGCTCGAGGCGTAAATTGTTATCTTACGTTATTGTTACGTTAAATTCTTATCTTAAATTACAGTACACCAAAGGCACGATCGACATCAACAACGCAAAAATATTGTCTACAATTATACAATACCGAATAGATATGTAAACAGTTTTGTGCTGCGATATATTAATGTTATAATTGGATAGGAATTTGAAAGATACATTATTGAGAGGACTTTGCGCCACGCATCACTCCAACATCTATTATTATCTGAATTTACACGAAATCCGACAGTCAATTCTGATATAAAATGTTATTCGAAATGAGATCTATAAAATATTATTTTGCCATTTTATTAATTGTAATGTGGGGCATTTCAAGTATATTTATTACAACCAGTTTTATGTGTGGCACCGAGAAAATTATTAACGCGAATAACAGAATCGGAAACAATAGAGTGACGAAGACCATATTGTTGTGGAATTCTTTTTACAACTGGCCGGACTACCGTTTCGGTTTCGGGAGAGAGCCGTTCTTCCAACACAAATGCGAGTACACAGACTGCTATCTGACCAACGATAAGAACATGACCTCCCTGGATAACTTCGACGCAGTCGTGTTCCACGGACCCCAGTTCTATCCCCATCGGGAGCGGGACTACCCGGCGCGGCAGCTGTACGTGTACTTCTCCATGGAGAGCCCGGACATCTTCCCGCCCGTGCCCGCGCACGACGGCAGGTTCAACCTCACCGTCACCTATCGGCTGGACGCCGACGTGCACTTCCCGTACACGATCTTCGCCGACATGAAAGGAAACAAAGTGTCGCCCGCGTGGAACCCGCTGTGGGAGCGGCCCACCCAGGATCGACAAGTATTGAAGGAATTCGAAGAAATACACAGACGAAAGACAAAACCAGTGGCGTGGTTTGTGTCAAGATGCTCTTCACCGAACAAACGATTAGAGTTCGTCAAAAAACTGCAAAACTACATCGACGTCGATATCTACGGCCAGTGCGGTCCGCTCAAGTGCCCGAATAGTACACGGTGCTTCGAGTACTTGAAGCGCGATTACTACTTCTATCTATCGTTCGAGAACTCCAACTGTGTGGACTACGTCACCGAGAAATTGTACAATGCATTTTCTAATGACGCCATTCCGATCGTTTTTAACGGAGCCGATATGAAGAGATTCGCTCCTCCCGCCACCTACATAAACGCCGGTGAGCTGGATCCTCCGGCTTTGGCCGATAGAATCAAGTTTCTAATTAATAACTCCGCGGAATACTCTAAGTTCTTTTGGTGGAAAAACCATTATCAGGTAAAGTTCGCCAATGATACTCCTCCTTTTTGCTCGCTGTGTAAAATATTACACGATGAGCAGCTGAAAGTGAAGACGTACCCGCGCTTCGGGGATTGGCTCAGCGGGTCCGGAGGAAACCGGCTCTGCAAGCATTATTGAGGAAACCGGAAATTGCTAGTCGGTGTGTTTTGAAAGACCATATTAGTTGATTTACATTTTTTCTGCACATTGTGAGTACGAGTACACCTTTGATACAAAACTAAATAGAAAAAATCAACTCGGGCGTGTGTTATGCAGAGTCAACCACGATTTTTTCCATTACTAAAATATAATAGACAGAACTTTTTTATACGCACTCAGCTTTCAGTACTACAATATTATCTCTAAATACGGAAAAAAACTCACTATATTCCTTTCACATTAAATGAAAAAATCTCGCCCAACAACTAAGTAATAAAGATTAATTCTAATAATTGCCCTAATAAAAAAACGACTGTTCTGTATTAAGTTCAAAAAATAGTATTAAATATTTAGGAATAATAGTTGACTCGATACAAATCGATAAAACTGTAGAAATAATAAGATAACTCATATATGTATTTATTAAAATAAGAAATAGTTTAGAAATAAAATTGTTAAAAACACTATATTATGCTTTATTCCAGTCAGTTTTACAATATTAATGGTATTGTCTCACGGGGTAGTGCATTCAAAACTACATAGAAATCTTTAAAAGTTGCCCAGAAATTCATTATAAAGATCATTCTTAAAAAACCTAACGATTATCCGACAATAGAGCTTTTTAATAAATTACAAGTCCCCACACTACAAAATATTTACAAACAAAATTGCATTCTTCAACTTTATAAAAATTTTCACAGTAATAATGAACTGACCCAAACAGTATCAAGTAGCAGAAATATAACACTTGGTAAAATGCATATCCCTGTAATACATACCAGCTCAGCATCATATCCCTGTAATATATACCTGCTCAGCATCATTATACATTTAGATGTGTGAAATGGTTTAACGAATTACCTGTTAAAATGAGGATTGAAAAAAATTATGAGGCTTTTAAGAAAAATATTAAAAAATACCCTCAGAGTTAATTAAATTATTATTTTATTATATATGTAATCTACTTACTTATTACTTAATTGTGTATACATTTTATTATATAATTCTTTAGAATATTTCTTTAATAATAGATAGTTTTAAATTTAATATTATTTATACTTACTGCATACTGTTATTATATTATTTTTCTCTTTACTATATTAATTTTTTAATTTTTTGCTTAATATTTGTTTATTTTGCTGTTGTCTCACATAATTGCATTATGATTATCGCATATTAGTTACTTGTTTTCTTCTTCTTATATATATGTACATGTAGGTACATACCTAGTATGTACTACATACTTACTATTTAATATATTTAAAATATAATGATACTCCTCTCCTACTCACGAGTTCTAATACCCATATAGAAGAGAAATAGTCCAGGGGCCAGAGGTACTTGAAGACCGCATTCTAACAATTGATTCTAGTTCAGAAAAGCCTATAGATTAAGAATATGAATGTTGCCAGAAACCCAGGTGGTCCAATTTTTTTTTATAACCCCCCCCCCTCTATGCAGCAAGTAAATCGATTGAGTACAAGCTATTGAGCTATTTTAATGATTATATTTGTGTCATTAGTTTAATAATTTTAATAATCAAAGGTAAGAATAGGTTGTGAAATAAAATTAAAATAGAAATAATTGATTAAAAATCATAAATTGTAGTTTAAAAAAATATTTAATGACAAAAAACAAATGAAATGATATAGCCCAGGCGCCAAAGGTACTTGAGTATGCAAAATATGCTATCAGCTTCTTATACCTAAGACACTAAATAACAAAAAATGGATGTTGTCAGCAGCTTCATCGGTTCCTTTCCCTTTTTCCCTAATTAAATAGCTCGCCCCCATGCGTCAGAGTGCATAGCGTACCTAGCCCTTTAATGTTTTTGTGCAACAGTAGGATAAAAACCATTGTGAGTAACGTATATTTTTTCGTGTTTGTAAAATAGCATTTGAGTTTTGTCGCTTTTGATTGATAAATTAATAACTGTTTTATTAAAATACGTGAGCAATGTCGCTACAAGTGACAAATGTTAAAAGAAAAAGATCTAACGAGTTATCTTGTTTGTTTAGTGATAAAGCAGGTGACTTGGTTAAGAAACCGAAACCACAATCATTTATAAGTATTCAAAAAGCAGCAGATCGAAGAAAAGGTGACATTAGTAAAAAGTTACAAAATAATAAGCAGCACTATACCGCCATAAGCGATGAGTATTATTATCGTTTTGATATAGTTAAAAAATATTTGTTAATTAATCAAGTAGCGGCGGCTTAATCTTGAATTAATAAATACTGATTTTCCCTGTACGATTTTTTTCCGTCATATCAGTATAATATTGCGGCCCGCGTAACTTAGCAAACGTATGTATGTGGCCCGAAGAAAAAAAAGGTTGAGTACCGCTGGACTAGTTGAATTCGTAGACGATGGACGATTCGAGATTCAACGTAGTGCAAAGCAACGAGCGAGAGCAAGACAGAACAAGTCTCTCATCTCTCGCTGTCGACTTGTAGACGCCGTAGACGGCTCTACGGGTAACTTCATATCAACTCTAAAGTACACCACCATAGAGTGCAGATCTGTGTACACGATACTAAGACAGAGATTTGAATTTTGAATGCATGGGTAGGGTGAGATCGGCTTAATAAGTTATTATATTTTACGCATTGTGCGACGTGCATGTGCGACGTTTCGATGAATTCCCAATTTTACGCAGTATAAAATAAAACAATTCTGTTTAATTATTTTACACTTTATTTTCCTTTGTATAAATACGTCATTGGAAAAATACGTCTTTGGATTATTTAAATTTATCTCATAGAATAAGGAATTTACTGAAAACAACTCCACTCGTTTGGAAAAAATATCAGCTTTTATTTACTCAGTTATTTTTGAAAGGGCTGAAAAATTTCTAGGTTATGGGTTAACCAACTTTGATATTTTTATTTACGTCAGCATTTTTTTATACGATGAAACTATTATTAATTAATAGTCGAAAAGGCCGGCTAGATATTTTTCTAAGATCAATAGTTTATTCGATCGATCTCGACTTCTTAAATTTACCTGAAAAGGGATGGTAAAATTTAATTATTGTGTTATTTCGTTACTTTTCAACTTTAGCATATAAATAATAAACAAACCTGTAGGGAATAAAATTTTCTATACCTAACTATGGTCATAATAGATGTTTCGGGAACATTGTTCCCTTTCTCAGATTGAGCCTTAAAAACTTTCGGATTCCAATTGGAATGTTTTCAAGGTTTTTATCATTTTATTTAACTTGTATTGAAATGAATGAATTTTTCGTAATCGATCTGAGCTACTGTAATGATAGTCCAACGTTTTACAAAAAATAAGTCAGAAATATTGAAAAAAATGCAAACTTTGAAGTCGCATATCTCCATAACTATTGATATTACGTCATGATTGCTTGAATATTTTCGACTCATACTCAAGGAATGAATATAGTCCTGCGAGGTTATTAATGTTTTCCAAATAACTCTGTATACATGTAGGTAATGATGTGTAATATATTTTTTATACACACATTATCTACTGGCTTTGTACTTTATAATTTTAATTTTTATACTCATATTTTAATGCTTATACCTGATACTTTCACTGCTTATATATGTACTTTATATTTATATTTTACTGCTTATATCTGATATTGTTGTTTATACTTCTTTCTTTATTATATATAGAAAGAAATATATAAAACAATATGTAAAAGCCTATAATGGGCGTAAACAAATAAATAATTAAATATTTCTTTTTACATATAAGCACAAGTAGCGGTTTTACTTTCCCCGAAACTATATTCCTTCGAACTTCTTTAAATTTAAAAAATTAACGTAATAAAAATAGCCAACGGTTGAGCCGACGAGCAGCGTCGCGTCGAGCCGTAGACAGTTGACACATTGTCCCGAAGTTTAGATAGACCGTCCGCGTAACGAAGTTGACGAATTCAACTAGTTGATCGACTCGTCGATGGACGGACGTGGACGGTCTCGTTTCGTCGACGATAAATACGTCGATGACCCATCACTAACCCCTTCTCTATGGTGAATGACAGTGGCATGCTCATTACTAGCGATGTGCTTACACACATGCCACTAATAAGCGAGGCCTAAAGAAGGTCGATACTGCGCATACTCACGTGCCACTAAATAAGCATGTGTATCTGTAGCTTTAAACTACAGATACACATGCTTATTAGTGGCTACTTATTGACACTTGTCTGCTAGTTCATTATCACAAATCAAGGTACCTACATATTTTAAATTGTTAAGTGATAAGGAAAAATTAGTAATAATAATAAAAATTGGCCTGATAAACTTAATAAACTCCTCGATATTACATTCAATATAATGTTCACAACATAACATCTTCCACTTTATTTCCATCTCAAAGTTTTGAGACGGCCAGCTATTGCTTAAGGATCCAGTTAATTGATTTGTCCAGTGTGGAAACAAGTATTCTGACTAAACCCATTCTTGTGAGGGATTTTTGGAAATGTAAAAGCCAGATCAGCGAGCGCGTTAGGCTATAATAATTTTTAAAAAGCAATCAATGCTTGCAGGTTTAGTTTCTTTTACTATGACTGTCTAAAGATTTTAAATTAGCTTTATACTAGAGTTGCAGTTACAGGAGTGATCCTACAATTTAATACCATACCTCAATATCAATTCCACCAAAGATAATCGTGGAGTGACCCAATTGTAGCAAATCTTACAGAGTTAAGCATAGTTTTTTTTTTTTTTTTTACGAAAACGAGTGTTTTGATAGGTGGAATACGCAAAAATCTATGCTTTTTTCTTAACTATTCTCTTACTCCTGTTAAAAAAACAGGCCCTTAATGTAGTCATTAAGAACCAAGGTATTCAACAGAAGTAGGTACATTTGTAAGGACTAACATATAAAATTGAGCGTGAGATGCAGATTTTTTTGCACTGTATTCTTTTTTCAGCAATATGATAAGAGTAGGTAAAGATTGAATATGTTAGGAAATAAAGTAAAGCTGATCTTGACGTAGTAGATAGAACGTAATATGGGTCACTAAGATGGTTTGGGCATGTTGAACAAAAGAATGAGGAAAGAATGGAAATAAAAATATACAACGCAAGAATTAACGGCACCAGTAAGGGAGGATGACGTGGCATGACCAGATTAACCAAACACTGGAGGATGGTCCTGTTAGGAGCCTCAACAATCGTCGAGCTTGTATGCGTAGATGCAAGAATGTAGAAGAGACGAGAGTTGTGTATCCGGACAGAAGAGTGTGGCGCTCTATTTTCTCCGTCTACCCCCGCGGAGAAACGGCGTGGCGGTAAGTAAGTAAGTAATTAAACTTTTTGTAAATTAACGTGAGAAATAACCATGGTGGTCATCTGCAAATGTAGGTATCAAAAATAAATTCTGAAAAACAAATACGAAAATCAAACAAAGTCGAAAACAATTAAATGCTTGAACATTTGACACACAAATATTGTATACACATTAAGTAGTGTCCGTTTTTTCCGAATGAAGAGGACACAATAAAAAATCACGGAAAATTATTCAATAACAGATTTTCCTTTATTATTCACAACTTCTTGCCAAGACTCTACAAGTTTTTCGATAAATACCATCCGGTCGTGACTCGAAAGAATTCGTTCATTCGAACAGAAGGCCTGTAACAAAATGAAATAATAAACTTAATTATAAAATACAATATCTTATCTCGTAGGGCAAAAAATATTCTTTCGAAAGAAGTGCCAATTTACCAATTTGTTTTAATTTTGGCGCATATTTTATTAGAAATAAAACGGACACTACTTACGTCAACGCCTTATTATAAAATATATATGTAAAAACACTGATTTAAAAAATATAATATAATGGTACTGTGCCAAAATTGAACCCTGTGAATCAATAATACATAATAATTTGGTATCCTTAGAATGCTCCCGAAACATTTCACATCGTCTAATAAATTAGATTAACTACCTATATGATTGTAAGTGGTTATCCCTCACCACACACAAGAATCGTAATTCTTTTTGGTGAGGTATAAACATACAAAAAAATGAATTGTAAATATTTTCAAGGTATCTTTTTAATAAAATATTATATATATTATTAATTAAATAAATAAATTAAATAAAAATAATAGTAATAAAAAAACATATTTAGAACAATTTACAAGAGCGAAAATAATACATTATTTAATGTGTAAATATCTCATCAAATCTTTTTGGAGTCCTAAAATAGGACTTTCAAGCATCCCGGAAAAGCAAAGATGTCCTGATTTTGAAAGCCATGTCCTGAAATGGTCTCTCGGGATGTCAAATTGTCTCAGGTTGGTAAATTCAAATAATGTGTTACTTGATTTAATAAATCCTTTCAATTTTCAAGCATGAAATACAAAAATACCTACATACTTTTACGTAAAATGACATTATTTTTCTATTTAATTTTATGTCAAAATAGGCGAAAACGTAAAATATATATTTTTTAATTGTATTTTGATTTTCCCCTAAATATTACACACAAAAATATTGGGATAGATGAAAATTTTACATCACTACTACAAATTATTGTGGTTTCTTTATATTCTCCATCGCATATATTTTTATTCTGTGGAAATTTCGATACTCTTACGAGTTATACCAATAACAAAAGTATTTGGCTATTGTTGAGGGCCAAAAAAACATAGAGAAACATAAATCACCAAGGCCAAAGATTTTCTGAATTTTTTGTGATTTTTCTTTTTACGAAAAAACCATGAAAACATGCGTATATAAAAAAACACACGCATTCATATTATTTTATCGTAATTGTCGCAATGCAATGATTTTTTCATCGTTTAAGTAAAAAAAATTTTTTTTTTCAATTCCGATAATGTTGCCAGCGCAACATTATACGAAAAATAATAATTTATTTTTATTTATTTATTAGAGACAACACTACTATTTTTATTTGATGCCTACCTAATAATCTTCTGTGTGGTATATTTTGTTGCACGGCACGGCACACAACGGAACATCGCACTCATAACACATAAATATGAAACACTTTCACACACACATATTTCAAATAAACGCAACATAATTGCGAATGAATGCGACGAAAATATTGGCTTTGATTTATTATTTGAACTCTTTGGATGAAGAAATTAATAGATGTGTGTAAAAAAACTGTTTTTTCCCAACTTTCAAAATAATATAAGTGATTATTTTGTATAATGTTCATCAAAAACTTATATTTTAGACAAAACTCCAAATTGCGTGATGATATAAATATCTTCTGTCTTTAAGAACACCCAGACATCGTGGAAGTCTGACATTACCTACACATGTTACACATGTAGGTACATATGTGTAACAAAATATTGACGTATCTTTTTTAATTAAAAATAGTTTGTATGCCACTACTGTACAAATGTTTGGTGTTAAAACGTATCGTGGTATATGTAGACATCGTCCATGTATATTATACCTGTAGACATAAAAATATAAGATGCAATTTCTGCTTCAAAGGTGCCATATAAACTTGCAGAAGTCGTAAATGTAAATTCATTTAGTAATTCCATGGGTGTGAATAAATAAGTTCCGTCTAATTTTGAATATCTACTTCTCTATTTTTGAGTTTCAGGTAATAATCTTGTTATTTTCAGAATCAGAATCTGACAAAAAGTCCCCTTTTTGTATAATCGGTCGGATTCTGCAAATCCACTTGTATTAATATAAACCTCAACGAACCGGGTCTCAGAACTGTCTAAGCATTAAATAGGTATCTGTTTCTAAAATATGAACCGTCAACCGTCATGCTTTGTTCACAATAAAATTGAACGATTCAAGAATCAAACCAAAAACCTACAGTTCCGTGCATACTTTCATATTTGCCAAAGAAAATGAATAAACATGGCCCCCATTGTGTAATTATGCCATGAAATAATGTTCCGCTTGCAATTTAAAATGTACAATTTGCGGTTAATTAATATAGAGTAGTATGCAATAATATTCTGAAATGGATCCTAATTCCACCGCGATGAAACCGGAGTAATTTGATAAATCTATGAAGTGAGTATGAAGTCTGTTTAATTTGCTTGAGAACTGTGAAGCTAAATATTTGTCAGCTCGCTAAACTGACACTTGTATTATTCCAGTCGTACTCAAATGCTGGATTCAATCGATGAATTAATTTCACATTTTTAGAATACATTTCAATAATTTTGAAGGACAGTTGTTTCATCGATTTCTGTACTGGGTTCTACGTACGCCCTCTTCCTTTTTTTAGTAGACCTATGTGGTCTATTCTCCGGAAGATAGCGCCACCTGTGAGGTGGATTCCCATCTGTCCTTCCATTTTTTGGGAGGTCTTCCGCGAGGGCGGGTTCCGTGAGGCTGACTATGTACATAGTGCGATATGAGGGAGTCTGGTGCAGTCCATTCTCAGGATAGGACCTTACCAGTCCCTCCATCGCTGCCTACTCCACCGTACAATGTCCTCAGCCTCAAATATCCTTATTTTTCTGGTGTTCCTCAGGCAATCTCTCAGAGTCTTACCTGCTACAATCCTTCAGCTCGGAAGTCCTCAATGTTTATTTAGTCCTGAATGTGTCAAAGCCATATGTCATTATTGGTCTTACGCATGTTTTATAGATTCTCACCTTTCTTTTGATGGCCTTATCCTCATTTTCTAAATTGTGGATTTTAGAGCATCATATATCTCGCTACATTGTTAACTTGAGCTTGTGTTTCTTCACACAGATCAGCTCCTCCAACCAAATCCTTGCCTAGATATCTGAAGATGCTGACCTGATTAAATGGGTTTGTTCTATACGGTAAGGATACATGTTTTGAGTGTTTTAGAGAAGGCCATACATTTAGTCTTTTCGACAGCGATTGCCATGTAGTATTTCTTACAAAAAGGTAGTTGATCATGGCAGAAACACAAGATGTCTTCAAATCAAATATTAACAATACCAAGAATAACAAACAAATATGGTCTGAGGACACTTGAATATCGAGTTCCAATGTTCTTGAACAAAATACAAAGTACCTTTCCCTCAGGCCTAAAAACTCCAAAATCAGTGTCAGAACTTAAAAAGTGGTTAATAGAAAACGACATAAGTTATTTATGAACTATATTAATATTGAAATGATGTGAAGTGTTTTATTATGATAATGGCAATGAATAATTAGTGATGCTTATATTTATATATATATATTTGTCTTTCTCTTTCCTTAATTTTTGCTATATATATTTTTAATTTGCTATTTTCTTTATTCATTGCTCTTTTCTTAATTTGCTTAAAATTTTTAACTTTGTACTGAAAACTTCTTTTATGTTGTTTTTTTACTTAATTGTTTTCGTTTTTCATCTCTTATTTTATAAAGTGAATAATATTTTGTAATAGTGTAACTTTCAATTGTAAAAATGAACCTACAGACAGTTTTGTGGGACTAGATATTATAAAATATAAAGGAAATAAATATGAAAAAAAAATTGAGTAGTCTGTCAAGCATTATTATTTGTAAGTCATTATTTTTCTCCGCTGTGATTATAGCATCGGCTGCATAGCAGATAGCACACCACGCTGAATATTCCCCCTCTCCATTCTTATCCTAGTTGGAGCGATTGGTTTCTCCGTGATTCAGGTAATTAAATTCTCAATTCATATCCTACCTTCGTCATATTGCTATTGTTTTTTTTTTTTTACAAAAACCACCCAATGATTTTTTCATGCAATTTTTTTCGATATATAATGGAGGTAAGCAAAAAATCTAAATGAACACATCTATCTATTCAGCATTGTTATCCAAGATACATGCTTCCCTTTATAGTGGCCGGGTTTATGTATATTTACAATGAAAAGGAACGAAATATGCGAGAAGAAAATATATAAAATGAAAATATAAACACACATACATACTCTAAAGCTACATTATAAGAATCGAGCACTTTATAAGGTTATACAGAAGTTTTATAATCACGAGTTGATGAATTTAAGACATCCGAGTGGCTGTTTTTAATATACTGCAGTACATACCTACATATGCATTTGATTAGCGATATATCAAGGAATTTTGCCTGATAAGTAAGGTAATGAAGAAAATATGTTTTAGATATTAATAATAAATATTCAATATTACTTAAATATGCAATTTATATTGTAAAAAACCTATTAAAAAGAGTTATTGAGTATTTTTCAGAAGGGAGTCGTTGTAAGCGATTAATGAAATAGAAAAATAAATGTAATATTATATAATATAAGAATATTCGTATTTCCATATTTTAGAGTGGTGAAAATTCAATTTGTACTCGTATTTCATATATTTTTCCAAGTTAACGACTATATTCATGAAAGTTTTCCACGAATCGGCAGCTCGCTTTGCAAACATAATATAGGTCCTTACATATGAAATTGACGTTTAGTATGGGAGGAACATAAAGCCGATTTTTTTTTATTATAATATATTTATTTAATCAAAGTATGTACCATTGCTATCTATGCACTTTTGCCATCTCATAGGTAGTTCATCGATCCCTTTACTAAAAAAACCATTCGGACGGGAATCAATAAAATCTTTGAAGGCGGTTTGGACTGCCCCATGGGAGTTGAATTTTTTCCTTTGCAAGAAGTTATCCAAATTTCGAAAAAAATGGTAATCTGTTGGGGCAAGGTCCGGAGAGTACGGTGGATGTCTTGGACATTCCAATTGAAGCTCCTCTAATTTGGTAGCCGTCTGTTGTGCAGTGTGTGGTCTAGCGTTATCATGAAGCAGCAGTGGCCTAGAGCGATTAACCAGCCTCGGTTGTTTAGCAGCTAGCTTTTCCATCATGGTTTGCAGTTGCTGACAATAGACATCTGCCGTAATCGTCTGGCCAGATTTAAGAAAGCTGTAGTGAACGACACCAGCACTAGTCCACCAAACGCTCACAAGTAACTTTTTTGGAGTCAATTTTCGCTTGGGGCATGGTTTGGCTGGTTCGGCAGGGTTCAGCCATTGCGATGAGCGCTTCCGATTATCGTACAGGATCAACTTTTCATCACAGGTAATGATTCGATTTAAAATCCCCTCATTATTGTGCCGGTTGAGTAATGCAACGCAGCAGTCCACGCGCGTTTGTTGATTTGCTTCACTCAATTCGTGAGGTACCCACCTTTCAAGCTTTTCCACCTTACCAATTTGCTTCAAGTGGATTAAAACAGTTTTATCACTAACACCGCAGCCTGCAGCTAACTCGGATGTGGTTTGCGATGGATCAGCTTCCACAATAGCCTTCAATTCTTCATTATCAACTTTGGTCTCCGGCCGTCCACGGGGCTTGTTCTGCAGGTCGAAATTTCCAGAACGAAAACGTTGGAACCAAAAACGCACTGTGTTTTCTTTTGCGGCACCGTCGCCATACACATCATTAATCCTTCGAGCCGTTTCTGCAGTACTGGTGCCACGGTGGAACTCGTACTCGTAAATAACGCGATATTTCAAGTTTTTCATTTTGTAAACTGAGTGACGCAAAGAAAAAAACAATTGAGGAAAAAACAAATGAATTATAATTTTCAAAACACAAATACATGAGTAAATAGTTGTATAAATTTGGATTTGGAATTCCTAACCAAAGAGAAGATATTTGAGATCAAATTTGCCAGTACGGCAAAACATCAATTTCATATGTAAGGACCTAATATTATTACCTCAGTAACTTCAACCCACAAAAGACCTCAACGATTTATTAATTATTCAAAATTATTACGAAAATGAATGTGTACGTTTTCAACTTCAGTATTCGTAAATCTCATTATCATTATATCATAATTCTTTAAAGAACATTCACCTATCGGTCGATAAGTTTATAAATAATCAGAGATTCATAAACGAAACGAAATCATTATTTTATTTTTCACTAGCCGCTGCGTAGTTATCAGTGTTCAATTCAATTCAATATATTTTTATATACAGGGTGTCCCGTATCTCGACGTCAAGCCGAAATCGGGTGATAGGCCAAGTCTTAACAGTTATCAGAAAAATATTTAAAAAAAAAAACAAAAAAAAAAACAGTCAGTTAAAACTGCGCAAAGTATTGATTTTGAATACTTGGTTTGGTCAAAAAGTGACATTTTCTTCCAAGCTGGAGCAGTTACTACGTAATCAAGAAAACTAAAAAAATACATTATTATTTTGTCAATCATTTTTATTTATAAATAAAACGATTACCCAAGTATGTATATGAGTAACTTGATATTTAGAGATTTACTTTCTTAATTTTTTTGAAATAAAATAAATTATTCCATTCCAGAAACATTATGCACAGGTATGCAGTGTAACATGAAAGATATGGGTTTTATTAAATTGTTATTTATGTTAGTATATAACCACTAAAAATTACTTTTTTGCCTACCGGTTTCGAGACGTAACCCTTCGTCAGAACAACCATTGCGCGAATACAAAAAATTATTTGGATTTTTTTTGGTTATATACTAACATAAATAGCATTTTGTTAAAATGTCATACCACAAGTTAATGCTTTAAATATTTAAAATATTAATACTATGGGTTTTATTTATTATTATATGTTTATTTACAATGTAGAGAAGGATTTTTAATTAAAATAAAACACAAATTACTTTGTTTTCACCACTTTGTTAGATAAACAATCTACATGTTTCAAGAACAATGTTCTTAGCTTTAGGATTGTTTGTGTATAATCTTCAGGACAGTACACAAACACAAACACAAACACAAACAAAACACACACAAAATCTTCAGGACAGTACACAAACACAAACTTCAGTACACAGACAATCGTGAAGAAGAGAACGTTGTTCTCGAAACATGTAGATTATATATGTAATAAGGTGGCGAAAACAAAGTAATTTGTGTTTTATTTTAATAATAATGTCACCACAAAGCTTAAACCTTCATTCAGAAGAAAAAATATTCTTCGAACAATTAAGGATTTTTATTAGTATCTATTATGAAATTATCTTTGATGTAAAACGTGATTTTCGTTTACATAACATAAACAATTTATTTACGCCCGAGACAATCGCCTACTTACATTAATGAGGAAATTGTTGGCGATCACCGCTTGCAAGCCGCCCAGCGAGAATTTCAGCTTAAGCGGAAAATCACCATTGAAAATTGCTTCTTCGATTTGCATCAACTCTTTGAGCTTCCGCAGACTGCTGAATACATAATGATTGCGCGAGAGACGTGTACTTCAATCCGGAAGAATATTTTACATCGCTGCTCTACCAATCTCCATAAATTCATTTGATTATTTATTATGCTTTGCTAATGCGTACACTCGCAAGTGTTTTTTTTAAATTTTTTAATTTTCACAGTAAGATAAATTGTAAAAGTCTCGCAGAGACTTCCATAAAAGACTCATTTTCGTATAAATTTTTTTATAAATATTTTCGTATAAATATATTTTTTCGTATAAAAACGTTTCTTATATACATAGCTTCGTCTCTGTGAGACTTTTACTGTTTTCTTAGAATTATATACATATAAAAATATTCTTCAGGATTTATTTTAACTTAATTTTTGTTAGTTTTATTTTGGAATGTTTGTTTAGTGGGCTCATAATTTTGTTAGATTCATTTCTTAACTTAATTTTTGTTACTTCTGTTTGTTCTAAAAAAAACTTCCCAAAATGAAACTAATAGGCTCGGATTTTTTTTATTTTGAGTAGTTTGTTTAGCAGACTTGGAATTTTTGTGACTTTTGTTCTGTATCTATAAAAATTATTGATAAAATATCGTTCGACTTTTGTTGAGTTTTGTAATTATGACTGTTTTTATATTTACCGTTCCAAAATGTGTTTATTTATTGTTGTTAAAGAATTAAACTTGTTATGGATTGGCAAAGTTATGTCCCTACCTACTTACCCACTCGTATTCGTTTTATTTTCTTGACACATTGGAATATATATTGTTATTTTAATAATATGAGAATCAACATTTATCCATAGAAAAGATTATGCACATAAAACCATACATACAGAAATCAGCGAAAGGTATATTTGTGATTATATTCTCTCTTTGAAAATATGTATTCCATTAATGATGAACCAAGCTGTTATTTTGATTGTGATATTAAAGATCGGTAACTGAGATATATGTATGAAATAACTCTTACAATAACAGATAAAATAACGGTTTACATTTACACAATCATTATTTAAATTTTAATATTCAGAATATAAACAGACGGCTATTGCCACTGATATATAGTTTTTAATTGATCAAGGTACAATATAAAATATAAATTATAATAATTATAATAATTAATTAGAATGATAAACAGAAAAACATATTTATTGAAAAATATTTTCATAATAATTAATAAAAATGTTATAGTATACAGTTTTATCCTGACGAAGAGCCCATGGGCTCTGAAACATGTTGATATTTTTCAATACAAAAGTGGTGAAAACAAAATGCATTTTTATTGATCATATCAATAAGGTCATCACAAAATTATTTTGCTTTTTTTGAAGAAGTTAAAAATATTTGTTTACCATATTATTTTAAAAATTATTTTCTTTTTGACTGACTTGAAATGAATTATATTCTATGGAATATTAGTTATCTCGGTTTTCACCACATAAAATGCTGAGTATTACACACGGAAAACATAACTGTATGGGCCCAGCACCCACAGTAAGGCAGAATAAACCACCACCGTGTTAATGTTGCAATTGGTCGTACGATATGAATGGGCTACAGAAAACTTTACGAAAAAATATCGTAAAAATATATCGCAGACAACACCAGATAAATAAAGTTCACATGCCGCTTTTTGGTTCACGTACCACCAATTCAATCTGTTCGGAGTAGTCAGCCATTTCAAATAGCAGCCCGGATCACACAACATGACAGCCACTCAAAACAGTAAAAACAAAATCCTCGTAACATACAAAAACATACATTTTGATTTTTTTATTTAATAAAGATATCCCAGTTATAATAATTACGTTGTCTGTGTGTCCGTCCGTCCGTTTTTTCTTCTTCTTTACACTAATAGTATTCATTCTTTCTTAAATATAAATAAATAAATAATTATTCCTTAGGAATCGACATGTAAAAACACCGTCACTTTTGATGACGGGTTACAGCTAGTTTATTAATAATTCACGGCAAATGGTGCGAGTTGATCTTGAAATTACCCGATAGAATAATTACTAAAACCTAAAATACATTATAACCCTCTAATAAGTCAGAAATATTAAAAAAAATGCAAAATTTGATAATGCATGTCTCCATAACTATTGATATTACGTCATGGTTGCTTGAACATGTTCGACTCATTGTTATTTAAATTAAATATGCGAGATGGGTGGTTAGATAATGTGTAGTATTATTGAGCAAAATTAAAATACCTTTATTCTACAATCGAAATAGACCGTCAGAAGAAAATGATGATTTTAAATACCTACAATAAAAAATATTGATAAAAAAATTGATATTACGTCATGGTTGTTTGAACATTTTTGGTTTATTGTTATTTAAATATGCGAGATGAGTGGTCAAATAACGTCTAGTAAATTATTGAGCAAAATTATTCAACAATCGAAATACACCGCCAGAAGAAGATGATGGTTTTAAATACCTACACACTAAAAAGTATTGGTAAAAATCTTAAAAATCATGATTAAAACAATCTCTCCTCATCCTCCTTCTCAACCTAACTCTCATACTCATTGAGAGTGGGGTTGTGTTGATCGGTAGCGTGTACAGTATATTATTTAAATTTTGTGACAACAGCCTCTATGACAGCTTTTTTTATTTTATGTTTCCTTAATTTAATGTAACAAGTGTTTCCTGATTTCATCCTGCTATTTATTTATTGTTGGATATCATTTATCCTCGTTACATTTATTGCTATTATTAGTTGCAACACAGGCAAAACATGGGATTATTTTATGTAATGGAACTATGAACATTTCCGAGGAATGACAAGGCGACATGAAGTATTTGAGATGAGAGTCTTCAGGGAAATGCTCAAAATAATCCGATAGATAGAGTCTGAATATATTACGAATTCTTCAAATTTTATGAAATCACTTTGTGGTATCATTTTTATACGTAAATAAAAACTTAAACACTTCGTTTATTCCACAGATAATTTTATAATATCAACATGTTTCAGGAGCTAAGCTCCCTTCTTCATGACAAGTAACGTACTAAAACTAATTTGAAAGTATAGAACAATCAACATTAATGTGTGAGGGGTTAAAAAGGGGGCGTGAATACAAAGTAATTACTCTGAATCTTCTAGTCATTTAATTTAATTTAATCATTCTTTTGATGTAAATACTGATGTTGAATTATTATAAACTGATTCAAGTGGTTTTCAATTGGACAATCTTGAAATTCTTGAAATAAGGAAAAATTTTAACCAAAACTGAAATATTATCAATAATCAAATTAATTTGACAATTATCCTATCTTGAATATTTTTCCACTGTAATTAATTTTTCATAAATACTTTATTGTCTACTGCCATTTAATTATTTTGTGTCCAAGCCCCCTTTTTAACCCCTCCCACATTAATGTTAATTGTTCTGTACTGTCAAATTAGTTTTAGTACATTACTTTTCCTGAAAAAGGATCTTAGCTTCTGAAACATAAAACAATATCCCGGATATGTATTGGCAAATATCAGATTTTGAATCTCATAATATATGGAAAGATTCCTGGAAATCGCGGCCCTGGAAGAAGTGGAACATCGTTGCTGAAATACCTTATTTTCAAAGCTGTATTAAGCAATATGATGATAGCCTACTTCCATTGAACGATAAGATAAGAGAAAAAGTCAATTTATCGGTTCTTCATACAATATTACTCCTTTTGATTGATACACTTTAGAAAGGCCACCCGTTATAAATTTTGCTCATTTGTACTCTAGAATTCAAAAGAAAATATTTTCTTCATCTCCTGTATTGATCAAATTTTGTATATGTACATCGTCACATTTTAGAGATTGCGCAAAATAATAATCTTCTCCCTCACAACCCCTTGCCGGGCGTGAGTGGCTAGTTATTAATATAATAATACAATAACATATAACTATCATTAAAATATTATAAAACGTTAGAGTAATATGGATATTTAAAATTTAATTTTAATATTGGAGTTTCGGTAAATGATATAAAAGGGAAAAGTATACATACTCGAGGAATCTGAGAAACGGAGCTAGGTGGTTGATTTTATGAGGCCTAAAAATGGCAGATTTTCGTTATTTTTATGTAAAATCCAACACAATCTTCTACAATCTCAGAATCCATAAATACCTCTCGGCGACCTTGATATATTCAATTTAATTACCGATACATTGGCGTTTATTGAAAATAGCTATTAAATTACTTACACAAATAATACATATAAATATAGGATAATATGTAGCAAAGCTCTCGGCCACTATCTACTACGCTAGATATATAGAAATACCTGTTCTGAGGTAGGCAGCTTTTTTAATCATTTTACCACCTTTGAAAGAAGGTACATACAGTAAAAATCTTTAAAAATATTTAAAAATATAAAGGTATCATACGAGACGCAGTAAAAAAATGGAAAGAAAAACTAACGTTAGTTTTACTTTTCTTATCAAAACTTTCATATGGATCCACAAAAGAAGTGACAGGCTGCAAAAAAGAAGAATAAATAGAAATGCAAAAAAAAAACAAGAAAGAACGCAATTTGGTAAAAAGATAAATAAAATCACAAAAAAGTAACAAGCAGGATTAAAAAATCTATAAAATATGATACAATAAATAAAATAAAATTAGTAAAATCATCACTAACTTGTTTGGTTATGATGAATTTAAAATTCAATCTTAAAACCGCCCCCTGTTTCATACGTGTACAGGCTGCATCGCATCGCCATCAAGGTTCTAGCGATGGGTTTATTTATTTTACCCGCTGGGTATAAATCTCAACTCTTCCGAAGGTTACCTGCAATTTAATGCCGGCCAGGAGGGCGTCACGTCGCGTGTCGACCGAGTACCTACAGTGAACCAGGCTGTTATGAGATTTTTGAGTGTTCAATAAATCTTAAATTCATCCAATATTGATACTTCCCGACAGACATGTCGAGATGAAAGAATAAGGAACTTTATATATTAAGTGTACTTTATATATTTATTTATAATTCTTCAAATAGTAGATACGTAAATATTTAGGGCTGCATTAAATGTTATTAATAATGCGGGTTCTGCCGAATATCGAATTCGGCCGAAGTTCGGCCGGAATTCGGATACATTTTGCGCGCTTTTGCCCCATAAACAGGTCAGATCGCCATCACGAAAATACGTGTAATTGTTTATTTACTGTGTGTTTTTTAATTTATTAAGCGGCACAACGTAATTCTGGACAGTTGTTATAGAATACTATATATTAAAATTGATTATTTTATTTTATTAAAGCATATATATAGTTGATACTTGATGCGGTTTCTTTTCTAGAAAATAAAAAAAACATAATCCATTCATACATTACCTATTTATTTATAAATAAACATTTTGTCTAGATTTCATTTTAAATTAAATTTCTTTACACTTTTCCATTTCTTATTTAAATCCTACATATTACAGATGTGAAAGTTTAGATGGTAGGATGGATGTTTGTTACTCAATCACGCCAGAACAACTAAACGGATCTGGATGAAATTTGGCACAGAGATAGATTATTGTCTGGAAAAGCACAAAGAATACTTTTTATCCCAGTAATAGGTTTCTGTAGGACGAAATCGAAGTCTACGCGAACGAAGTCGCTGGCAAAAGCTAGTTAATTAAAAATCTACCGAAGTTCGGCAGATTTAAACAAAATTCGGCCGAAGACGAAGTTCGGTTAAAGTTGAAAAAGTTCGGTGCATCTCTAATGATTAATATCATTTATAAAAATGTGCTTTGTTTTCACCACTAATATATTGAAAATATCACCTTCCGTCAGGATATATACAATGTATACCAACTAACAAATAAAAAATCGATGTATAGACATTATAAATATAAAACAATATAATATATGGGAAATGAATAATAATTAAGTATTAACCTGAAAACAAATTTAAAAGATAACTTTTGGAAAAACGACACGGTTATTTATAATATATATATTTTTATTATTTCCGAAATTTCTAATTTATCAATTCTGCATAATTTGTGGGTAAAATTTGTACACCCTTATTAATATCAAAATAATGATCAATGACTAAACGATGATTCGCAAGTTCGGAATAATTATTGCTACTTAAACATCTCAAATGTTTCTTAACTCTAACATCAAAATTGATGCACGTTTTTCCCATATATAAATAATTGCAATCCTTACAAATCAATTAAAAACACCCGATTTTTTTAAGAAATCATCATTATCCTTATTATTTAAAATGTACTTTTTACAATTAATTATTAGTAGTGAAAGCTGGTTGAATAGCATTCGGGATTTTTTAAACTATTGAATTTGAAATTTGATTATTAATAAATACGATTTTTCTCCAATGCTGTTCAATATGAAATATTAGTTTTTTTTTAACCTTTTTAAATATAGATCTTTTTCAGGTCGATATATATTATGTAGGTACTAGGTACTTAGTCCATAAATATTCCAATATTTTAAGCGATCCTAAAAATATTTTGTTGTTGTTTTGTCGAACTCGGTAAATTACGGAAAAGAAATACTTTTTTCGATGATGACATTTGAGTGAACTGCTTTCCGCTAAATTATTTTATCATGTTTGGAAACAAAAAGAAATCGCATGTAGTCAAATCTGGATAATATGTATGGATAGATAATGGGGCAGCAATTTGTAGTGTAGTGTAAGATGAGTGATAATAATAATGTTGAAATGTCTATGGTATCCATTTTATCAGTCAGTGTGGACACCCTAATTTTATTCCTACTAACACAAAATTATTCGTGAAAACATTATTGATTATATTGTCAACTCCGTGTACCCAACTGTTGAATACAGGTTTCAATTAATTTATGTGCTCATTGGACTGCATTTAAAAAAAATTTCACATACGCGAACATACGCATAATTTTCAACATTATTTATTTCATCTGCTATTGTATTCAATAGTACATACTTGTTTTTTCTATCTTTTACATATTAGTTTATCATCATTTTGTTGTAAGGTACTCATCTCAGCACAGGTTCAACCTAGTGAGATGAGGGGCTCCTTTATTCACATATATGTACTTGAAGATAAATTATAAAAGCCTCACAGAGACGAAGCCATGAATATGAGAAACATGTATGTATGTAATATTGCCAGGGGCTTATAACCTGTATGAGCTGGCTTAAGTGATCACTCTATACAATGTAATTTTCGCCAATTCCATCGTAAGAACATCCACACATTATCAAAATTGGAAAAATCTATATTATATATTCAAATATTCGTTTATTTGAATTTTATTTGCCATCGTATAAAAAGACTTCCACATACGTTTCTCATATTCATAGTTTCGTCTCCGTGCAACTTCTATAATTTATCTTAATTAATTAATCATCCCTCCGGGGATAAAATCCAGTAACTGTGTTATTAAAATATACCAACTTATAAAAATATTGTTAATTCATGTGCATATTTGAGTTCAGGATAAATAAAATAAAAATAAATTTGACTAGTTTTGGTGTGGCGATTGCGGTCAAGTGATTTGGTGAGTGAAAGAAGACTTTTTCTTCACCATAAGTTGACCCCATGGTTGTCCATCAATTCACCAAAAACTTGAGGAAGGTGATGCCTCGCGTCAACTTAACTGTCCGAAAGAGGTTTACCCAGGTCTGTAGTATGACATGACGAAGGCGTGCTTGCATTATAATTTTATTATAATATTTGGGAGTTATATTGGATAATTTACAATAAATTTGGTAAAATAAAATACATCTAATTAAAACATTGCAAAAAATCACGAATGATTAAAAGATTCATCATCAAACTCGTAAAAAAATTATACAACTCTAATATTATTTCTCAAATCATAAACTACTTTAATATGATGATGAAGAAGAGAAGATGAAAATTACTGGTAGGTAGGTACTACAAAATAATCTAAGGAAACTAGATTGAGAAGAAATAGGTTTACTCAAATTAGTAGTACGTACAATGTTGAAAGAATTCAGTATGAGGACATTCAAATAAATAATACATTACAAATCTATATATATACTAATATATAAAGAGGTAAAGTTTGTAAGTTTGGATGTAGATGTAATTAATCTCCAAAACTACTCATCTGATTTCAAAAATTCAATCACCAATATTTAGAATGAACTTTCAGGGTAGACATAGGTTATATATTTTCTCGTTAAAATAAAAGGGTTTTTCGTGGTGACCTATTTTATAACTGCAGTCGATGAAAAATATTCGAGCGATGCGTTTTTTACGAACGCTGCCTTAACTGTAAGAGATTGTAACTTAAAATAAACTTGTTTTTTAAAAAATAAATAAGGAAAAGAAGAAAAGATTGAGAAACATATTTCCCGATAAAAACGAAATATTTTTTTTTTAGAAGGTTTAGAACAGCAACAATTTTGAAACAAGATGGCGGATCGGGCTAGTTAATGAACTTATCAAGCTAGTTAACGGAGTTACCGTGTTCACAAAATCCATAGTAGGTATAGGAAGTATATAGCTAATATTTCTATTGAAATACAGCTAAAAGGCGACTACGTTTGAAACGACAGCTCTGCATAGAAATTTTAATTAGCTTGCACCATGAGAATGAGAAAAACCTTTAATCCAAACACTTTATATTAAATATTAAATACATTTTTAAATGCAACTTTTTAAAACTAATCTCAGAATTTAAAATAATAATTTTGGAGCTTAATTTAAATATTTTTCTCATTAAAAATTCACAGCGCATTTTATTTAAATATAGGAAATACAGAATGGCTTTATATTTTTTACAGCTTAAATGAAAGAGAATGTCAAAGTATCGAGGCACAATATTTAATTACAAAATTAAAATATTATACATGGGGTGTAAAAGCAAAGGCAACAATAACTAATTAAGGTTTTTCTGGGAATAATACAAAAACCCTCTCTACTCTACTCAATGAAAATTTTCTGGAATCTATCTAATTGGAAAAAAGTTTATAAAAACAATTGCCAACTCAGTTTTCCTTTTTTATACGTGTACAAATAAATATATAACTTTTAAATATGGATATTGCTGTCTTTGTTAAGATGTTTCAGTCTAAAATTGACATCAACTCTCATATTAGTATGAAGCGGTCATTTTGTCAGGTGACAAATCGTTAGGGGTTGATCGATTGATGTGGATATTTTTGCCTTTGTTTTTTACACTACAGGGATATTGCTATCTTTGCTTTTAATAAAGATTTTGAAACATGGTTTCGGAAGAGGTAAAGCTTTATTTCCTATAAAATCTTGAATTCAGTACATTCTAAATTAGTTATCCTCGGTGACTTCATTCAAATTTTTTTTTGTTAGTTCTGCCTTTGATTTTATATCCCTCACATGTAGTAAACGAGAAAATGTACGACTCGCAATAATAATTTTGATGTGTAAGCAAATATCTTCACTTTCTATGTCATCATCATTATAATTATCAGCCATTCTCAACCTCGGTTTCTCATTTTTTCTGTCCATTGTTATTAACTGCCCCGTTTTTCTCTACAGAAACACACCAGGGTTTTTCTCTACACAACAGGGAAGGTTGGAAGAGCCCGGCAGTAAAGAGATGAAAGCTGAAAAAGAAGAAGAATAAGATTTCTGCAGAATTTAATAATTTCGTTAATCCAGCAGATCTCAGGGCGGTCTCTGCATTGCTCTTGGATACCACAAGATGAATTCATTCGTCCAGATATTGTACATCCTTTAAGTGATTATTAATTAATTAATTAAGGACATCTTTAAAAGCATCAGACAGAAGATGGCTTCCGCATACGGTATTCACCTCTAAAATTGCACCGTAAACGGGGCAAACTGTGTAGAATTGGTGTAGACAGAGATTGTCGTCAATTTGTAGGATATGAGTAAGAAATTCGACCCCAGCCATTGAATCTTCCGGTGTTCATATAGGTACATGTCGCAGTGTATGTAGGGGTTAATGTAACACGTGGAAAGCAGGTAAGGAAAACACGAGGTAGTAAGAATTTCTACTCACGGTTGGTATATCCAAAGATTTATTTCAGATTAGTTAATGAGCGTTCTTACAGTGGTAATTCTATATCGCCGACGACGACAACGACGACGACGAGAACATAATATTATTTGAATATTTATTCATTTAGATTAATTACATCAATTATTTTATTCGAAAGAAAAAAGTATAAAGTATACGCGAACACGAAATATGTTTCAGATAGATATTCTTACTACTTTTAAGCAAACTTATTCTACGAAAAGAGGATAAAATTACTGGCCTCTTGGAATGAAACCACTGAGCACTGGATTGCTACGCGAGAGTTCTAAGCAATAGTTTGTCGTATTATGGAGTCATATCACAGCGTCTTCAGGAGAGTGTCAAGGACATATGTATGTCCCTTGGTGAGAGGGCACTCTCCCGAAGATGCCGTGAGATAATTCCAAGAATTACGTCAAGAATCAAATCTTCACACACCTATACGGTTCTTATTAAATATCCGTTTTTGTTTCAATACATAAATATGTCAAATGACCGTACTACAAAGCTTAAAACTTTAACTCCTCACATTTTTAATAAAGAAATTTTGAATAAATAAAAAACTAACCTATAAAAACCAAGTTTCTGTTATACTCCCTTTCTCATTTGTATTGTTTCCAATTTTATATTCTATCAACATATATCTCTTGCTTTAAGTTCATGTGGAAAATCTATTCCACGTATATTATTTTCCTTAAAACTTATAGAATATTGAAAACGTAATAATTAGTATAGGGGGCACGGCGTCAGCGAAACCGTCTGATCAGACCCGTCAGATAAGTTGAAACAGGTTTCGCACCTTCTTCACGCGTCGGGCTTTTTGTGGCATTTGTGTGGTTTTCAATTTGAAAAAAACCGTTAAAATTTCGAAAAATCCAAAATATTTTTTTAAACAAAAATTTGTTAGATCATTTTTATCGTCGCCACGAGTCTGCCTGCAAAGTTTCAGCTCGATTGGATCACGGGAAAATGATTAAAAATCGATCCAAAGTTTTTTCGGCAGACAAGCAGACGCTACGAGTTAAAAGAAAGGGAGTAAAAAAGAATTTATTGTATAATTCACTCAAGTCTGGTTACAAAAACGCCGAAGGCTTTTCGATCAAGCAAAGAATATTATATCTATAAACACAAGTCGGATTCCATGATTTGAAATTATTACGCGAGGAACAATATTTAATTTAAGTAAAACAAACATTTCATAAATTGAAAATCCCACATTCAATTATGTAAATTTGATATTAGATATTGCGTACACATAAGCAGTACGTAAATATTTTAAAAAATATACGAAATTCAAGATATTTCGGGCAGTAAGCCTTCGATCAAACATAATAAATTCACATTAATATCATATTATAAAGAAAAATATGGGAACATTCTATTTGGTAAACAAGATAAAAAGGAAAATCTACAATATATACGTATTTGTACAAAGGATAATGGAGAAATTTTGCCCATTTATATGACAGATTTTTTACATAATATTGCTATAAAAACAATTTAGGATTTAAAGCTCGAGACACCACTCAACTTCCTTTTATGTTATAATAAAAAAAAAACATTTAATGTGGCCTTTAATTACGCACTTTAAAAATATGCGATTCATAAAATTTCTTAAAATTGTTATTACAATATTTTATTTTGGATGTAAATTTATTTCTCCTTACCTACATGAAACTTTTTATCAAGATATTTTTTTTATCTCCACAGCAAAATTGAAAAAAAACTAGTTACCAGAACTTCTGCTAGACTTTTTTTATATAATTGTGGTCAGAGCCGGTGTTTCCGTGCCGACTGCTTTTGCTAGTTGAAAGGGTCAAAGTTTTAGTATAAAACCAACCTCATATTTTATTTCAAAATTGTTTTAGTACACCCAGAGCATCTCAGCGACCTTTAAATAATTCTATAAACAGATCTCAATTTTGTTAAATAATATTTGTTCACATATCGGGATATTTTGTAAGTTTTCAGTTTAATTTATCGAGAACGAGAATGTCACCAAAAATTACACATTTAATGAACCATAATTCATACACAATTTCAAATTACAAGCGTATGTAAGTTTTGCATAGTTGTGACGCTGTTTCAACCAAATACGGTGACTAACACAAACAAAAGTTTTCCTCAGACTCGAAGTGTGTTTTAATTTTGAACTTATTACTATTGCGCCCTTTACATTAATCAAGAAAGTTTAGCAATTGTTTCAACTGACGGTTTTAACTTCTTGCATCTGAATGTGAACTTTGTTGTAATCGAAGTTTACGTAATGTTTACGTAATCGCTAAGTCAATATTCTATATGACTCTACTAACAAAAATGATACGGTATACTTCATTTGACATCATCTATTATATTTCAAGTTCCTTTGC
The DNA here is from genome assembly GCA_016648135.1 of Agrypnia vestita. Lineage (NCBI taxonomy): Eukaryota > Metazoa > Arthropoda > Insecta > Trichoptera > Phryganeidae > Agrypnia > Agrypnia vestita. The sequence continues at coordinate 389,457 of JADDOH010000495.1, forward strand.
GCTAACACGATTTTCATTCGAAGTATTTAATCAAATTAAAGTATATTTTTTCCTGATTTTGATGTTATAGCCCGCATCCACGTTTGAGATTTTGGACTCAAAACAATCAGCGATAGAAATTACGCTCCCATTAGATTTTTCGGACACAAATCTCAGCTTTCATAGCTCTCGCATGTTTCGCATCTATCTTCATATGGACTGGCAGTCAAATATCAATATTTTAGTCCATCGAGCATCATATGTTCTGGTCGTTGTTTGTGCGAATTAAAATCCCCTCAGCAGCAGTTAATACGGAATTTAACGAATTGTAATTTAGTCCCTTCGGTTTGTCTAACTTTGATGAAAAAAGTGGATTTGTACTTTTTTAGGTGTAGTCTCGCTGTCAAATTGAACATCTCGCAAGCGAGTTTGAGCATTTTTTTAAATAGAGATGCGAACACAGAATACGTATCACATCAATATTCTTACTATTTTTAAACAAAGCTAAATGCTTGTGCTATGAAAATAGGACTTACTTGCTGGTCTGGTTCGAGTTTGAGGTTCGAATCCGCGACCTTTGGATCACGAGGCGAGAGTCCATTAAGCTACTCTTTGCCTCTTCCTCAAGCTGATCTCTGATTTTATCTCCAGATCAAAATCTCAATACATGATACTGAAGTTAATCTCAACTAAATATTTGGGATTCATCTCATTTCATTGTCACGGGTTGGTTGTTTCTTTCTTTAAAATAGTTTCAGCACTTTCTTTAAAATGAGAATAGTGCCACTCCCACCGCTGAGGCACGTGCCAAAATAAAGATCATAATAATTCAAAAAAATTAAAAACATCCAATATATTTTTTAAAAGAATTGATAAATGTTAACAATATTTTATATGAAGGTATATTCTGAGAACATAGTTACTGGATTTTGTCCCAGAGGGATGATTAATCAAAAGTACAGAGGACGTATAGTGTCCAAATTTACGAATTTCTATGCGCCACGCGCCAACGATTCTGGTCACGATCCCCCTCCCCTTTCCTTCCTTTGTCCTACACCTTATTTTTATTTATTTATATAATTTTTAGGATGACCAACAGCACAACAAAAAAGCATGAAACCATCTTAGAACATAGATGGCCAATTAAGGGTCTCCACTTTTAGAAATACGCTAATTAAGTGCAAAATATCAGTTGCAATCTACCTATTGTCGAGAGAGTGTCAAAATATACTGTCGAGCCTTGAATCTCGAAATAACCATTCGCAAAAATCGTCATCGTAATAATTTGTGCACAAAGTGCTTCAGTGTAATCGCTAATTTATCGAGGAACTCAGTGAAATCAAAGGAAAAGGAATACTCTCATGTGGTGAGTTTCGGTATTTCATCCGTGTTTCTTTCCCTATCAAAATTACAGTCCACATTCACGTAATCACCCCCTTCCACACACCCCTATCCTATGAGTCCACCTTATTTCCGTAAATCATTCCTTCCTATTTTCCGGTGATTCGCGTCGGGAACACATATGTAGTATCACATTTTTAGGTTTTCATGAGCCTGTACTTTTTTTGACACATTTCAAGTGTCCATAAACTTACTACACTTCGGCTGTGCAATATAATGGGCATGAGTATGTACCTAAATTCAAAAGATGTCTAATCGGGGGTGTTGAAGGGGTTGAACTCCCCGGCCCCCAGAAGTCCACAGCGCGAGTTTTGTCTCCTAATTACGCAAATGCTTTGCTAGCGGGAATTAAATAACGAGATTAATTAGTCCTGTTTACATAATACGATGCAAGAACAATAAGTAACATAAAGCTTTGAAAATATTAAAAACCCCGAGTTGGAGATGAAAATCTGCCGAAATAATAATTTGTCAGTTTGTGCGAACTTTTTCTTTGTAATCACATTTATTTGATGGCATTTTTATATTACACGGACCTATCTTTCTTCTCCAGTGCTCATAACATCACCGTTCAAAAGTTTCATTAAGAATGTTTATAATTATAATAGCTAAAACCCGTCAAAAATGACGTACTTGTTACAGTATATTTCGACCGCGAGTTAAGGCTGTGAGATAGTTGATGGACATTGTTATATAAAGAATTATGCTTATTTTGTTATGTACCTATATCAAATCATTATTTACGCCTCTGATAGCGTAAGTGACGGATATTGTTACATAGATAATTATGTATATTTTGTTTTTTTATTCCTCATTATATTATTTTATGCCTCATCATTATTTGCGCCATTTGGTGGTAGCGTGCAATTCCAATTGGAATTTTTTCAGGGTTTTTATTATTTTATTGAACTTTTATTGAAATAAATGAATTTTTTGTAATCGGTATAAGTTACTGTAATGATACTTAACATTTTGTAAAAAATAAGTTTGAAATATTGAAAAAACTCCATAACAATCATGGTTGCTAGAGTATTTTCGACTCATAATTTAGGCAGGAATCTACTTGTAAAGTATTATGGTCTAGTTCTGTTACACCCTGTATATTGATACTAGCGGACCCGCTAAACGTTGTCATGTCTGAACATTGCTGGCCATCCATATATTACGTCACACGAATTTCATGATTTTTGGAGCCCCGTCCCCGTCCTTGTCACAGGTGGTCACATTTGTGTCACCCCCCTTCCCTGGTGTGGCGTCACATATTTCGCAATTCAAAATTTAGAAATTATCAAATAAAAACAGCAATTTCAAAATAATTTTCTAATTAAAATATTTTTTCATTAAATCAACAATAAATTAAGCATTTTAGAAATATTACATATTTTTACATTCTTCTGTGTATAGTTTTCTGGGATATTCTGCCGTTAAGCAAGCTCACAGTCCGGAACACCAAGCCTCGGAACACCACCTGTTTTGATTAATCAAACGTCAGAATGTAAGAAATTTTTTTTCCTTAGGTTTTCACGGCCGTTCAGAATCTTCTGTGTATAGTTTTCTGGGATATTCTGCCGTGTATATGTGACCTCTCTAGCTAACGTTTCGGATCCCACTGCAGGGTCCATCATCAGGGCTGATGTGATGAGTGAGTGTTGAAGTGTAGGTTAAGCCTTGCAATACCGTACCGAAGTCAGGGTGTCTGCAATTTTGTGTTATGTTAAATACTGGATTGCAGTACCGTGTCGAAAGCAGGGTGTGTGTCTTGATGTAGTGTGTTATGTATCTACTAACAGATGTTGGACTGAGCGGATTGTCGATTTGATTTATCCTGCAGCGCCGGGTACCCGCCGGGTACAAGGCGCCAGAGAGGCCAGAGAGGTCACATATACACGGCAGAGTATCCCAGAAAACTATACACAGAAGATTCTGAACGGCCGTGAAAACCTAAGGAAAAAAAAATTCTTACATTCTGACGTTCTTACATGACTGACGACAAACAGGTGGTGTTCCGAGGCTTGGTGTTCCGGACTGTGAGCTTGCTACTTTTTTACCGCAGGTAGGTAGCTGACCTTACCCACGAACCCTTCTCCTTTTACATCCGGGCTTGGGACCGGCATTGGCGGAGCATGAGAGCTTGTTACTGGAGAGATCATGTGGAGAGAGCTTGTTCTGAGAGAGTAGTGAGCGTAGTAACGAACAAGCTGCCGTCTGGTACCAGACTCCCAGGAAGACCACATAAAAGATAGCTGGACATCTGTATCCCAGGAACAGGCTCCGAGCAATAACAGGACGCAGTCCTAGATGAAGTAGAAGAAGAAGAAGAAGAAGAAGAAGGCGGTGTTAAAAACCCTTCTCGCAATATTTTAAAGGTTTTTGTTAGTGTTAAGTTATTAATACTTTAGATTTATACATGTGACGACGTGACGAATCTTATGACTCGCCCCCCCCCCTCTTGTCACACAATGTCACACTTTGTTGACCCCTTCCCCCCCTTACCGTGTGACATAATTTATGGATGGCCCCTTGTTCGGACATGACAACTCTGGCGGGTCATTGTTAACTTAAATTCACACTAAATGTTTCTAGAATATTATTCACACACACACACTAATTCACTAAGTTAGTTCTGGAACCTTCTTTGCATTTTTTATCACTCCTGAGTAATTTTCTCGCATATGCTGATGCACAATACTTAAATCGTTCATGTTCGCACTAGAAAACTTCTCGCCTGCCGATAGGCAATTCCTTGATTTACTATCGCTTTACTATGATTTACTATCATTGGAATACACGCGCTGTCCACACCGCCGCACGGTTCGCTTATCTGACGATTTGTATGGCGTTAAACTGATGTCAACTCTGAGACAACTGTTGCGCAGTTGCCGGTCGATACAATTTTAAAGGTAAATGTCGCTTTCTCGATATTTCTAGTAGGTATTTATAAAATGGCCCAGTCGATTCCAGATTTATGTAGATCGTTTGAGAGATTTCGATAGTGCGTAAATTTGTCTGATAATACCATCTCGTGACAGTATATTATAAACTTGCCTTTAACAAAATTTGCTTACCCCGAGGACTTTGAGTGTCACGTGATAGACTTTGTTGGCTTTGGAACCCACTCACTCTATACGTGCGTGGTTATTTTATATCTCATATAACATGTTTATTTATAACACAGTTCGTTATTTTATGTTTTATATTGCTTCTGATTTCTCGACCATAAAAGTGCATTCAGTAACCTGTTATTCTCCTACTTGTCATTAAATGTTTATACATTTTACTTTAATTGCATTGCAATAAAGAGTAATTCGTGCCTTCCAAAGACGTCCAAAATTTTACATTATTTTATATGTAATGTACAACAACAACCATAGCAATATTTAAGTCAAACAACACAGGTAGGTAGGTTTATACAGGTGTACCAGAGCTAGCAGCAGAAACTTGGTAGGTAGATTCCTGTTATGAATCTAAAATGTTCAAGCAACCATGGCCTAATATCAATAATGCGATATCAAAGTTTGCATTTTTTTCAATATTTCTTACTTATTTTTTGCAAAAAGTTGAACTATTATTGCAGCATCTTATGTCGATTATGAAAAATTTAATAAACGCTTTAATACAAGTCGAATAAAATGATAAAAACCTTGCAAGAATTGAAAAAAGTCATTTTTTACAAGGTTTTTATCATTTTATTTAAGTTTCATTGTAGGAAATGAATTTTTCATAATCGATATAAGTTACTCTAATGATAGTTCAACTTTTTGCAAAAAATAAGTCAGAAATATTGAAAAAAAATGCAAATTTTCATATTGCATATCTCCATTACTGTTGATATTAGGTCATGGTTGCTTGAACATTTTAGACTCATAACATAGTCAGGAATCTACCGGCCAAGTTTCTGCTGCTAACTCTAGTACACCATAGTTGATAAATAATAATTAAATTAAAAATTTAATATGATCAAGCCTTGTTTTGGCTACTTTGCTAGACTTTAATCCAAGTATGTGTAGCCAAATATAAAATCGCAAGAATCAGAATGATAATGGAATCAAATTTATGAGCTTTTATTTTCTTTGCCTTAGAATTTAAAACAAAATGTAAAAATTGTGTGTAGTGGAACGACATACTTTATCATCTGTTGAGATGGAACAGCGCTCTTAACAACCGGAATACAAGATCAAAACAAAATAGACAAGCAATTTATACAACATGTTTTCATCCCTTGAAGAACAAGCAATTTATACAACATGTATCTAGGTATTCATCCCTTGAAGAAACATAATAATAATATCGACGTTTTACTATTTTCTCCGGTCTATTTGAAACGCTCTTTCTATATAAATCTGAAAATATGTAGCTTTGTGCCACACAGTAAAACCAGAAGCAGAAAGTCAATATTTGTGATAATTTTAAATGTACGTTTCATAAGGCAATAAATGAAAGTTCTCGCATACTAAATAAATGATTGCACTATTTCTTAGTTATTTTATATAGGCAATAAAGGTTTGGTAGGTTATTTGACGATAATAAAGTATTAATTTAAGTGTGATTATTGCGAAATAGTGTAATTAAAAGAATAGCGTTTAATTCGTAAGTTACTTTGTACATTGAATAGTTAATTAATAAATCGCTAATTAATTTCCGGTTTTTTCATTCATTTCTCCCGTACCCACCCACCATACGTGGCAATATAATGAAATGGAAAAATATTTATTTAAATTTGTATTTTGCAAGGAAGGGAGGTATAGTAGAAAGGGATGGGAATTAATGGGAGAAAATACGAAAACGTACAGAAGTACACAATGAAGTACAAATATTTTATCGGCATCTAAATTTTGAGAGAAGTTTGAAAGTGAAACATCGGTCGAGTTTGATAAAAAAAAGACAATATAGACACAACTTTAAAATTATCTAGTAAAAAATTGTTTCAAAGGTGGATAGAATCAAAAATCTTGGTGAAGGAATGATTATAATATTATAATAACGATCACATTCACCAACTCTTTTCCTCTCCTCTCAATATTCCCTTTACAATTGTCCAGGACTCCGGCTTCTTTTGTCAGTACTTAATTAATCATTTGTATTTCCAATAAAGCAATGTTTTTTTTATATTTGAATGTAACAAGTAAAATACTTCATCTGTCGATGAGAGGTTCTATCGCTCACAAAACTCAAGTAAAAAAAATAGGTAATAATTATTTAAATTAAATTCAAGTAGAGAAAATAGTCATATTCCATCCATTTAAATGATCATCTATAATAAAATTAAAGTATTTCGATCCAATAAATTATATTTCAATGCATCTAGCCTATAAAATATAGTAATTTATTGAGTAATAATTTTTGTGGTACGTGATGCATATTGAAAAAAGAAAAAAACTTCCGTAAAAAATACGACACAAAAGACGGATGTTATGTCCATATTTTATGTACATGGAAAACAGCCACATTGATAAAATCTGAAGACGCTTGATTTAAATTCTTCTGATTCAAAATGTGGCAAATGCATGACCAAGCATTCTAGTTTATTGGGTTTCATGTCACCAGGCAGCATCATTTATATATGTAGATAGGGAGGTGAAAGGTTTGAACGAACAGACGTTCTATATTCATAGAGAAACTGCAGATGCTTAGATAAATTCTGAGAATTCTTTATTTGGCTTTACCGTGAGAGATGCCGATCGAAGTATTGTATATTCCTAAATCATTCACCGTATCGTGGAACAGAATTGAAATATTTCTGCTTGAATGGTGGTTAGCATTTCACCTGAGATTCGGTATCTCAGAGTAGCAGACTTTCTATCCAAGACCAGTTAAAATCGATTCCAAAACCTACTTAAATAAATAAGTAAACTTAGTAAATCAGTTAGTAGCTCTTTCTTCCCGTGTATTTTACTTGATTGCAATCATTTGCAAGACAGCACTCATCAATATATCGCGATACATTTTGATACATCAAACATCGAAGTAGCCCGGATGAAAGAACCCTTTGTATATTTGTAGACTTTATATATAAAATACTTATAATGAATACGTACAATACGAAACGAGTGTCAATTGGTAAATATATTGTATCAAGATATAAAAATTACTATGGAGAAAAAACATTACGAGTACTGATACTAAGATATAATATAATAGTGTGCCCTCCAACTTTATTGGATTTAAGTCATATGCAAAGGTCAAGGTGGCATGCAGGGAGTTTTCTTCTTTGTAATGTTACAAATAATAAAACAAAAATGCAACAATAATAACAAAAAATATATATTTCGTGTTGACCTTCTGCATTGGTTGTACCACAGATATGTAAATGCCTCTTTACATTTAGGTAATGTTCCTGCGTATTAAGTTTTTTTTACAATATAAATGATCTTCCTCTCTTAACACTAGATAAATATATTTAATAAAGAGAGCTCAGGTTATAAAATAAAATATATATAATTTTTCGAAATTTTTGTGTATCTAAAATTTAAAAAAAATATATTAAAAAATGGTTACTTTGTTTTTAAATTAATATTACTTACATTTTTGTTGCGATGCAACCAATATTCGAACCTATTACATCCCCTCTTTTGCGCCTAGTGACCACGCTCACCCGACTTCGCTCACCCACCCGACTTTAATCTCGACTCCACTTCTCACGCTGTCCTTTAATCTTATGTTTAGTATTAGCAATATTACCGAAGTTGATGCGTTAGCATCAAAAACGTTAAAATCGTTAAAAAAAATAGTGAAAGCAAACATAATTTTTGATATCTTTCTTCATCTTTCATCTCGCTTTCGTGCAATCTGTGGCAGTGATTTCGTGAAAACGGACGGAAATGCGTAACAGGAAATAAGACGCCGGGGAAACGCGCGCAATTTCATTTGACCAATGAGCGCGTGCGATGGAAAAAATATCGTTTATAAACAAATCAATGTCCAACATGTGCCATCACAGCGAAGACGCACACTTCCAACATTCAACGTTTCTGATTCTGTACATATGTTGCGCGTCTGGTGTCAAGCGTGTGGATGTTGTAACTTTGATATATTTTGGCTGACATCTTTGAAACTATCCAATAAATACTTTTTTTTTTACATTAATGTAAACAATAACTACCCTTAATGATCAACATTCTCAAATTTTATCTAATTTATGTGATTATTTAAAAATATTTATTCAAAGTTGTCATACAATATGTACACTACCGCCAACTATGAAAATAAATAAAAACATGTAATTGACCAAACACATTTCTAAATAAAAATGCGTATGTAGATATTCGGTACCTACCTAGTCCGGCAAAATTCAATAATAAATACATACATTTTCTTTACTTGTATTTACTAATTAATAAATATATAGGTATAAGGTTAGTAAGATTTTGTTTAAATGCAAGCAAAGCATTGCTCAATTGATATTTTTAATTGTGAGATGTCAAATGTTACACATCATATGCGACTACTATAAGGCTCGCTCGTTTTTTTAATATATGTGAAGAATTTATTTAAAAAAAAGTATTCTCTGTTGTATTCGGGTTTCCTGTTTAATAAAGGTCTTTGAGCATTGCTGATATCACATAGATTTTAGCAATGCGTAAACTGAGCCATTGGTACTTGATCAGAGAAGATATTTGAATATTATCAGGGATATTGAGAAACTCAATATCGTATTCCTATTTACCGGAATAGAATGGAGAGTTTGTAATATTGCCTCACTTTCTTCTAAACAAATCAAGCTGGTATCGTTTATCTAAGAATTCACGTGAGATTACAGTCATTTCGGATTTGGAATTATATAATTGTGTATTAATTAATTCACATGAAAAACTTATAAACTTAAAATTAGATAAAGGGTAAGGTTTTAATTTCACGAATCCATCAACATTTTTTAACTTTATTAAGCATTAGCATTTTTAAAAAACCTCAATAAGTTTGAACACAAAAAATATTTTTTGTGTATTCTGTTCATTAAAAGGTAACAGCAAAAAATAAAATAATTTTGGGCAATTTTGACGGCACTCTAATGATAATTTCAATAATTGTTAAAGACCTTCATAATTCCCGAGATGTAGGTACATACATTTCCTTAAATACATTTTATTTTGATTCTCACTTTTCACTTTCATTATTTTCATTCTTCCTTATTTCTACCTTTTTCCTGTTTTTTATAAATCTACTCAAAATTTATACTTTCAAATATGTTTTTAAAGCCGGGCCTGTTATAAAATGCAATTTCAAAAACGTTAGCATAAATAATGCCTTAAGAAAATATCTAGCACTAAGAAAACTTAAAAACCATTTTCTACTGACGGTATTTCGACATTTTTATGGTAATAAATATGTATTTATTACCACATAAATTTTTTAATACTTTCCAGTAATATTTAAAAATTTCCTTAAGTAATATGATTCTGTACTTACGTTATTAATGAAACTATCTTAAGAATAAAATTGTGCAAATGACATTCCTCTATAACTTCACTGAATAAAATTAAGTTAACGAGCTCTCCAGAAACCCATATTATTATCAGAATATACCGTAATTTTAACTGTTCTGTTTATTGCTGTCAGTTTGTTGACAGCATATTTGTTCCATTTATTGTCAATAGAATAAAGAAAGAGCGCGGTCGGTATAGAGATTTTTGAGAACTTACATGTATTGTCTCTTTTGCAGTTTCCACTAAAATACATTTAAAGATAGAAATAATATTTATATATTGTAGCGAGGCTATGCACCTACTAAAAGTGCTGAGAATAAACATCGGCGGCACGCGATGGCGCGCAGCCAATCGTGTCGGCGGACTGTTATGCACGCAATTCGAGTCACTCATTCGTGACCGCGCTATCTCTCTGGAGTGTTCTACCATTTCGTAGTAAAATGTATGGCAGAGGAGCCATGATCATTCCTTATCTTTCTCGTTACCTCTGGAATGAATCATTCGTAAGGAATTTTGCTATATAAGGAGTCACGCGGCGCGGGCTCGAGAGATTTAGTTTGTGAAGTTAACGAGGCGACGTAAGAAAATATTGTGGAAAAACATCGAAATAAAATATCTATGTGACGGCATATTCAAATCTGAAATTATTAAAACAATTAAGTTTCATTTAAAGTTATTGTAACAATTAAAGTCCGAAAACTTAACTTTTACGTAAACAAATATTTCGGAAAAAACATCGATTTGTGATATGATATGATGTGCGATGTTTGTATCTCGGGCATGTGTCGAGACATCCAGAGAAGTACGAGATCTTGCACCTCATAAAGCAGGGAAATATTGTCAGAAGAAGAAGAACATCGTGGAGAAAAAACCTGAGACAGTGGTTTAGCTAGTCTAAGAAAGATTTATTAGTTTAGTTAGTTTAGTCTTAGTTTAGTTTTAGTTTTCAAAACATAAATATTCTTACGTAAATGTCATGCTTCAATGTACTGCCCCTGAGTTCAATGCAGAGACAGGTATTACCAACTTGATAGTGTCGTATATTTTTAGGTCGCTCAGTTAATATAATAATATATGTATATTGTATATACATATAAGTAGCGAATTAACTCATTTAATTTTCAGACAGTAATGAAACATAAACAGGTATATAATGTAATTAACAAAACTCATTAACCCATGGATCCATAAATTAATTTAATTTAAATTAGAACCACATTGATATTTTTAACTCGACTATTCCGGATATTAAACGAAAATTAATTTTACAACCGCATCCTAACTAGTTCACTCAATTTATATTCCCATGTACTCCCAAATTTCTTTCCTTTATCCTAATCCTATATCCCACTACCATATATTGAAACAATAACTTATGTCTTTTTGTCCCACTTTGCTAATATCATTAGTATTTAATCTTAAGTGAAAAGTTTATAATTGGCATAATTTAGTCTGTTTTATCTCTTGTTTGTTAATTTTAGATTTGCTGTTAACTTTTAGTAAAATAAAGAAATATTAAATTTAAATTTTATCCGTAAAAATCTGATAAAGAATTTTCAAATAAAGCATGAATATTTTCAACTCAAATTACGATCAGGCATCCAACCACAAAATATTGTGGATTATAAAATAGTTAAGATTAGTATTAAGGCCGTTGGATATATTTATGTGTTAAAAGATTTCTAAGAAATAATCAGTTCGCCTTCCGCCTCCGCGGTGATAGGAAGCTCTCCTGATGACGCTGGATGAGACTTCAGCGAAACATCGAGATTTGCTTCTCAGTAAAATATACGGTTCGTATAAAATATCCATTTTATTTAACACATAAATTGCGGTCTATTTCTGGTAGAGTCTGCAGGAGAACTTTGACGCCTTTGGATGAAGTCAATTTATCATAATCAATCAATTTTTATAGTGGTATCTCAGACGTCGGCGTCGCCCCAGATGTCAGGCGTCCCGGGGACGCTGCGCGCCGCAACCCGATTGGTCCGCATTATTCCCTCACGAATGTTTCTCTCGGAGGAGCTGCGGGATTGGATGACGTATTTCTCACGTGACAAACTGTTTAATCGCAGTTTCACTTTAAGTTGTGATTTCGTTTAGCTGCGGAACTTTATCCGGCGCTTTCGGCGGTTGTTATGTCTGCGTTATCCGGAGAACTTTATACGACGTTTATTCTGTACTCCGATTTCAGTGTATTTGGAAATATTTTATGTTTTTAAATTGAACTTTGTGTGCTTAAAGCTGCATTTCATAGAAAATAATGTTGTGTGTAACTAGACTCGTAGAGACTGTGCATTTTGTGAAATCGAAAATATTGTGTATGAAAACAAAAATGTGAATATAAAATGGTAAAAAATTAGTAAAAAAAATGAAATAATTTTGATGATTTAAAACAATCCTTGTCAAAGTGGTTATGAAAAATCAAAACAAGGTAGTTCACAACCATATATGCAACTTCCAAAAATTTGATAGATGTGTGGGTGATCTTGGGTGGAATCGTGAACGTTACATTGTGTAAAGTGATCACTTACGCCAGTCATATGATAGGTCGTGAGTCCTATAAGACTTCCATACCTACTTTCCCACATAAATAGTTTTATCTCAGTGAGACATCTATAATTTATCTTAATTAAACTACATATAATTTGGATCATTATAAACACACAATATTTAGTAACTTGAATGGAAATTCTTATAAAGATAATATTATTTTATCAATAAGTTTGCCATATTATAAAAAGGCTGCAATTCGGTAACTGACCTCCAATTTTTAATTAATTTTATTATATTATCACTATATAGGTAGGTACGTCAATTCTAGATACAAAAAATGGTTTCCTCTATAAAATTTTCTCAAAATATATATGTATGGTTATGAAGAGTATGTTTATGTGAGCGTAAAAATATGCTACACCCATTTTACGAATCATTTTCATAATTATCAAATGTTTACGTAGTTTGAAAATAAAACTTTCTTGGAAAACCATTGCGGCGGCACTGCCAAAGGCGCGCACGCTGAATAAATAGCCAAACATTTTAAGAAATATGAAAAACTACCCTTCACATCGTTGCGGAAGCCAGGAACCCGAAGGAGCATTTTTAGTTTTGTGCTAATTATTTCCATTCAACACAAAGTAATTTTCTCATTTGCATTTTATAAATATATTGAGTGGTAACATAAGTCGTGTTGGTTTTTCGAAATGAAGAAAAAAAGAAGACACAAAAAATACAATATATTAGTCAATAACGTTTTCTCCTTATGTTTTTGCCAATGTTCTGTGTGGTTTTCGATAAAAAATGATAAAATCTATACATATTATTTGAAACTCAATGTCTGTCTGTCTGTTATCTTCTCCAATCATAACTAATTTTTGCGTACTGACTTGTTAGGATCCTGCGCTAAACTGTGAAAACTTTCGAGTCTCCGTCGTATGTCGTATAGTCCAGTGGACTTAAAATTAGCTTCTCATACTAGGTTCTGGGTTCGATTCCCGGTGAGATCACAAATACATCGGTGTGATTAAGTCAAGCCTGGAGTGTTTTTGTGACGTGTTTCGCTACAGTAACTGGGACCCCACGGCTTGTTGCAGCTGAACAAAAAATACTTGCCCCTATCTATACTGTCGAGATACTACAGGTTGGTTTTTTGGTCCTGGCACTTCGAGGATATATTGCGTACCAAAATCCACTAATTTTCAAATTGACACTTGTAAAATACACAGTAATTAAAATATCAAGATACAAAGATTTCTTATATATCATATAAAATTTTTTTAAAAAAAATATGCAAGAGAATTGGATATTTGTTTTTATTTGTAAACCACTAACTAGGACATTAAAACTACTAACGAATGTGAAACTGAAATTCACAAATTATGGCGGCTATAACATAGGTTATAGCTAGTGTAAACAGAACTCTAGAAAACCACGACCCACGACTAACTCACGGGAAACGTGCTAAAACAGAATAGCTCTGACGCTAAAACCAGAAAAAGAGAAAAAAAAGTAACCCATAAAAACCAAGTTTTTACAATACTCCCTTTCTCATTTTTGGGTTTCGTGTCTACCATACGCGTCGGAATCTCCGTACAACTTACTGAGTTGTATGAAAAAACCATTAAAAATTTGAAAAATCCAAATTATACTATTATTATTTTTTTTTTTTTTCGTTTTTAACGAAAATTTGAAAGATCTTTTTGATCCTTGCCACGAGTCTCCTTGCAAAGTTTCAGCCCGATTGGATCACGGGAAAAGGGTTGAAAATCGATCCAAAGTTTTTTCGTCAGACAAGCAGACGCCACAAGTTAAAAGAAAGGATGTAAAAAAGTAACCCATAAAAACCAAGTTTTTATTATACTCCCTTTCTCATTTACTAGTTAAAACATTTTTTTTTCCTACGCCTTAACCTTCCTTAACCTACGCGTTGGGCTTCGGTCGGGCGACGCACACTGTGATATATTCCAAATCTAGCGGAACTTAATACAATGTATACTAATTTAATTTTTATCTCCGGATGTACTGAATAGATTTTTATGAAACTTTTTCTTAATGTTCATAAATATATTCTTTATATGTACGCGTAACTAAAATCTATTCAAATTCATAGAGTTTCATGCAAGAAAAAAAACAAAAGTCGGTTCATTCGACTTATATTTGCACAAATTGAGCTTGTTTTATATACAACATGTCACGTCATTAACGCAAACCCTGAAAGTACTTCGTTAAGAATCGGCTACTGGTCTAAAATGTTTAAGCAACCATGACCTAATATCAATAGTAATGTAGATATGCAATATCAAAGTTTGCATTTTTTTTCAATATTTCTAACTTATTTTTTGCAAAAAGTTTAACTATCATTACAGTAACTTATATCGATTCTGAAAAATTCATTTGCTTCAATACAACTTCAATAAAATGATAAAATCCTTGTAAAAAAGAACTTTTTTTCAATTTTTGTAATTAATCGAATCTTGCGAAGGGTGGAACTCTGTTTTCGCTTTCTTGACAAGATGGTAAGCTGGATAAATATTTAAATTTTTACCCCTCGACTGTTGTCTCAGTGTGTTATACTGGTGGGTACTCAATTTGGCATTGACCATTAGTGTCAAGGCGGCTTCTAGAGAGAGTTTGGCTCTGATACTCCAAAAATTTGTCTCGCTTTTTTTATTCGAGTAGCTCAGTAAGGAAACTCAGCAGCTACCTCTTTCATTAGATTGGCTGCATCCCTTTTCCCGGATGATCTCAGACTAACTTCAGTGGCGACCGTTAATTCTTCTTGAGTTTTTGTAGAAACTAGATCTATGATTTTTCTCTTTTGGATTTTCGAAATACATTTTCGAATGACTTCCAAGGCCTACCTGATCTTGTACAATCTCGTAAACCTGCTGAACTTGAGGATGGAAGCAGGTCGAGAAACTTAGAAGGCAATGATACTATATTTTCAAACCACCCATCACGTTCAACCAAAAATTTCGATAATTTTCTACAGCTTTTCTCCAACTTCGCATCTATTTTTGCGCTAAGACTGCTAACGTAAATTTTTAGTTCTCAAGGCGTGCTTTTCGAATCAACCTGGTTGTGTTTTTGTATTATAAAAATCTAAATGCACCTATTTTGATCCTTTTTTGCCACTTAAAAGCCATACTTAAAATATTTATCTTTTCATTATTGTAGGTACTCCTAAAGAAAATTAAAAAATATTGTATGAGTGTCGAAAACACGTGCCGCCAAATTTAATGAAATCTTACAGAATATGAACCAAAGCAGTAAATAAAATTATTTTTTCGTTGGGTACCCATGGATATTTTTTGTAAAATCAAAGCAAAGTCACACTTCTTCAAAAATATTACAATTTCGACATGTACAAGTAAATGGCTTTGTATCTGGCAATAAAATATATATATATATTGTAATACAGTTTACTTTGTAAAGTAGCCATAGACATGAAGATAAAATATATATGTATATTAGTAACTGTACTTCGAAATAAATTCACTTTTTTTCTTGATCACAATTACTCAAATTAACGAACAAAGTTGCTGTCAGAATGACGGCCTATGGAAGTGTCACTTTGCCAGGTTGCCATATGAAAACCGGTGCTGTTATTTAGCAAATAATTATCAAAACATATAGTCTAGGTAATTAGCTACTGTGTACATTTTACTAATTTTTATTTCCTTGCTTTTTAATTTTTGAATAAAGTACCGCTATATTGCGAATATATTAAAGTGTGCGGCGGCCCGATAACGTGGCGGAATATTTTCTAAATTTGAATTACTCCGTCGGTATACATAATGAGTACTTCACTACGAATGTCGAAAATCTAAATTGACTGACAAATGTTTTTAGAATTTAATCTTCAAAGCATGAAGTGTCTTATCAATGCTCAAAACATCTGACATTTTAGAAATATATTAAATTACTGTAAGTTTAGTGTTATGTAATATGTTTTAATTCGTCTTTATTTGTTGTTATATTTTACAAAGAAAGGAAGTATAATAAAAACTTGGTTTTTATGGGTTACTTTTTTATCATTTATTGTTAAAAAAATTAAAAGGCTTTGAAACCTTTGATAATATTTATATTTATCCAAAAGGAAAATGTTTTTTCCAACATCTTTTACTTAAATTTGAGAAATATTCTCCATTTAAAAATAATTTATGAAAATTAACTTTTTTTCATTGGCATATTGCACAATAGACAGTATTTTGTATCAACATGCACTATTTCCATGCTAGATATCCTAAAAATTATAAGAGACAATTTATACGAAGCAGCTAATTTATATATGAGAAAAAATATTATACATCGAGACTATTTCTACTTTTAAACACCTATTGTATTTTTTTGCCTTAAAATTTAAAATAATTGCTTGATAAATTTTATTTTTAAACATATAAGATATATTCTTACGAGAACGCAGAATTTAACTATTTTATCTGTATTTCATCAATTAAAATATATGATAATTTATGACAATATTTGTTCTTTAGAGCAATTAAATTTCTTGCTGTACGCACAATATTTATATTCTGTATGTTCAAAAAGTTTATCGAACAAATCCATGGTGGACAAAACCTTTCAAAGATAATTAAAATAAACTAAAATAAAAACGGTTACCTACGCGGCTTTAGATAAACAAATATAAATAACTTGTTATGTTTTCAAGATTATTAATAGTTCAAGTTAGTTAGTTTTCAATTGTAAAATTAACGCTCTTTACCAGATAATCATATTCAAAAACCTCATCCAGTATTCATGTCATATTCAAAGTGTCACGTTTTCTTCTAATCCTTAAATATTTTTTTTTGTATTTCTTAAATCAAAGCAATCACATTTTAGCAATAAATTTAAAGAAAGATCTGTCAAATTCAATTTCATTGTAAAAAATAATGAAAAGTTACACAAAGTCAAAGTTGTTATACTAATTTTACATAGAGATATATATAAAACATACGCAGTAACCATTTATAATAGATTTTGGAACAACTTTCCCATAATGATATATTGTTCTTTATGCCATGTCTTCAAATATTAACGCTCTGGAAAATATAAAATAAAAATAAAGATAAACGATTCAAAAATATACGAAATACATTCTAACCTTAAAGAAATGAATATGATAGTTGATATTTATTAAGTCGCAGTATATCATAAGCAATGTATGTAAAACGATAAACTGTATTAACAGAAAACATCAAAATTTCAAGTGTTTTACAAATACCGAGCATGCAAAATGACAGCTTAATTGGCCAGCACCAAAAAAAACTGACATTTGTATTCGTGCTTTTTAAGAAAATAAACAGACAATTTTAATCATATGCAAGTAATAATTAGACGTTTTTTTATACTTTTTAACGCTGAAAGGTCGCTAAAAGTACAATATTTTGGTTATAATTTTCGGCCCTATATTTTTGAAGTCGGTTGTACTCGTAGTATGAAACATCACCATTAAAAGTGACAGCTCCAACTAATGTACAGAGTTATCAATAATTATATATATTTGAAATTATATACTCAAAATGTAGGAATCTCTATAGACGATTATCTTTACTATTATTATTAATGATTATGTGTGGTAAAAATATTTAAAAAAAACAGCTGAAATGTTACGTATTTCGGATACCTTTATATTTTTCTGATTCAAAAAAAAAAAATTTACTATAAATTCAGTTAAATAAAGGTTAAAAATTAAACATTAAAAATCTCCCTGGTATAAAACAGAACTCGGGTCTCTCGCATTACATACGGGCTGCTAAACATTACCCTACCAACGAAAATAAATAAGACGTAAAAATGGGAGCTTAGAAATTTCTTTAATAATATGTATGACCATGTTTGTAAGGTTACTCTTTTTCAAATAAAATTTAATATCATTATTAAAATTCAATGTAAATAATAAATCAATGCTTTAAATTAACATAAAAATTAGCATTTTACACTTTATACAGTCTCTATGACAATTTGACAACACAGTCTCGTGGGTAAATAATAAGTTGTCAAAGCGATAGCTCTTAGTAACCGAAAGATTCCAGTTTCGATCCCAGTGCCGGCAAATTTGAAAATAATACACAAAGCAGAAGAAGTTTTCAGAAAAACCCATTTAAGTTTCAAAT